>OZ014524.1:120269840-120818531 GCA_963966055.1 Lathyrus aphaca | reverse complement strand
ATTAATTAATATTTATTAATTTAATATTTTAGAAATTTATCCAACAATCCCTACCATTTTCAAAATATATCTAAATCCATTATTAAGGAAATTGCATGGTTACAGATAAATGTATCTTACGATTTGATCTAATACTTAGTAAGTTATGTTTTCACTCATCCCCAAATAGATTGATAGACAAGTTTTGAATCAATTATTTATTAGAACAAGCGTGCATAACTCACACATGAAAAATATGTATATTTGATCGAATTATCAATATGACACGTTAAATAAGGATTTGTGTCTCATATCCTTTTCATGAGAATTTTAGAGTCTAGCCCTTGAACTTTTTGAAGCAGCACCACTTCATTCTCATATATGTAGACTATATCAGAAATACACCCATAATTATGCATTCCAGCAAACATATGTTATATGTCCATTAAAAGGGAAAGCTCATCATGCCGCATTTATTTTTATGGTCCAAGTACTTTTACTTCCTTGGATGTATCTAACTGTAAAATTATATAATGATTTCATTTCAGATGACAAGTTTCAAACATAATTTGAGTACTCTCGACTATTTCATATACTAACTTGGGCATCAGAGTGCTAACCTTGCAGGTACATCCCCATTCCTCCGCATCGAAAGCCTTGCTTCGCCAAAACCTTACATCTATCTCAGTTTATGCTTTTAGAACGGAACAATATTTATCTAATTACTACTATTATTTTGATGTTTTCTTTGTGCATGATGAAATTTATTTAATATTCTTCGAGGTCTTCTTGCTTTATTGTATGGGTCGTTCTCGATTTGATTTCTCAGTTTCAAACCAACTTGTGGTTCTGGCTTCCGTTGTGATTCAATTTGACTGTTCTAGTTAGTAGTGGCTTGCACCATTAGTGATATCCTCTCTCTATCTTTTTTGAGCAGGAGATGGCAGGGTTTTTGAAGCTTGTTATCGCTCTTGCTCTAGTGAGATCCATCGTGTTCACTGAATTTGTGATCATAACTGATTTGAGTCAGAGTAATAACCACGTTTAATCTTATTTATCCCGACCGAGAAGAGTTTATATGAATCTACATCGTCATTGAGAACCATCCCCGACCAAAGGTAGGGTTCTCATCCCATCCCCCAGGTTTTGTCCTGGTTTGGGGTGGATATCTCCAGGACTCCATCGCCTAAACTATTGGAATGAATAGTTCCTAAGAAGGGCCAACAATGGTTTAAGTGCGTTTAAGCGCGTTCCTCCTAATGGCATTTGTTGGAAAAAGTTTGTATCTACAATTATCCTTGATATTTGATCATAATAAAACTTAATATGTATATAGAACAATTTTGTACTCTAATTATTTTGTTAAGTGTGTAGATAATAGAAAACAAATTTTGACTCCGAAGAAGTCAACTTTGGAAGACCAGACCCTTAACTAAAAACACACTCTGAACAAAAGAAACAAACAAAAAGCGTGTTTACATGAAAGTGAATCATCTGGATTACCAAGTCAATGCTTCTGCAAAAAAAAATCCAAAAGACTTTGAGAAATACTCTTATAATTCAATCCTCTAAAGTCTCATGACTTTGGACTCTATAGGCACTGAAGTCTCATTTTCACCAGATTCTGAAGACAGACTCTAATCTCTACTCAAGCTTCATTAACTTTAATATGAAGCCTATGACTAGAAGTTAATGACCTAAATTCAACGTCTGAGAGAAGAACATGCGGCGAAAGTATAATCAATACAAAAGCAAATATCTTTTTCAATACCCTGAAGATCATGAAAAAGGATTGTACCACTGCACCAACGTCGTTCTTCACATCCCATCCTCACTCATTCTATGCTATAAGTGCCACTCTATGGTTGTAGAAACAGGTGATATTCTCACAATTGTGATATTGACTATATTCCAATTCCACTCTCCAAATGATTTATTCTCCATCTATATAAAGAAAGGTCTTAGAAGATTGGAAAACTACTTATATCTCATACGTGAAGAAATAATAGAAAGATAAAGTAGTATTTTCACACTAATAAAACTCCCATGTTCATACACTAAGTGTAACACCCCATATAATATATATCTAGAATAATATCATACAAGTGTTAATTTTTGGTACTGACACCATCATAAGTGCCTAATAGCATAATTCTCATTCTTGACCAATACTAAAACACAACACAAACTATGGTGTAAGACATGGAAATTATACTAAAACAAAAATACTAAGATCAATACAATATCCATTTTCGTACAAAGATACAAAAATACACAGCGGAAGACTAAAACTATGTTTCACTTGAAACATCCCGAGCATAGCTCCATTTGTAAATCAAACCTACAAAAGAAACCTGAAAAGCAACAACAATAGTGGGGTGAGATAACAACATCTCAATGGGTTCCTTATCTTAGAGTTGTCTAGGCTCTAAGGGTTCTATCAAAACCTAACTCAAGTCTGCATAAAAGGAAAACAACATTGAGTTCACATGTCTCGCACTCATTGGAACCACGTCCAAAAGTTCTACAAATCCTACTATTACTAGTTAGGATATTACCTTTATACTTCTCATGGGACTCGATATAACACCCATCTCAAACGAATATCATGCTTCCCGTGGAACTCAGTGTAATACCCACCTCGGGCCTAAAACAAGTATGATGCTTCCCGTGGGACTCAATGTAATACCCACCACAAGACTTACTCAATGCTTCCTGTGGGACTCAATGCAATACCCACCACAAGCCCAAACCATACCGATGCTTCCCGTGGGACTCTGTGTAATACCCACCACAAAACTTACTCAATGCTTCCCGTGGGACTCAGTGCAATACCCACCACAAGTCCAAACCATACCGATGCTTCCCGTGGGACTCAGTGTAATACCCACCACAAGACTTACTCAATGCTTCCCGTGGGACTCAGTGCAATACCTTCCACAAGCCCAAACCATATCGATGCTTCCCATGGGACTCAGTGTAATACCCACCACAAGACTTACTCAATGCTTCCCGTGGGACTCAGTGCAATACCCACCACAAGCCCAAACCATACCAATGCTTCCCGTGGGACTCAGTGTAATACCCACCACAATACTTACTCAAGACCCTTTGGAGGATACCGCGTATAACGCGTCTAGGATTCGCAACGACCTAGGACGAACCTAAGAACCTCATAAGTCATACCATCTAACAATTTCTAGTCACAATACTAGGTCACACTATTGGTTTATGGTAAGATTTCTGAACTCTTCCTCCATACTTGATACTTTTAGTTATATAGTTTTTAAACATATAACTCTAACATTCTAGTTTAATTATCATCATTAAACTAATCCCACAATGATCTCATTGTCTCTATTCTCAATCAATTCTCATGATTTATTACGTTTTCCACAATTAACGCATGTTCCACAATTTGACTAATACCATAATTCCTTAACTAACATAATTACGATTAATCGGAAAAGTCGGGTAAAATTCGGCTCAAAATAATATTTCTCGGTCTCAAAAGATAGAACATATTATTAGCTTCAAAATGATATGTGGAACACTGAAAACGGATACCCGGATCACAAGTTATGAATTAAAACACAAAACATCAACTTCCAGGTCTCGCTAAGCGAGGGGGTATGCTCGCTAAGGGAGCAACTCCCTGTATTCTAACCTTCCCAGGAATTGACCTGCTTGCTAAGTGAGCTCTGCGAATTCTGCAGAAAACCAGTCGCGAAAGGGACTTCTCCAAGGGTCCAAAATTCACCCAAAACCTCATCCAATAGAGGAATCAACTACCAAACATGACTATACTCATACATTAACTAACATACTTTGATTTTATCGAGTTTTAACCTTTAATCTATCAATTTCTAAGATTTTCTACAAAACCCTAAAAACCATAAACTCAACCAAAACTCAAAGAAAAGGTTTCTAACTAAGAACCCACCTTGCAATCAATGAGGAGGCTGGTGAAAATGAATATTTGATGAAGAAATGGTGAAGATCCAAGCTTTCCATCTTCTTAGGTTTTCTTCCTCTTCTTCTCTTCTCCCTTTCTTTCTTTCTTTCCTTTTTCCTTCTTTCTCTTTTTCTTTCTCTTACCAACTTTCTTTCTCTTCCTTCTTATAACCTTTCTTTTCTCTTTTTATAAAATAATTACCATTCATTAATTAGTAACACTAACTGGTCCAATTTGAGAGTATCCAAAAAAAATGTTTCTGAGTCAAATATTTAATAAAGCCTCAATGTCAGATAATACTTAATTAATTATGTTAAGTTCATCGGTTGCTCTAATTACTTTAACTGAAAGCTCTCAGAGTACACTGGAACCCTATTAAACTAAATTAATATTATCCATAGCACTTAATTAAATACGGGATATTACATACTCCCCTCCTTGAATTGAAATTCGTCCTCGAATTTCCTTTACTCATCCCCAATGACAGTTTACAACACTGTCTTAGATCCACACTTATCCTTAATTCTCTTACATATCTAACATAATTAAATTCCAATTTGAATATGTGGCTCAAAGTCCTCGTTTCATAACAAATCAAACCTCACGTCCTTACTCATACGCTCGTTTCCAACATTGGGTTAATTCCCAACTTGTCATTCCGCAATTTATCTATTGCTTCATACTTAATCACTCAGTCTCATCTTTCAGTCGAAGAAACATACCATGCTAAAACCTTCAATAGGTTCACAACACAAGACATAACACTCCGACTTGATTCCGGAACGCACAACACTCGACAAGGTTTCACAAGGTATCTTTGTGAGATCTTATTTTCATACAATTTCCCAACAAAAGCTCCTATTAAGATCCTCCAATCACTAACGCCATATCAAAATTTGTCAAACGACTTCCTTTACCAATTCCACTTGATCTTTCAAAGCCTAACAACGGAGATACTACGAAACCTTAAAAAAATACTAAGTAACTGATGGTCTGCGGGGAAAACACTTACCCATTGGAGCTCTCATCAACCAAAAGAATAAGAACTTGCAAGGTGTAACGATAAAACAATCCACCTGACAACCGCTTAATAGTGACCTCGGTCCAAACTCGCCAGCGTTGCACTGTTGCAATCATAACTCACACAAATTTCAATTTCCATTCTAAACTTAAAATAATTCATCCAATTAAGCTCAACCAATCTGACCATGGTTACTATGCTCCGTATCAATTCTCTTTACAAAATTTCCACTCACTCAAGATTTCTGTCAACACAAGGTCTCCATCAATAAAACGCAGTAACGCCGCAGAACTTAAAATAACCAGAGAGTCACCAATACCCAACTCAAATTATCCTTAGAACACTTGTGGGCTTCCATAACACTCAGGGTTAAGAATTTAACGATACTAAAGTTGACCAATTGTTTAACTCTTATCCACAGAATAATCCAAATGCCAAAACTTTTCCTGGAAGATTAACACTTCGCTATCTGACACTTCGAACGGAGACCAAAACAGACTTACAGTTCAGAAGGTACGATTCTCTAAAGTTCTCCACAAAAGTCGTGTGTTAATCGATTTCCCATCCGAGGTTAAACGATCGAACACCACTAAACTTGTTCTTCTTATTAACGAACAATCCAACTCAACATTACTAATTCAGACCACGCCATCTTGAAAGATGATTCTCACTCTCTATGTCCAGACATGCTCACAACAACTCACCGTTCATAACTCGAGATAACACGAACGGGCACAACATGCAGATCACAAATCCAACAAGCAACGAAGTAGAATTACCATTCTATCACGGTCACCACATGAATACTCAACGGAATAGCTCGATTCCACTCGCACAATGACGTGGTCAAAAGGTTTTTGTTACAAGCTAACACTTAGTTCGTTCATAAACAAAATCCAACACACAATCCTTATCGGGTAAAAAAACAAGATGATGAACACCTCATGTCTAGTATACAACCTTGTCCTCTCTCTTTAATTTCCTTGGCGAGGATTAAAACAACAACAAAATTCTCAATCTCATTAGAGACAAATTCCAAATACTTCGATTATTCCTTACACTTGGAAACTGAGGTAATTCACTCCTCTGAAGAACCTTCAATACCTCTACTTACATATAATTCAGGATTCCCTTGCTTTCTACTAATCATTTCATAGAATGTTTCCACAGCCTTCTGCCGTACTAAGAACGCTCCAATCGGGCACTCAAGTCCAAATGTATGCATCTTAGAAAAGATCCAACTTTCAAAACTTAATAACGTTAACCAGTCACTAACAAGAGGGTAACCAATTACTCAAACATAGAAGCAACTTTTGATCTTCATTGTTACCTAATCCTCCCAACTCATTCCAATCGTAACTAAAAGTTATAACCATCACCAACAGATGATTCCAACCGACCAATGTTGAAAGAAAATAACGGACAAGTTGTGGTTAGCAGACTTGTTCTCATCAATCCAAGCAATAGGTTACTGTAAACCAGATTACAAATTCATCTGATACATGTGCAAAATTTCAGTGCAAGGTGATGACTAATCAACTTGACTTCCACAACTGCTTTCCTTACATCAAAATCTTTCTTAACCAAGTCAACAACAACTCCAGGAGAGTCTTTCCATCCACCATTCTCGTAGACCATCAAACGGCGGGACGTCCGCTCTTCTTAAAAATTCATATAATACCGAATTAATGACCGTCCAAAACAAGTCTCTTAATTTGTAGGCTTGTCTTATACTTATTCAATCTCATTCGTTGACAATCCTGCCCTTGACGATATGAGTGATGTCCATAGAGGTAACACTGATCGCAGAGTTCCATTCGGGCATGTAGCATATCGAGAAGCACGCTTTTGCTTCAGTTAAGCATAAACCATCCAATGCCTTCTCATATCGCGCGGTCAATGTCGTCTCCATACTGTATTAACTTCACGCTCTGTGGTAATCTTATCACACTCAAACACAAACCATCATACTAGAACTTCTTCCAAAACCAATGTGTTTACTCTAACACTTATCACCATTTTATCAAGTCCTCACTTCACGTTCCGCCATAACTTTAGGTTCCCAAAAGAAAATGAATATTCTTAACCTGTAACTGCTATCCATCCGTAAGGAATTATCCGATTACACCCCTTGAAGTACACTCGTTCATCAAAGATGCCACCGTGATCTTGGAACTAAAACACTTAACAATTTACTTGTTCCCGAAATTTACGTCACACGTTCCATAAGGCATCTTCTCTTTTCGTGGAATGAAACTTCTCGACACTCTTGTCCATACTAGTGACTATTACTGATCCACCAGCAAATTTACTTATCCCTTGATACACTGACCATTCATCCTATAGATATCTTTACCCTTCAGATCCTATCCATTCCAAAGGATTCCTCAAACCACACACTTCTCTGCAATCCCACGTTACAGGAAGTAAAACTCTTAAGAAGACTCCAACCGAGCTGACCAAAGCTCTCCTCTGCTATCCCTTGGCTTGAGCCCACTCTCACAGCACAAGTTGCAACAACACTTCGGAGTCCTCATGGTCTCACAACCATGATTCCACCTACCACATACATATCATTAGGCTGATCAGACCCAATACTACATAATATGATACTAAGAACCATGCCAACAAGACACACTTAAGAGGCAGGAAAAATTTACTTATGATATTTCAAGGCTAGGTCGAGGATACGACCAACTCTGATACCAACTGTAACACCCCATATAATATATATCTAGAATAATATCATACAAGTGTTAATTTTTGGTACTGACACCATCATAAGTGCCTAATAGCATAATTCACATTCTTGACCAATACAAAAATACAATACGAACTATGGTGCAAGACATGGAAATTATACTAAAACAAAAATACTGAGATCAATATAATATCCATTATTGTACAAAGATACAAAAATACACAGCGGAAGACTAAAACTATGCTTCACTTGAAACATCTCGAGCATAGCTCCAGTTGTAAATCAAACCTGCAAAATAAATCTAAAAAGAAACAACAATAGTGGGGTGAGATAACAATATCTCAGTGGGTTCCCTATCTTAGAGTTCTCTCGGATCTAAGGGTTCTATCAAAACCTAACTCAAGTCTGCATAAAAGGAAAACAACATTGAGTTCACATGTCTCACACTCATTGGAACCACGTCCAAGAGTTCTACAAATCCTACTATTACTAGTTAGGATATTACCTTTATACTTCTCATGGGACTCGATATAACACCCATCTCAAACGACTACCATGCTTCCCGTGGGACTCAGTGTAATACCCACCTCCAGCCTAAAACAAGTTTGATGCTTCCCGTGGAACTCAGTGTAATACCCACCACAAGACTTACTCAATGCTTCCCGTGGGACTCAATGCAATAACCATCACAAGCTCAAACCATACCGATGCTTCCCGTGGGACTCAGTGTAATACTCACCACAAGACTTACTCAATGCTTCCTGTGGGACTCAATGAAATACCCACCACAAGCCCAAACCATACCGATTCTTCCCGTGGGACTCAGTGTAATACCCACCACAAGACTTACTCAATGCTTCCTGTGGGACTCAGTGCAATACCCACCACAAGCCAAACCATACCGATTCTTCGCGTGGGACTCAATGTAATACCCACCACAAGACTTACTCAATGTTTCTCGTGGGACTCCGTGCAATACCCACCACAAGCCCAAACCATACTGATGCTTCCCGTGGGACTCAATGTAATACCCACCACAAGACTTACTGAAGACCCTTTGGAGGATACCACATATAACGCGTCAAAGATTTGCAACGACCTACGACGAACCAAAGCACCTCATAAGTCATACCATCTAACAGTTTCTAGTCACAATACTAGGCCACACTATTGGTTTGTGGTAAGATTTCTTAACTCTTCCTCCATACTTGATACTTTTAGTTATATAGTTTTTAAACATATGACTCTAACATTCTAGTTTTATTATCATCATTTAATTAATCCCACAATGATCTTATTGTCTCTATTCTCAATCAAATCTCATGATTTATTACGTTTTCCACAATTAACGCATGTTCCACAATTTAACTAATACCATAATTCCTTAACTAACATAATTACGATTAATCGGAAAAGTCGGCTCAAAATAATATTTCTCGGTCTCAAAATATAAAACATATTATTAGCTTCAAAATGATATGTGGAACACTGAAAACGGATACCTAGATCACAAGTTATGAATTAAAACACAAAACATCAACTTCCAGGTCTCGCTAAGCGAGGGGGTATGCTCACTAAGCGAGCAACTCCCTGTATTCTGACCTTCCCAGGAATTGACATGCTCGCTAAGCGAGCTACGCTTGCTAAGCGAGATCTGCGAATTCAGCAGAAAACCAGTCGCCAAAGGGACTTCTCCAAGGGTCCAAAATTCATCCAAAACCTCATCCAACAGAGGAATCAACTACCAAACATGATTATACTCGTATATTAACTAACATACTTTGATTTTATCGAGTCTTAACTATTAATCTATCAATTTCTAAGATTTTCTACAAAACCCTAAAAACCATACACTCAACCAAAACTCAAAGAAAAGGCTTCTAACTAAGAACCCACCTTGAAATCGATGAGGAGGTTGGTGAAGATGAAGATTTGATGAAGAAATGGTGAAGATCCAAGCTTTCCATCTTCTTAGGTTTTCTTCCGCTTCTTCTCTTCTCCCTTTCTTTCTTTCTTTCTTTCTTTCTTTCCTTTTTCCTTCTTCTCTTCTCCCTTTCTTTCTTTCTTTCTTTCTTTCTTTCTTCCTTTCCTTCTTCCTTCTTATAACCCTTCTTTTCTCTTTTTATAAAATAATTACCATTCATTAGTTAGTAACACTAACTGGTCCAATTTGAGAGCATCCAAAAAAAATGTTTCTGAGTCGAATATTTAATAAAGCCTCAGTGTCAGATAATAAATTAATTATTTTAAGTTCATCGGTTGCTCTAATTACTTTAACTGAAAGCTCTCAGAGTACACCAGAACCCTATTAAACTTAATTAATATTATCCAGAGCACTTAATTAAATACAGGGTATTACACTAAGAAATCATTCTTGAATATATTTTCTTGAGTGTAATAACTTTTTTTTAAACTTGTGTATCTGCTTATTTTTAGAAGCAATTTATAAACACAATCTTGTTGTATTAACCTTTTGTTAAATTCCTTGAGAGAATATGATATAATCAGAATTCCCAAGAAGTCTTAGACACATTATTTTTGAGTTTGTAATCGATTATTTGATTAGTGGATTAACTCCTTATTGAGAAGGCAAAATCACTCTGGCACGTGGACTGGACATAACTTAGTTAACAGTGAACCAAGATAAAAATAATAATGTCTTTTATCTTTGTTGAATATCTTACTATTTGTATTAGGTAGAAAAACATTTTAATCCAGAAACCCAATTCAAACCCCCCTTTCTTGTGTTTCTTAAAACTTCAATTGGAATCAGAGTTTGGTTCTGGTATTGATTATTTTATATCAAACACTTAACTATGTCCGCAAAAGATCCATTTTTTGAAACACAATATGGCAACTATTAACCGTGATAAAGATCATTATTTTGCTAAACCTCCTATTTTTTATGGAGACAAGTTTGATTATTGGAAGGATAAAATATAAAGTTTCTTCCTTGGTTATGAAGAAGACTTGTAGGATATGGTCTAATATGGTTATACACATCCCCTAGACACAAATGGTGTTGTGTTGGAAAGAAGCAAGATAGACGACCAACAAAATAAAGACAATAACAATCATCACAAGTAAAAAATCATCTTGTTGAATTGTATATCATACATTAAGTATGAAAATACAACAAATATAGACTATACAAAGTCTATATTTAATTCTCTTAGAATGTCTCGTGAAGGAAACTGACAAGTAAAAGAAACCGAGGCTTTGGCCTTGATTCAAAAATATTAATCCTTCAAAATGGAGGGTGATGAAACTATTAAGGACATGTTCTCAAGGTTTCAAACGCTTGTAGCTAACTTAAAAGTATTAAACAAAGGCTACACTACTGTAGATCATGTGAAAAAGATCACCAAAAGCTTACCAAAAAATTGGAGGCCTATGGTGATTGCTTTTAAGGTATCCAAAGATCTGAACAGTACAACTCTGAAAGAACTTATCAGTTCTTTGAGAAGTCATGAGATAGAACTTTAAGAGGATTAGCCTCAAAGAAAAGGAAAATTTATGGCTCTCAAGTCCAAAGGAAAGAAGAAGAAAAAAGGAAAAAGGCCTTTTAAGCTGAAGAAGAAGAAGATTCTAATGAACAAGATAGTCTTTCTTTTATTTCCAGAAGAGTTAATCATTTTTGGAGAAAGAGACAACAAAATACCATAGGAATCATAAGAATAGGTGGACGCTTTGAGTCAACATCTGGAAAGAAAAAGTATGGTGCTGACAAAGATGTCATATGCTTCGAGTGCAAGGAGCCAAACCACTACATGAATGAATGTTCCAAGCTAAGGAAAGAAAAGCCTAAGAAGAAGCTCTTCAACGATAAGAAGAAAGTTTTGATGACGACTTGAGACAACTCAAAGTCTTCAGAAGGTTATTCTAAAGAAGAGCAAGCCAATATGACGCTTTTGGTAAACACATAAGTATTTGACTCTGGATCGGGATCAAAATCTGGATCAACATTAGAATCATAATGCAACGAGTTATTCTCTAACATAACTCGTTATGAAGTGGAGTCTTGTTTGACTAAAATTCTTGAAAAGTTCCAGAGTCTTCAAAAGATATACAAGGATTTGAAACAAATTCATATAGTTGATTCTGAAGCTCAGTGGGCTAAATAAATAAAACTCTACTTTGAAAGAAAAGATTTGAAATCTTGAAAAAATAACTTTTCTTTCAAAAGCAATAATACAAAACTTGAAAAAGAGATTCTTTGAGAAGTTCATATGAACTATGAATCTTTCATTAAGAAATATGACAAAACTTTAAAAAGTTTCTTGCACAAAACATAGGTAGAAGAAAAATGGCTTCAATGATCTATGAAGTAAGTAGAAATGGAAAGAGAGTTCTTGGTTATGTGCCACCTAAAAATTCTAGTGTCAAACCTAATTCAAAAGAAAAGGCGATTAAATAAAATGTTCTATACTCCCATTTCACTTATGGACACACATATGGTTATTCTGCACAAAAACCTTGGGTTAAGAAAAACTTTGGGAGAACTAACAAGAATGGACCCAAAAGATATGGGTACATAAAGATAATATAGTCTATGTTGTAGACATCCTTATCAACCAAGTTGAAACACCAATCTTGGTACCTGGAATCTAGATGCTCACAACATATGATGAGAAAAAAGGCATATGTTCCAAAGCCTAAAACTTAAGCCTAGAAGCACTATTGGTTTCAGAGGCAATCAAAAGGGTAAGATAATTGGCTCTGGAACTGTTGGCAATGGCTCTCTCCCTTCTATTAATAATGTTCTATCGGTTAAAGGATTAATTCATAACCTTTTGTCCATAAGTCAATTAAGTGACAATGGTTATGATATTATCTTTAATAAACAACCATGCAAGGTTGTTCGTCAAAAGGATGACTATAAACTATTCAATGGCAAGAGGAAAAACAATATTTACAAAATTAAACTTTCTGATGTAGAAAATAAAAATGTTAAATGCCTCATGTCTGTGAACGAAGAGAAATGAACTTGGCATAGACAGTTAAGTCATGTTACCATGAGAATAATCTCAAAGCTAAACAAGTTGAACTTAGTCAGAGGCCTTCCAAAGCTAAAGTTTGCTTCAAATGCTCTTTATGAGGCATGCCAGAAAGGTAAGTTTTCAAAAAATTCTTTCAGAGCTAAAAAAGTTGTTTCAACCTCTAAGCCATTGGAGCTTTTTCACATTGACTTATTTATGCCAGTGAAAATGGCCTCTGTCAATGGCAAAAAGTATGGACTAGTCATTATTGATGACTACAACAGGTGGACTTGGGTAAAGTTTCTAAAACACAAAGATGAGTCACATTTTGCGTTTCTTACCTTCCGCTCCCAAGTGAAAAATGAGAAAGACTTTAAAATTGTTAAAGTAAGAAGTGATCATGAGAGGGAATTTGAATAAAAAGACTTTGAATTTTTGTTGTTGATGAAAGTAACATTTCCCATGATTCTCTTGCCCTAGAACTCCTTAACATAATGGAGTTGTAGAGAGGAAAAATCGCACATTGCAAGAAATGGCCAAAACTATGATAAATGAAACTAATGTTGCAAAGCACTTTTGGGCAGGAGCACTCAACACAACATGTTACATTGAGAACAAGATCTCATTAAGACCTATTATGTGTAAGACTCCTTTCCGTCTTCAGTTTGATAGATCGGATTCTCGAAATTATAATTGGCAATAGTAGAACTGTTATCAACAGGATCCAGAGTGGATAAGGATCTGCATTTTAGTGATGTGGGTGTGTGTAAGAACACATAGCTGATAAAATAAAAATAAAAGAAAAGAAAGACAAGGAACACCATATTTACGAAAACGAAACGTCCACTGATTTTTATTGAATGAAGTATGCAAATGAAATGACATCCCGTAACAAGCACACCATTGTGCCCCGGGTAAGGCACAAGGTTTAAGAGTTTTAATTGTTCAAAAATTACAAACTTTAAAAGTAACAACATAGTAATAGTATTTACTCCTGACTAAAGGAGATAGGAACAACATCTTCAGCTTTCCAATTATTGAGCCCAGCACCCACAGTAGGAAAAATCCAAGCATCCAGATTATAATCTTCCTCATAGTCACCCACAGCATTGATCTGATTCTTCATAATCCCCTGATTGGTGATACGAACAGTACGAGCACGACGAACAACCTTCTGGGACTCTGCAGTGAAACCCAAACCAAATTTGTCAGACTTGTAAGGAATATCAGGAAGCTGACCCCAAATAGTACAACCACCTTCATCCACCACAGCTCTAGCATCTTTAAGGGAAGCCATTGTAGGAGGTACTCTGGTGACCACATGAACTTTCTTGACCACAGGAGGATCTTCATAATTGTTAACAATCCAAGGAACTACTTCGAATGTCTGGCACGGAGTTTCAACATATTCACCTTCCACTTCAAGATACTTAAAAGTGTTCACATGGCTAACTATATATCCTTCCTCTCCGTAAACAGTGACAACTTTCCCTTCTACTGGATATCTCAGTTTCTGATGTAAAGTGGAGGTTAAAGCACCTGCCCCATGGATCCAGGAACGCCCAAGCAAACAAGAATACGACGGACGAATATCCATGACATAAAAGGTAGCATTGAAGACCTGAGAAACTACTTTGATTGGGAGATCAATTTCTCCATGCACCACTCTTCTCGAGCCATCAAAAGCTTTCACCACTATATTACTGGGCTTCAACACAGCATCTTCAGGACTAAGCTTATTCAGAACTTCTTTGGGAAACACATTCAGAGAGGAACCATTGTCTATTAATACATGTGACAGGGTAGTCCCCCTGCATTCAATAGAGATATGTAGAGCCCTGTTATGATCCCTTTTGGCCGGAGTCAAATCAGCATCGGAGAAACCTAACCCATTATCATAGGTCAAGTGTGCAACACAATTTTCGAACTGGTCTACAGAAATCTCATTTGGTACGTGAGTAGTCTTCAAGAATTTAATCAAGGCTTTGGCATGAGCCTTAGAACATAACAGCAAAGACAACATAGAAATCTTGGAGGGAGTATGCCCCAAATGGTCAATAATGTCATAATCACTCTTGCGAATGATCTTCAATACTTCTTCCATCTGCTTAGAGAGATCATCAGCAGCTGGCACATCAGTTGGTATAGGTTCAATAACAGGACCTTTGCCCCGAGCATCAGTGGTGGAGGTAGTAGCTGGAGTAACTGTATTCTTGGAGGTAATTGGAGGAGAGAAAACTCTTCCGCTTCGTGTGATCTTACTAGATCCAACAATATTATCAACATCAATGTTTTCATCAGCAACAGACGTATCAGCTAAGGGTTCCTTCTTAACACCATGGATATAAACATCGGAACCATAATGCCAAGGCACAACTTTATCAGAAGTGTACGGAATAGGACCAGGAGTGGTAATGATCATAGGAGCCACTCTAGCTTCAGCAACAATCTTCACAGGGCCTTCAACAGTAATCTTAATTGGACCCTTATGAGTAATTTTGACAGGTCCTTTGGAAGTAATCCTTACCGGCACTTTATCAACCATATCCACCTCTTCAACCTTCGCACCTTTAGTTATATGATCAACCATACTCTCCACAGAAGGTGGAGTCCTCTCAAATACTATGGTGTAATTATTCATGAGGCGTTGAATTCCGTCCTTCAGCCTCCAGCAACTATCCGGCCTATAAGCACAATAGACACAGTCTTCACGACAACCTGGAAAGAACCCAGCTTGTACTAACTTCTTCTTAATAATAGACAATGGTGTAGTCAAATCTGCAACTGAGGAAATATGTGAAACTTCATCAATGGCATTGACAGTCTTCTCATGATTTGGCATAGGAGCAGTAATCATATTTGGAGTACCCGGAGGGTCAAACTCAATTTCTCCAGCATCAATCATATCCTGAATTTTATTCTTCAATACCCAGCAACTATTGGTATCATGTCCCTGACAATTTGAATGATATGCACATCGTGCATTAGGATTGTACCTGGGAGAGGTAACATTGGGATTCTGAGGAGGGTCCCTCAAAGTGATAAGTTCACCCTTCAACAAGTGTTGCAAGGCTTGGGTCAGTGACATGTTGATCTTAGTGAACTGCCTTCTAGGCCTTTGTTGATTGCCCTGGGGTGGCTCTGGTGTTGCAGGAGTTGGATTGGAGATATGAACTGCACTCACAGACTGATGCCTCCTATTACGATCAGGTTGACCATAAATAGCATTTGACTCTTTCTTCCCACTGGGAGGCTTCTTTGCAGTACTTGATGAAGAAGCACCCACTTGAATCTTGCCACTCCTTATACCACTTTCTATGCGCTCTCCTGTCATTATCAACTCAGTGAAGCCAGATGATGAGCTTCCAATAAGATGACTGTAAAAAGGACCATTCAACATACACATGAACATATCAACTAACTCCCTGTCAGTTAGAGGGGGGTTGCACTCTTCCAGCCAAATCTCTCCACTTCTGGGTATACTCCTTGAAATTTTCTTTAGCACCCATAGACATGATATTATCTTTAATAAACAACCATGCAAGGTTGTTCGTCAAAAGGATGACTATAAACTATTCAATGGCAAGAGGAAAAACAATATTTACAAAATTAAACTTTCTGATGTAGAAAATAAAAATGTTAAATGCCTCATGTCTGTGAACGAAGAGAAATGAACTTGGCATAGACAGTTAAGTCATGTTACCATGAGAATAATCTCAAAGCTAAACAAGTTGAACTTAGTCAGAGGCCTTCCAAAGCTAAAGTTTGCTTCAAATGCTCTTTATGAGGCATGCTAGAAAGGTAAGTTTTCAAAAAATTCTTTCAGAGCTAAAAAAGTTGTTTCAACCTCTAAGCCATTGGAGCTTTTTCACATTGACTTATTTATGCCAGTGAAAATGGCCTCTGTCAATGGCAAAAAGTATGGACTAGTCATTATTGATGACTACAACAGGTGGACTTGGGTAAAGTTTCTAAAACACAAAGATGAGTCACATTTTGCGTTTCTTACCTTCCGCTCCCAAGTGAAAAATGAGAAAGACTTTAAAATTGTTAAAGTAAGAAGTGATCATGAGAGGGAATTTGAATAAAAAGACTTTGAATTTTTGTTGTTGATGAAAATAACATTTCCCATGATTCTCTTGCCCTAGAACTCCTTAACATAATGGAGTTGTAGAGAGGAAAAATCGCACATTGCAAGAAATGGCCAAAACTATGATAAATGAAACTAATGTTGCAAAGCACTTTTGGGCAGGAGCACTCAACACAACATGTTACATTGAGAACAAGATCTCATTAAGACCTATTATGTGTAAGACTCCCTATGAATTGTGGAAGAACAAAAAACCCAATATTTCTTATTTTCATCCTTTTGGTTGTTCATGTTTTATTTAGTATACTAAAGAGAACTTGAACAAGTTTGATTCTAAAGCATAAAAATGTATCATGTTAGGATACTCTGAACGATCAAAAGGTTACATAGTGTATAACACAAAAAAACAAATTGTTGAGGAATCAATTCATGTTAAGTTTGATGATAAGAATGACCTTAAAAAGTCAAAGCTATTTGAAAAGCTTGCAGATCTAGAGATTAGATACTCAGATTCTGAAGGCAAGGAATCTGAAGTAATAGACACTGAAAACGCTCAACACAAAATTACTCAATCAAAAGCTGCTGACACACTAGTACCTATGAGGAAATGAAACAAATATATTCACATCTTGAGGAATTGAGTATAGGAGAGAAGACATAATGCATTAGAACCAAATACTCATTCAAACTATCTGAATAAATGCTTCTGGTTTTGTTGTCCTTTATAGAACATATTTCCATTGATGAAACACTCTAATAATTCAAGCATCTAAAGTCTCAAAACTTTGGACTCTATAGACTCTGAAGTCTCATTTTCACCGTATTTTAAAGAAAAACTCTAAACTCTACTCAAGCTTCATCAACTTTAATACAAAGCCTCTGACTAGAAGTTAATGAACTAAAGTCAACGACAGAGAGAATAACACATGGACAAAGTATAATCAGTATAAAATCAAATATTATTTCCACTACATTGAAGATTAGGAAAAAGGATTGTACTACTCCATTGATGTCGTTCCTCACATCCCATCCTCACCCACTCTATGTTGCAAGTGTTATTCTATTATTGTAGAAACAAGTAACCTTCTTATAGCTGTGATATTAAGGATATTCCAGTTACACTCTCCAACGAATCTATTCTCTATCTATATGAAGAGGTCTAGGAAGATTGGAAAACTACCGATTGAATATATCTCATACGTGAAGAAATAGTAGAAAATAGAAAATAATGTTTTCACACTAAGAAAAATATCACGTTCATACACTTAGAACTCGATCTTGAATATATTTTATTAAGTGTAATACTTGTTTTTAAACTTGTGTATTTGCTTATTTTTGGAAGAAACTTGTAAACACAATCTTGTTGCATTAACATTCTGTTAAATTCCTTGAGAGACTAGGGTATAGTCATAATTTTTAAGAAGTCTTAGACGAGTTGTCTTTGAGTTTGTAATTAATTCTTTGAGTTATTAGGTAGCAAAACATTTTAATCTAGAAACCCAATTCAAACCATTTTTTTGTGTATTTCTTGAACCTTCAGTATGGTCTTAGGAAGTCGGGCTAAGACATGTGTCAGGCCATTTCTTTTGTGTGTTTCTCGGATAATCGATCTTAGGAAGTCCGCATCTGAGTATCTAGGGATTGATTTTATATTTGAAATGATACAAGGTCAGCCGTTTTGGCATACCCATAGCATTTTACCTACCCATTATATATAGATTTTATCCACTATCTATTGGCATATTGCATCCACCTTATGCAATCAAAGGGGCATCATAATGTGTTGGCAGCTAGCTTGTCTGATCACACTTGATGTTTCCTTCCTATAAGATTTGATCTTGACTATCTAGTCGTGCTCGGGGTATTGCTCATGAATGGTGATAACTTGACCGAGATAATTACATATTTTCTTAGGCCAAGATATGTATCATAGTTTACCGAGCACGCTCGGTCGAGGTTAATACAATCAACACACACACACACATCTTTATCTTTCATAAGTTTATTATCTAGTGTGATGTCATAGCGATATTCTCGGCTTTCTATGAGGAATGATTTCTTCTTTGCTGCATGTCTTAACCCATCTAGACGGATGGTAAGAGCTAATTCGTCCAACTTACCTCCTCATAGTTGGTCGATAGATTCTCGTTATCTATGGGGTTATCTTTATCATATATTATTACAAGTGTGTAAGAGATCGAATTTCATGTTCACATCGATCTATATCTGGATCTTGTTAATTTGTAGTGTAGTTGAGCTTTTTGGATTAATATGGCTATCATTATGATAGACTGGGATCTTAAATTCACATTAGATGTTTACCGTGTCAAGGATCTTGAATGTGTGGCAGATGCTCACCTCTTTGAATACATTGGCGTTAATCTACGACTTCTTTAGGCTTCTCTTTCATATAAAGCAAGATCCGGCGATAGCGACGAGATCATCTTCGTCCTAAAGTATCCCTCTGAATCTTCTTAATTATAGTCAATAGAATCGGTAGTTAGATCAAAAAAGTTAGAGGAGACGTACTTTGTCATAAGGTTGGAGATTAAACAAGCTTTAAATGTGTTTTCTTCGTAGTTTAGCTTTAGATCAAATAAAGGTTGATCGTGGAATTTTGTAGGGATTCAGTGTCGATTCCCATAAACAACACCACTGCTCTACATTAGAACCAAAATTAGTGTTGATCATTGATGTATGACGTTGGATGTGATGATGTTGATCTCTAGTATGGTGGTGTGAGGATAACTTGCAAGATTAGCACTCCAATTTTCAAGTCAGTTACAGAGTCCAAGACGAGTGTAATGTAAAATGGAGATTGGAAAATTGTACATTATTCCCACTTGTGTTGACTATATATGTTGAATAGTTTTGATTGGGCCATGCAAAGTTAGACTTTTGTATTGGGTATTTAGCTGACCCATAACGATTTTTATGTGAAACTTAAACATATTATTAATAAATTGAAAGAGGAAAAGAAAAACAAGGCTCTATTGGAGGCTAAACCCTAAAATCTAAAATCTACTATCAATATGAGAAATCAGAGATATATTTTACATAGTTGTCTCATCAATGACCTGGTTTTCACATCCTCTTAACAAAAATGCAAACTTTTGAGAGTTGTAAGTTGAAGTTGGTTGCAGGGAGAAATTTAATAGAGAACCCAGAAATATATATGAAAAATGCAATATAAGCATTAACACAAACACATACAATAAACATTTAAATACGAAAAAATATCGGTAAAAAAACACTAACCTTGGAAATGAGGAAAATTGATAAATATTTGCTTAAAAACAAAATCCTCAACAAAGTAAAACATTTGAAACCCAATGAAGACGTAAAATCTTGATTTTTCTCATAAAAATGGGGAGGGAAAATATATGAAGTAGGGTGAGAGAAAACGAGATGAAGAGAGACTTGATTTGTGAGATATATTAGTGAAATGAGGGAAAAACATATTTAAGTGATGAGTGATGATTTGAATTTTCCTTGCCACCATAGATTGTGTTGTACCCCAAAATTTTCCCTCCCACAATCAAGACAATCTCTCTCAATACTTCTAAATGATCATAAGGTCCTCAAGACTCCCAATTAGTCAAGAAGTGTGGAAGTTCCTCAGATAATGCATCCTCCTAAGCAAAGTGTCCAAAACTAGGGTTTTGTGTTTCTTCAGGTTAAAATGAGTTTCAAAGCCTCAAGTGAGCTTCATAAAATCCCACATGTACTCAAGAATACCCATGTCAAGTTTCAAAGCTTTCCCAATAAGTTTGCCCAGTCAGATGATCAGATATGCAAAAATCAATCAAAACAGTTAAAAAGTCAAACTGAGGTTAACTGTGGTCAAATTAAAGTCAAACTTCAAGATTTTTTGCCAACATCAAGTTTATGAAGTAAATTTCATAATTTGATCAAGGGTTGATCATGATTCATCAAGGAAGTTTCAGATCATCAAGAATCAAGAGTTTCTAAATTAGGGCTTTCTTAAGGAAAGTCAACTGAACTTTGACCAGCCATAACTTTCACATGCTTCATAAAAAAATTTCCATCCAAATCTCATTTTGAATGAAATTGAATTCTCTAAAACTTTGTGTCTCACAAGCCAAGCCTAAAAATGCTTCATTTAGAAGGTATGAGCTAAAACATTATAGGTCATTTCAAAAGTCAACAAAAAGTCAAACTCTTCCAAAGGGCATAATTTGAAAATGGTAAAGGATATGGACATGAGACAAAAGAGGTTGGTTAGAGGACTATTTAAGCTTTCCAAAATGCTCAATAACACCTTCATAGCCTTAAAATTGAGGGATTTATGCCTTAGCAAAGTTGGGAAATTTTTGAGGGGTATATTGAGCAAATGAGGTCTTAAAACCAAAATTTTCCAAATGGTCTTACAATTTTGTAATACAATCCTTACAATGACATTATGCACGACCCAATGCTTATTTTTTCAGATTTTTATAGTTTATTTTATATTTATTTGGATTTTATTCATTAAAATTCAATTTAAATATATATAAAATATGAAAAATCAAATAAAGCATGAAATCTTTGATTGAAAATCATTTGAATTATATTTAGAATGATTGAAAATCAACTAAAGTCAGATTGAACCTAAAATAGCAAGTTTTCATATGATTTTTGAACTTTTATGGTGATTGGAATCTTCATGATCAAGTTATCACATAAACCCATAAATCCATAGGTTTTTTGACCTAAATTGAATCCCTATAAGTTGATAAAGAGAACCAGTGCACAAGGACGAGTTTGGCTGCCTCCAAGAACAGGAGCAAAGTCAAAAAATTTCAACAAAAAGTGAGATTTGGTTTTGGAGTTGGAGAGGATTTTTTGGTCATTCTAAAGGTTGCAATACACTCTCCAATGATCACTGAACATGTATCAATCATTTGCATCATCAAGAACACCCTCATATGACCTAACCGAATCACATTATCTTTTTATTTTCAATTTTTCGATTCTTATCATATATGTATTATCAATGAATTATAACCTGATATTGTTAATCCTAATGTTGTTTAGATTGATTCTGCACGTTTTCTTGGAGTTTCAAAGCCGGATGATATAATTGCCATTGTTAGGGTTTGATAGCTCGTTTTAGGGTTTTACGTGTGAAGCAATATAAATCCTTTAAAAGACCATGGCTAGACTACATATGTCCTAAGGATCACATTAACCAAATTAATTTGATGAAATTATAGGTCTAGCTATGAGATACGATTTTCGCAGGTTATGAATGAGGGAAAATTCGCAGGAAATTTTGTATATAATTTCGCATGTACATTCGCAGGGACGGAGGAAGAAGATGAAGAAGTTTGGCGCGAATTCATAATTTCAAATTCTATTTTATTTGTTCCATTAAGTTATCACAATGCGCATGTGGCTTAGCTGGTGGAGGTCTCTCTCTTGAAAGGATAAGACCTGGGTTCGATTCCCAGTTTGTTCATTTTTTTTGTTTAACTTATTTGTTTTGCAGGTTTGATATATAATCTTATGAAGCCATATTACAATTCAAAGGGCGCGCTAGCCCAGTGGAGACGCTAAGGGATTTTGACGCAGAGGGCATGGGATCAAATCCTGGTGTCCAGCAATTTTTTTCTTCATTTTTATTATATTTTGAAGGTTTAATATATAATTGTGTGTTGCTGATCCTTATCACCACCAACACGCAGCTCAGATGGTAATCATCCTCTTCATCCAGGTTAGGGGGCCTGGGTTCAAAACTCAGGTCCATCCTTTTTCTAGCTTTTCTCTTTTCTCTTTTATTTTGTTAATTTGTTTTATTTAATTTAATTAATATAATTAAAATACTTTCTAAATAAATAGCCAAATACTTAATTCCAATTAAAATTTTCTAATCTTTCCTTTAATTTCTAAAAAATTTATATTTTGTAAATAAGTACTAATTTATTATTATTATTTATTTTACTATAATTATATTTTGTAAATAAAAACTTATTTAATTAATTATGTTAAAAAAACCCTAATTATTTTCTAACCCTAATTTTTTCCATTAACCCTAAAAACTTAATTTATTTTCTTTAACCCTAATTAAAATATTTTTTATAATAACTTTTTATTTTGTATAAATTTTTAATACCTTATCCTTTTATTATTATTATTAAGTTATTTAAACTTATATTATTTTTCTTACAAACTCTAAAATTCTAAATTATTTAACTTATTTAATTTCTTTAAAAATTCTAATTTTTCTTTATTGCTTCATTATTATTTTCTTTTCCTAATATTTATTATTGCTTTATTTATTACTTATTTATATTTGCTTTATTATTTATTTTTTCCGATTATATTGTAATTATCTCAAAGCCATGTAATAATTCTAGATTTATTTTCCGTCTTTATTTTATTATAAATATTTATTGTGTGGTTAGTAAATAGGGTGTGGAAACTATTTGTAATTAATTTAATTTAGATAACTACTTAAAAAAAAGATAAATATTTGAAAATAAACACTCACACACGTAAGTCGATCTTTGATCGCCATCTTGCAATTCCTAGGGTATTCCTCTTGGTTGCCTTAAAATAAAATGGTCAAGTCCCTCGAATATAGGGATGTCTTAAGCAAAGTCCCTTGACTTATAAAATCATCAAGTCCTTACAATTTAAAAGATTAAGTCCCTTCGAGGTTGCCTACGAAATAATGATCTTGTCCCTTCGAATAAATGATGATAGTCCCTACGAATTGCTAAAGACATCCCTTAAGTTGCTTTCTATGACCATACAATGACCCTACGCTTGTCCCTTAACACATCCAAGGTAATGACTACCTATTCCTTAATAATAGGGATATTCTTACCATTGAAAGAACATACGAGAACATGAAAGGCTTAATCTAGGGTAGGAGCTCTTAGTTACTTGCTCACTCTTCAAAATTACTTTTGACACCTCACTTTCTTAAACATTTTTCAAAACAAGGTTTTGTATACATCCATACGAGGATCATTACAAAGTACTTAGAAAAATTCTAATCACACACTACACTCTTCAAAAACAATTTAAGTGAGCTAAGTAACTAAGAGCCCATGGATAACCATGGATATAAAGGGTGCTAACACCTTCCCTTTGTATAACCTACCCCCCGAACTCAAGTCTTTTAAAATAGGTCTTTCATGTTCTTTTATGTCCTTTCCATTTGGATAAAATAAAAGTCGGTGGCGACTCTTGCTATCCACAACATGACTAAAAGTCAATTCTCCCACCGTGTTACATAACTGGCGACTCTGATGGGGAATTACTAAGTAAAAGAGGGGTACCCTTAGGAATTAGATCACTTAAATTGTTTGTCTTGTTTGCTTTATATTTATCTATTGGGCTTATGTGTGAATGATCCTAACCCGGATCTAGTGTACCCTAGGTAAATGGCAATAGACCACGGAAATTGTACGATGTATACCGATAGGTTGATCTGGTGGCCATAATTAGTGTGACTTCTTGGTTGGTGCTTATGTTCCTTAAGTAAATTAAGGATAAAAGGGGGCTGCCATATGTTGTCAATACACTAACTGACTTTTAGAACCCTAGTTATCCCATCTTGGCCTTTAAAAAGTAGTGAGATAGCCGGCTTTAGAGAAGTCTAAAGTTGGTTGATACTCGATACTACACTCATTGAGATCCCAAACTTGCAGGGTTTTGGTTGGCAAGTAAGTTGCCTACTGAACAACCACCCTTGGGAAGGATCAGTGATATTGAGATCCCTTAGAACCTGGTTACTTTTGTTGGACAGGATGAACCAACTAAACTTCAGGGGAGGGTACTTACCTTTAAACCTCATGCAAGCCTTTAAACATAGGGCTATTGTGTGACTTGTTTGTGTGTGCCACATGTTTGTGATTGAGCATAACATCATGACATCATGCATCATAAGCATAGAATTTTCACTAACCATGTCAAGGACCAAAGGATTTATCTTTGTTCTTTATTGCAGGTCATGGCTTCTGGTCGTAGGAATACTATCTGGATCAACTTTGTAGGAATACCTCCTAAGCTTAAGGAATTGGTCTCTCAAGTTTCTGAAAACTCTCAATTCATCAAGAGGCATGATCACCTACTGGATCTAGTCACTTCAGGGTTCAATGAAGATATGATGAGTGTCCTATTTCAGTTCTTTCATTCTAAACATCATTGCTTCACATTCCCCGATTATCAGCTGGTTCCTACAATGGAAGAGTTCTCCAAATTACGGGGAATACCTATCCTTGATCAGAGACCCTTCACAGGCTTAGAGAAGGAGCCTAAACCCGAAGTCATTGCTGCAGCCCTACATTTGAAGAAATCAGACATTGTCCTAGAAACAAGAAGCGGAGTTAAGGGTATTCTTGCTAAAGTATTGATGGAGAAATCTCAAGTGTTCTTGAAGGCTATGAGTTATGATGCTTTTGAGGAGATCCTAGCCCTATTGATCTATGGCTTAGTATTGTTCCCTAATCCATACCAGTTCATAGACGTACACGCCATCAACATATTTTTGACTCACAATCCAGTGCCTACATTACTTGGAGACATCTTACATTCTCTTCACACTCGTACTATGAAGGCGAGGGGAACTCTGATGTGTTGCATACCTTTATTGTCTAGGTGGTTTATTTCTCACCTTCCTCGATCAGTGATAAAGAATGAACAAGGGTTCTGGTGGTCTAAGAGGATCATGTCACTTTCTCATTCAGACATTCATTGGTGATCTCGATCTATGGAGAATGTTACTATCATTGACCATTGTGGGGAATTCCCTAATGTGCCACTCCTTGGTATAAGAGGAGGAATTACTTACAACCCTTCTTTAGCACTACGTCAGTTTGGTTATGCTCGGAGTAATGGTCCTCATGACATGCTTATTCAGGATATTGTGTTCGACTACGACAACGATCTTCAGGGTTACCATCAAAGGTTTATACGAGCTTGGAACAAGGTGAATAGGATTGATAGCAAGACTCTGGAGCCAAAGTATTCTATTCCTATGGAGCCTTATCTCAGATGGGTGCGATCTCGTGCTCAGACTCTTATGATGCCATATCCTGCTGTTCTACCAATCACTATGGGTTTCAAGGTTCATACTTTTGTGGTGTATGATGGCGTGTCTTTCCCAAAACTGCATTTAAGGTCTTATGTCAGAAGAATTCAACCCCATACTCCTGATAAGAAGTTATGGATACATTTCTTTCAAGAAAGTTTGTCTGGATCCCAACTAGAATGGTATTATCAACTGGAGAGTACCAACATTCACAACTGGAATGATCTTGCAGAAGCATTCTATAAGCAGTACCAATACAATTCTGATTTAGCACCAACTCGCATGCAGCTCCAAAGCATGTCCATGGATGTCAAAGAAAGCTTCAAGGAGTATGCTCAAAAATGGTGAGATCTGGCAAGTAGAGTTCAACCCCCTTTGACTGACAGGGAATTAGTTGATATGTTCATGAGTATGTTGACTGGTCATTTCTATAGTTATCTCATTGGAAGCTCATCATCTGGCTTCACTGAGCTGATAATGACTAGAGAACGTGTGGAAAGTGGGATACGAAGGGGAAAGATTCAGATAGTTGCTTCTTCAAGTATTACCAAGAAGCCCCCTAATGGGAAGAAGGAATCCAATGCTGTGTATAGCCAACGTGGTCGTAATAATCGTAACCAATCTGTGGGAGCTATTTTGATTTCTAATCCTACACCCCCACCACAAGAGCAACAACAGAATAGTCATCCCTGTAACACGGTGGGAGAACTGACTTTTCTATAAATGTTGCGGATAGTAAGAGTCGCCACCGACTTTTATTTTATCCAAAAGGAAAGGACATAAAAGAACAGGAAAGACCTTAAAAAGATTTTGAGTTCGGGGGGTAGGTTATATAAAGGGAAGGTGTTAGCACCCTTTATATCCATGGTTATCCATGGGCTCTTAGTTATTTAGCTCACTTAAATTTGTTTTGAGAAAGTGTAGTGTGTGATTAAAAATGTTCTAAGTACTTTATAATGATCCTCGTATGGATGTATATAAAGACTTTGTTTTGAAAATTTGTTTGAAATGTGAAGTGTCAAAGAGTATTTTGAAAAGGTGAGCAAGTACTTAAGAGGAACCTACCCTATATTTAGTCTTTACTGTTCTTATACGGTCTTTCAATGGTAAGACTATCCCTATTATTAAGGAATAGGTAGTCATTACCTTGGATGTATTAAGGGACATGTGAAGGGACATCTGAATTTAGGCAACTGTAAGGTGTCTTTAGCAATTCGTAGGGACTTATCATCTTTTATTCGAAGGGACAAGATCATTTATCGTATGCAACCTCGAAGGGACTTGATCTTATAATTTGAAGGGACTTGATGATATTTTATGAAGGGACTTTGCTTTAAGACACCTTACTTGACCTTAGAAGTAGGCAACATGAGGGGTAACCCTAGAAAGTGTGAGATGGCGATCAAAGATCGACTTACGTGTGTGAGTGTTTGTATTCATGTATTTATCTTGTTTAAATTAGTTTTCTAAATTATTTTGATTACACATAGTTGTACACACCCTAAAATTACTAACCATGGCAATAATAATATTTACAAAAATAATAAAAAAATAAAAAAAACAAGAATAAACCTACGACTATTACATGGCTTTCGCAATTACATAATAATATAAACAACTAATGGTAAATATAAATAAACAATAATTTAAAGGGTTAGTAATAATAATAATCATAAGAAAGGAGGTTAGCAACAATATATAAAATTTAAGAGAATATTTTTTTAAGTTAAATAAACAATTTTTAAAGAATTTTTAAAAGAAAATAGAATAATTATAATAATAATAATAAACAATATAATAATTATTTACAAAAAAATGAAAATGATTAACTATTAGATTATAGTTTATAACATAATTAAATTAAATATTAAAGTTAATAAAAATTAGGGTTAGGGTTAGAGAAAATTAGGATTAAGAAAATTAGGTTTTAGAAATTAGGGTTTTAATTATTAATTGAAATATTAATTTATTTACAAAATAAAATATATACATAATAATAATATAAACATAAAATAGAAACAAATTATATTTGAGAAAAATAAAATATTGATTTTAAAAAATATAAAGTTTTTTTTTCTATAAGAAACTATTATAATATTATTTAGAAATTAATTTACTTAATAATATAATTTATATAATTAAATAATTAAGAAAACAAAACAAAATAAATTAGGTTAAAAAAAATGGGGGAGGCCTGGATTTAAACCCAGGACCTCCCCATTACCAGCAAGAGGCCAATACCACTGGGCTGAACGCACGGCTTGAATAAGTGATGGCTAGAATGCATAATATATACAACCTGCAAGATAAATGAGTTATTAAAAAAAATTGCTTTCAGCCAGACTCGAACTCTGGTCTTTATCCCAAACACACGCCTGCCTTGCCAACTGAGCCAAAAGCATCATCTGATAATAAGATAACATACATATATTATAAAAACAAATTAAAATTTGAATTTAGAATTCGCGCCAGATGATCATCTTCAACCTTGGGATTTCGCAGGTTTACCTGCGAAATTACCTGCCAAAACTCCTGCGTTTTTTCCTGCATGTGAAACCCTACGAAACTCATACAGTACCATTTACGTACAATTTTGTCAAATTAATCACATAAATATGATCCAGACAGTATTTGCAATTGATTTATGGTTTTAGAAGGCATTTATATTCACTTAATTGGGAAACCCCAATTCGAAGGTTATGAACCCTAAAATGGCATTCTACGATTTAGCCATGGTTTCTTCAATCCAATCACCCAGAATTCATCACAAACATCCACTAAACACAAATCAACAAACAAAACAAGTTAATGATGCGTGAATGATCAAGAACGAAAAATCAAGAAATATGAAAAAAAATTGGATCGGATTCATCAATATGAGATGTATTTGATGAATATGAGGATCAGGTTACGCTCAATGATGTTCATGGAACATGTCTCAACCTTCAAAATGCTTTGGAATGACCTCTAGCAAGGAATCCGAATCAAGCTTTTTGTATGAATTTTTGAAGTTTGAATGTTGTTCTTGAGGCTGCCAAATTCGTGTCTCTTCATTGGTTTATGTTGTATATATATCATAGAACATAATTAGGTTAAAAAATCAGAGCATCATTTGGATTTTTGGATCAATAGAGATTGAAAAAGATACACTTTCAAATATTGAATTTTTTTGATATATCCTTGCTATTTTTGATTGATCTGATTTTGTATAATCTCAATCACTTCTAAATGATCATTAAGACTTTCTAGAACAAAAATCTCATCAAATATTCACACTTTTATATTTTATTTTGATTTAAAATGATTTTTAATGTAAAAAATCATAATAAATAAAATAAAATGAATAAAAATTTTAATAAATAATTTTTAATTCGTGCATGATGTCATGGAAGTGTTTGGGTCATAAAAATGCAAGCCCATTTGGAGAAATTTGGTTCTAAGGTCCCATTTGCTTCATAAACCTCTAAAAATTTTCCCAACTTTGCAAGGACACAAATCCCTCAATTTTAAAGGCTATGAAGGTGTTCTTGGACATTTTCGAAAGCTTAAAGAGTCCTCTAACCAACCTCTTTGGTCTCATGTCCATATCTTTTACCATTATCAAGTTATGCTCTTTTGAAGTTGTTGACTTTTTGTTGACTTTTAAAATTACCTATAATGTCTTAGCTCATACCTTCCAAATGAAGCATTTTTGGGCTTGGCTTGTGAGACAAAAAGTGGTAGAGAATTAAATTTCCTTCAAAATAAGCTTTGGATGGAAATTTTTTGATGAAGCATGTGAAAGTTATGGCTGGTTAAAGTTCAGTTGACTTTTCCTTTGAAAACCCTAATTTAGAAACTCCTGATTCTTGATGATCTGACATCTCCTTGATGAATCATGATCAACCCTTGATCAAATGATGAATTTTACTTCACATAATTGATGTTGGCAAAAAAGCATGAAGTTTGACTTTGGTTTGACCACAGTTGACCTCAGTTTGACTTTTTAACTACTTTGACTGATTTTAGCCTATCTGATCATCTGACTGAGCAAGTCTTTTGGGAAAGTCTTGAAACTTAACATGGGGATTCTTGAACCCATATAGGATGATATGAAGCTCACTTGAATTCTTGGAAGTCCATTTAGCCTGATGAAAGTCAAAACCCTAGTTTAGGATGCATTGTGTCGCTCCCGGGATTTTCATCCTAGTACAAACGCGAAAGTGGCGCGGAAAGGTTAGAGTCGCCAGCCAGACATTTTTATCCCGAAAGAATGGGAAAGGTAATGTTGCATAAACCTGAGGAAGAAGGAAAGGACAAGGCCTTGCGAACCAAAGATCTGAGTTCGGGAGTCGGTTACGACCTGGGAAGGTATTAGCACCCCAAATCGTCCGTCGTACCCGACGGGATCCACGCTTGGTTGTTTGTTTCAAGGGTGAGAAAAATATGATTACTGCGAATAAATGAACCGCTAACTGGAATAGAAAATGAAATGAGAAAGGAACTGAAATAAGAAAATGGAAAGAAAGGGGGAAATGTAGGGAAAATAAAGATTGTGCTCGAACGGGCCCTACCCCGCTGCCTACGTACCTCATCGGGATAATGAGGATCAGAGTCGACGTAGTTCGCCTAACCTAGGCGGGAACTATTTGTTTGTGTTTTTTATGCTGGAACTGCGTATGTCTATGCTCAGGTGTTGCAGGCTCGTCTGGTACGAGTGCGTTTACCGTCTTGCATGAAAGACAAGTCGTCGCAAGTTCGCGTTGTGAGTGAATGAGATGAGAAAAGAAGTTCCCGCAGGATAGTCGTTTATTGTTTGTTTTTGTCTTTTAAAAGAAGTGTTTTGAATTTTTGTTTGTGAACTGTCTCGTACTAAGACCTATCCATCGCGGGAAGTATTTACACCTCGCCCCGAAACAGGACGCGTATCACTCCGCAACAAAGTCTCGTGTCATACAAGATTGTTCGGTTTTTATTAAGTGTTTTATTGCTTTTCTTTATGATAGGAGAAAGAATGACTCAAGTTGATAAAAGGAAAAATCTAAGGGACTAAGACTCAATCCTAATGTGTTATGTATTTACAAAGTGATCCTAGTGGTTAGTGAGGTTTTCTATTCCTAATGGAAACTTAGAACTATTAGAATTCAACTTACTTCTTAATGAAGTTAAGTTAATTCTAAGAAGGATGGGAAACCTATACAAGTTGTAACAATAAAAAATAAGGCAAAACAATGAACTCAACTATGAGAAATAATATTCTACAAATGCCTTAAAGGCATGAATAACAAATAGTCCTATTTTATTTACTCTTATTCTAAGTGAAAATGAAATTTTAAACCTAAAGACTAAACTACTCTAAGCCTAATATTCATTCTAAAAAAAAATCAAATTAAACTACCTAAGTCTAATGTTAAATCCTATGACTAAAATTAATCTAGACTATTGTTATTATTTTTTTCTAATGGTCTAACCTAAGGGAATTATGCCTAACTAAGCCTAAAACTAATATTCTAAAAAAATACTAAATCTTCTAAAAAAATTATGAAAATTAAACTATGGGATCCTAACACTATCTAAAATAGTATACTAAGAGGGATTCTAAAAATACTTATTTTTCCTATGCCTAAACATTATTTAATTTCAGCTAAGACTTAATTATTATTTCCTAAGGATTACTCCCCTAAAACCTATGATAAAAGGTTCTAAAAAATCCATTAAAAATATCCTAAGCAATATTATGAGTCATCTAATTACAGAAAAAAGAATGGCTCAAAAAAGATGATGGAAGTTACTTAAATAAAATGAACAAAATCCAGCATAATTAAAAGAAATACAAATGAAGCTAATTAAAAGAATAATTCAGAATTAATTCAAAAATAACCCAAATTCAGAAAATAAAAATATCAAAAACTTCTAAATTGACTTATTTGACTACTTAATTTTTTGGGGAATTTTCTAATGATTTTTATTATTTTTTATGAATTTAATTCTAACTATGATTAACTTAAAAATAAAAAACTCTAAGAAAAAGAAATAAGAAAAAAGGGGTGCCAGAAGTAATGTTTCAAGTTATTTGATTCTACTGGGCCTAAAGAGGGAGGTGTTAGCAGCAATATCTAAGCCCAGAATGCAAGAAATTGAGGGGGGTGCAAACAGAAGCTTTTTCCTTGTTGTTTTCGCGTTTGGGCTCTAGATGGGGGTGTTAATAGGAAAAAGGTAAGGCCCAATTTCGCAAGAAGGCAGGGGGTGCTAGAAGGAATTATTTTAGTTGGTTTTTATGATGGGCTCAGCAGGGGGTGCGGATAGCATCAATCTCAAGCCCATCTTACTCCATTAAATCCATGGAATTAATTATTAATAACAAAAATCAGAAAGTAATTAATGGGGTTATTTGAATTTTAATGCTGATTAAATAATTCTTAACGTTTTTTTTTCATTTCATAATACTCATTAACTTAATTCCTTAACTTAATTTAATTGTTTTTTATAACACTCTTTTAAAGTTAACTACCCTAATTTAATTCAAGATTAATACCAACATTAATTTAATCAACCTATAATACACCAAATAATCAAAACACGTTCAAAACTCATCTTCCCCAAATCTGCCTCTAACAAACCCTAGCCTCTCTCTCTTCTCCCCCCAAGCCGCCGCCGCGCCCTTCTCCCCGTCCCCCTTTCTTCCGATCAACCTAACAACATCATCATCTTCTTCTCTTCTCCGCCATCAATCCTCTTCTAAACCTAAAATCCTTACACGAAACCTAAACTGATCCTCACTCCGCTTCTCATCTTCAGCTTTGAATTCCAACCTAAACGAACCAACATCTTCGCCGCTACCAAATTATTTTCTAACCTCCATAATAAACCTGACGATTAACCTAAAGGAAAATCTCATCCTAATCCAATTCCCCCACCGTCGAACCCTTACCGAATCTCCCACTCAAAATCGGAGTTCACACACTCACAAATAATCGCGATTCAAGGACACGCCATAAACAACTTGGCAAGAATGATTTCGAGTTCGTACCTTGTGAATCGGCGAAATGTCAATGACGAGGCCGAGCGATGAAGAAGATGGCATAAGCTTCAGCCGATAAGACGAGAATCCCGGTAACAATGACGAATGATCCTCAGGTATGAATTTTTCCTTTTATCGTGATGTCGTTCCTTCCTTCGAACCTCTTCTTGCGTAACCTGCGAATCTGAGTTATGAATTTGTGTTGGAACGGGTGCGTTCTTGCAGGATTTATCGTTTAATGATAGCGCGACGCTGATGATGATGTAGCGAAGAAGATGAGGCAAGACATATGCGGAATGGCGATGAAAGTGCTTAAGGTATGAATTCGATGCAATTCGATCTTCGTCTTCTTGTTGCAAAAATTGAGCTTATGGCTACTGATTCTTCTTCTTCTGATTTTAGGTGCAGTGTCCTGTTATTGATATCGTACTGAATCTTTTTTCAGCTTCTTGATGAAGCTTTGCTGCAGTTGAGGTAAAATTACGGATTCGAGATGAGACGGATGAAATTTTGTAGTGAACTGCAGGTATCAATGAGGGTGAAGGTGTCCAAAGCTACGGTTTTCTCCCATCTTTTGTATTGCTGATTCTTGCAACAAGTTGATGGAGACTTTGGATTGGTTGCAAGTTAGATTGTTTGATGAAGATCGATGATGAAATGGTGAGGAAAGCAGAGAGAATTTGTAGATGGGAGAGAAGTGTTTCATGGAGATTGAAGAAGAGGTGAGGTGGTTTGTGAAGTGGATGAATCCGCAGAGATTGATGAAGGTTTCACCTGTTAAAGCACCATCTTCACTTGTGATTGATGCAGCAAATTGGAATTGGGGTTGAGTGAATGGTGAAGAGTTGATTGAAAAATTCGGAAGAAAGCAAATGTGAAGGGTGATTCTGTTTTATAAGAGATTCTCACAAAAAAAATGGTCTAGAAACTTCAGGTACCTTCACCTACTGAATTCAGTTAGGATTTAGTTATTTGTTCAATTTCTGTTATGAGCTGGTTTTTGGTTTTGAGTAGTTAGTTATGAATGGTTTGTGGCTTCGGTTAATGTTAGTTAGGTTCTCAGTTAGAATCTGATTCTGTTATGCACTGCTATTGGTTTCTTCTCTTTTAGTTTTCTGTCATGGTTTTAACTTAACAGTTAGCTATGAATTTGTTGAATCCTGTTATGAAATTTCTCTTTTCTTTTTGAATTGTGAAAAGTTAGTTAAGGGTTAGTTAACTTTCTGTTAGAAACTGAAAGTTAGTTATTGATTTTTTTTTTTGATATCTAACTCTGTTTTGTTATGATCTTTCTCTTTCTTTTGCTCTTGTAACTATAACCGAAATCCACTCCGTTGTAACATGACCTTATCAGTTCACATAAATCACTTCTTCTTTTTTTTCTTCTGAATCTGCAATTGGCATTGATGAACTCTTGATTCAAATTTGCAGGACTCTTGCTGAATTTAGAATTGAAGCAGGTTGAAGCTAGGTGATCAAGGCGAACGAAACTGAATTGAGAGAGGGTCCTCAAATGGTGTGCTATTTGGTTATTTTACATGTTCTCTGTATGTGCCTGTTAAAAAATTGATGAAGGTAAATTGAAGATCAAGGGGGTTTGTTATCGGTGGAGTTCGCGTGTGGTTGAAGGTAGTGAATTTGGACTGCATTATCAACTTCTAATCAAGCTCTTAGAATAGATTTTTGTAGGACTTAAGGGAATCTTAGCATGTAAAGCTGATGTAGAACTCTCAATGTTCAATTGTCCATGTAATTTTGACACTGATTCTGGATTTCCATTGTATAATTGATTGCAACTGGACCCTTCTATGAAGATATTTTCTTTTTGTGATGATTGCATATACTTAGTGTATGAAGCTTGTACTTGGACACTAAAATGATACACATTGGGAAATGTCTATAAGATGGAGAATTTTCAAATCATTATTTTCCATTTAATTAGTAACATAGTGAAGATAAAATAATGGGACTCATGGACTAACAATAAAGTTGGAAACCCCCCTCCCTTTTCTTTAATAAAACCGAAGAAGAAAAGAGGAACAAGAGAAAATAATGGATGTGTTTATTGGGCTGTCATGGATTTCTTTATGTATATTAGTTATGGGAAAAGGACAATTCATAATTGAATGATTATTAATAGGGGAATCCAAAAAAGATGAATAAAGGATTGATTTCAAAAAAGATATAAGGGTGGTTAGAAGGGTCATATACAATATGGGCTAGAAAATGACTTTATGGGCATAGGCCTAGAAAATGAATAAAAAAATATGAAATTACAAAAAATGGTTTTGTGACTTTGATTAGAAACACGGGCCTAAGAGAGAAAGATTTCCGAAATGTGGAAGTTAGTGACATAGGGAATTATAGAAAAGGATATGGACTGCGAAAAATAAATAAATAAATAAAATGAATATTGGCAATTCATCATGGACTTAAAGGAATGATTTCAAACGAATTGGAAGCATGGCAAATGGTAATGGCACATATCCCAAATAAACATTGCGTATTCGGGTTCGAACTCGAATGATGCCTTCCAAATAAACCAATAGTCATGCATCCTCCTTTAATCTGAATTGAATCACCACAATCCAACTTTAGGAACTTCGATGCCATGCTCAAATCCACACAATCTCAACCTATTATTCCATAAACAAAAGGACCCAAACCAATCTCTGATACAATGGGCCTCCAGTGGTGAAGTTCCCCAAAGAAAATCTGGTCGAACACCTCAATAATGAGTCACATGCCTTATGAAACAGTGAAATGCACTAATATGCTGTCAATGACTTAGTGAGAAATGCAGATGAATGCAAAACGATATGCCAGTAAAGGGGACAAATAGGAGGGCAAATTTTGAGGTATTACAGCTGCCCCTATTCAATCAACTGCAGACCTGAACGGATAATTGCAACAGCTTTTAGACATTCAAGGTATGGAGTGATTGAATACTCGAATAAGACCTGAAAATTTGCACACTGAGGGTAATGGAAAAGCCATCTGCCCATTTATTTATTTATATATTTTTTGGTTTTGACCTCTGAATAGGTAACGAAAATAGAACCAGGTGGAAATATGCTGGGAAGAATGCCATCCTCGAATGACCACTCACACGGGATCCTCGGATCTAGTACTAAAACCATCCTCGAATAGAAACACGATGGTATACCGGCCGCAGGCGATAACCATCAACAACAAAGACTGACCTCGGACAGACTTTGCAAAAGAGACAAACTGACCTCGATCAATAAGCTCAAAAAGTGAACTACTATCCTCGAATAATAGCCACAAACAAGACCAACCGCAGAAGGACTTGAAGAAAAGAAATGCCATCCTCGAATGACAATCCAAAAGATCCTCGGATCTAACACGAAACCATCCTCGAATGGAGACGCAAAGGTATACCAGCCTCGACTGATAACCAAACACAAAGCTGACCTCAGACAGACTTTGCAAAAGAGACAAACTGACCTCGATCAATAAGCTCAAAAAGTGAACTACTATCCTCGAATAATAGCCACAACAACAAGACCAACCGCAGAAGGACTTGAAGAGAAGAAATGTCATCCTCGAATGACAAATCAAAAGATCCTCGGATCTAACACGAAACCATCCTCGAATGGAGACGCGAAGGTATACCAGCCTCGACTGATAACCAAACACAAAGCTGACCTCAGACAGACTTTGCAAAAGAGACAAACTGACCTCGATCAATAAGCTCAAAAAGTGAACTACTATCCTCGAATAATAGCCACACAACAAGACCAACCTCGGAAGGACTTGAAGAAAAGAAATGCCATCCTCGAATGACAAATCAAGAGATCCTCGGATCTAACACGAAACCATCCTCGAATGGAGACGCGAAGGTACACCAGCCTCGACTGATAACCAAACAACAAAGCTGACCTCAGACAGACTTTGCAAAAGAGACAAACTGACCTCGATCAATAAGCTCAAAAAGTGAACTACTATCCTCGAATAATAGCCACAACAACAAGACCAACCGCAGAAGGACTTGAAGAAAAGAAATGTCATCCTCGAATGACAATCCAAAAGATCCTCGGATCTAACACGAAACCATCCTCGAATGGAGACGCAAAGGTATACCGGCCGCAGGCGGTATCCAGAAACAAAGAAAATAGGACAATATGGAACGGGATCGTTGTACATAAACGAGAGCCCAAGACGTGACCGTTGTACTGAAACGGAGACGCGAAAAGATGAGATTGTTGTACTGAAACAAGACTCAAAGACGAGACCATTGTACTTAAATGGAGACTCGAAAGGAACGGGATTGTTGTACTTAAACGAGAGCCCAAGACGCGACCGTTGTACTGAAACGGAGACGCGAAAAAAATGAGACTGTTGTACTGAAACAAGACTCAACTGGGGACAACAACAAGACTTGGTAGAAGTAACCACCTTGGGAAACGAAGTTGCATTCTGTGGGGAACATTTCAATCTGATTGGAGATGTAACGGGTCTTATGTAATATACCTCAAAACTGGCCCATGCTGGTATGCATATGTTTGGATTTATGGCGTAATGCTCCATGACGATGGAAATGCTACGCTTTGGAGGATGCAAATGCGATGATGAGTACCAGATGCAAATGCAAAGAGATCTCCTGATAAGGAGACTGCAAGTATCCCAAATGGCTTGACTGGGGAGGAATAGTGATCACTGCACCGATCTGATCCATCCTGATGAGGAAGAGACAACTCTGCGGGGAAAGTTGTCAATAATACACCGGCTCCGAACAGCCGTCACTGCCAAAAATAAATTGGACTTTGAGATTGGAGCGCCAAGACCCTGCTGGAGATGGACCCTTCTTGAACTCTGGTGGGGAACCAAAGGCATGATACTGCTGAGGAAGCAACTGCTGGGGAGGCAAAACACTCCTTATACTACTGAGAATTGCCCCTGTCTGAAGGGAAACTTCTGCTCGGGGATGGCACCAACCTTCTGTTGCCTTGCTGGGGGGAGATTTCAACTTCCAACTCTACTGGGGATGATGGAGGATGTCAATGATGAAGCTTCCTGCTGAAGATAAGAGTTTAAGTTGCCACTTGCTGGGGATAAGAGATAAATCCTCTCATGTTGGGAATGAGAGATGTAAGGCGTCTCATGCTGGTGATGAGAGACGATGATACCCTTCTTCTCAAGAAATAACCTCCCATGAGACTTGCTAAAGAATCTTGATCGATGAAGTCCGCAGATGAAACAACTCTTGCAGTACTGTGTCGACACTGGCCTTGCCCCTAGCCCTGGGTTGATAGGTTGCCGACTAATCATGAGTGAACAATGGTTCTTTGCAATTTTCAACTCGCCTCAGACTAAGGTCCATCGGAAGAAAATGTCTCAAGAGGATTTTACAGAAAACATGACATACGAAATGCCTCAGTGTCTTCAAACTCTTGGAGAGATTTGTTGGATCTCGAAATAACTGCCCCAGACTGCATGGTCTGTGAAAGAATTTGCCTCGCGAGGATTCATGAAAGATCTCAGTATTTTGAACTCTGGATTGACCGTCTTCGGAAGAGAGTGACTTCTCATGCTCTTGGGGTGGCCTGCCCCAGTACGAGCCTTGAGGTGATCACCTATGAGTGAATGTGTTTTGAAGAACACCCATACCAATTATTCTTTGAGAGATTGGATCTCGAAGTAATTGCCCCAGTTTGGCTGAAATTCGAATACATGCCTCAGACTAATGGCTCTTTGAGAGATTTGAATCTCGAAGTGATTGCCCCAGCTTGGCTAAATTTTGAAGAGATTGCTCGACATGATTGCCCCGGATTAGTTAGCTCTTACTACGACTGTTGGGAAAGTCCTAACTCAAGGGAGTTTTCTTGAAACGTGCACCTCGACAGATTGTCCTTCGGAAGTTTCAGACTTCTCAACTTTGGCAAGATTAAACTTCTGGACTCTTATGATGCCAAACAAATGTATGCAAGCAGAAAATATTTATTTTGGAGAATGAAAATTCTAATGTAACACACATGTTAATTTTGAAGTTTTACTGAAAAAGATGTCGCAAACCTTTGTGAGCGGATCACTGGTTAAGATACGACATTAATTTTTTTAATAATAGAAAGCATGCACATGCAACACCAACAAAAATCTTTCAACATCACTCATAGGAGTCAGGAACGCGGTCTCGTGGTAGTATACTCTCAAAAATAACCCTGTTTCAGTTAGGACTTTTGAGGGTTGTATCGTGGTTCACGATTATAGAAACAAAAGATATAGGCTCGAAGTTTACTTGTGCCCACCCATCTTCTTGATGTTCTCCATTCCTATGTTCTGCTAGCTTTCACAAGCGCTCACTTTTCAAAAAGGGTTTTGTGATGGTTGAGGAACCAATTACACTTACGGTTTAAGCACCACTCAGGTTGTTGTTTGGAGTCAGTCACCCCTCTTATCATTGGTGTCTGTGCCACACAACTTTGTTCTTGTTCAAGGATCTTTCTTGTGTAATCCTTTTTATCTTTTGCTTTTGCATTATTTTTCTTATCCCTAACTTTTGCCTGGACTGATTCTTGTGAATCTTTGATTGTGAAGTCCAGCGGGATGCCCTAATTTTTGCCTAAGTCGCTTGTTTTCAAGTTTCGACTTAGCAGGCTTTCTCATCATTTTTTTTTAATTCTTTTTTTTTGAACAAATCGTGTGACACTGTTTGTCTTGATTGCTTTGAAAGGGTCGTGACTGTCCCACTTCTTGGTTGTTGAGGGATAACCATTGTGGTCTCCGGTCTTTGGACCTCTTGATTGGGATAACCCTTGTGGTTCCTGGTCATTGGACCTCTTGATTTGGTACAACGAAAGGTAATGAATCCTCAGATTTGCACTCCTTTTCGAAATTTGAACGATCGGTCCAGCTAGCTGACACCTACCCTGCCCCTGGGTTAAATGCAAGGGTTTTTTCATGCAAAAAGAAACTCCTACTTCAAGGCTCAAATGGGTTGGCGAGGGTCTATCTCCCTTATATCTCCGGTGTTTAGGATTTGAAACAATGCCTGTACATCGTCAACAGGGTCTTTCTCAAAAGCACACAATTAGAGATTTTGCATTTTCATTTCGTCATCCTCCTTGATAGAGTTTAAGCACAACAGTTGGTATTGCAATGCACATACACAAAATCATGAGTGAATACGAATGGATTACTTCAAGAAAAACATGTGCATTTTATTATGGCTATCATTCAAAAACAAATAAGTTTCATGCATGCATACAAATGTTTAAACAAACAATATAAACTACAAATGAAAATGCAGTAAAGAAGCTGAACATTGCCGTCATTGAGGAGACTTGACTCCGTATGGACTTATTGCTTCTGAAGATGCCCTTGCAAATTGGGAGACCCATTTGATGAGGAGACTTCAATATGTGAGCAGACTTTCTGACATGATGACCTTTGAGTCGATCAAATTCGGGACCTTGTCTTCATCTTTACCTCTGAAAGACTTGCAATCTTCAATTAAAAGGCCAGGTGCCCCAGAATGGTAATTATACTTGGAATTGAAACCCCACAGGAAGCTTTGTCGGAGGTGATCCTGACGCGATTAGCTCAACTACTCCGAATTTGCCTAAATGAGGAAACTTGTTGCACGTACGACATCAAAATATGATCAAACTTCTTCTTAAGTTGCTTTGGTCTTTACCCATATGCTCTTCCCCTAGGATTCTCTTGGGAAGCTGAGGTTGGATGCTGACAATCGACATCTGGAAGGAAGAGGTTGATAATAAAGTTGATAAATAAGGTTGCTCGGAAAGATCTCAGGTGATCTCCTGCCTACGTATCTCCATTGACCAAAGGAGAATCAGAGCAGCGTAGTTCCCCTCAATAGGGATGAAAATAGCTTCATTTCCTTGACACCACATTCAGGATTTCCATAACCGGCTCATCTGAGTCTTCATCTGGTTGACTTCCTCTTTCAACAGTTTCTGGTTCTGAAATAAAGCTTGCACCTTTGCCTGAATTGCCCCAGTTGGGTCTTCCTTTCGGTTACCTCCGCCCGAAGTTGCTTCAGATATATACCTTGATGACTGTGATTCAAGTTGACCATTCTGATGAGAAATCAAGTCAGGAAAAGAATTTGTCTCTGAACACCTGTCAAGAATGCAAGGATGTATGCAAATGCCATGTTCAGTTACTTCTGAGGAATCTAACTGCTTTGATTCAAGTTTTGACACAGAAAAATCCAACAACATGATTCAGATATGTGATCCTCGGAAATAACTGAACATGTGTGAAGAAATGCTATGATGTCATGTATGCAACAGGCATGTGATCAATAGTCTGATGTTGGTGTCGGTGTTGAGCAATGAGTCAAGTGTCTGAATAGAACCATAATAGCAGCACCGTCTCTGTATAGAACCCCATAACTGAGAACCCAATAACTGTAGAACTGGATCACATAATAGAATAGTCACTGATGGTGTTGAAGTTGAACAACGAGCCAAGTGTCTGTGGAGAGTCATAATAACAGTCACAATATCAAGGTCACAATGGTAATCACAGTAACAATTTCTCTGAATAGAAATCCCGAATCTTATAATCAGAGAAACATAGAACACTGATCAATACTGACAAAGTGGGTATGTTGAAGTTTAGGGTTCCTGCAAACCTGTAAACCCCTCCCAATCTCACGGGTGTGCTACTCGGGTCAACATCACGGACTCTCAAAGCCGAATAGCAATAATACGTTCACCATTTCCGAGAAATGGCTCATGACCAAATCAAGGAATCGGTTTGGCATTATGTACTACTCAGGTAGGCCTCAGCTGAGTCCAAGGAAACAAGCATCCCTCATCGGTCCCCAGCTTCAAGCACTGAATCGAGAAACAATAGTACATTCATCCCGAAGGGTACAATACTATCGTCATACAAACAGTTCGCTTTAACTGAATTCCTATGAGAGAACCAGGCCATCCTATGCGAGTTCCCAATGGACCCTCGGATGCGAGTGGGTTTGCCAACAAATGTGGTCTGCCACTGTCATCACTGGAGAGGGTTGTTTCCATTAAGGTTCTCAATGATCGGTCCCCAGCTGCACATAACCATCAAGGTTGTACCCTGAAGTGGGGAAGAACCCCCACACAGAATAGTCCCAAGACAGTCGCAACCTGGGTGTGGAACACATCACCATTCATCATGTAACCATGCGAGCACAATATGTCCACGCTAATCCTATGGTGCACTCAAGCCGGGTAGTTGGCTTATCTCACAGTAACTCCCACCCACAGAAAAAATGAAAACCAGCACAGCCAGACAGTCTAGTATAATATGATGCATGGAAAATAAAATACTGAAAGCGGTAAATAAATGCGGTAAAGTAAAGCTGTAAAATAAAAATTGTAAATAAACATTAAAGCTAAACTAAATCACACAGCAACAAACATATAAACACCCAAAGAAACAAAACCAAACAGGCGCTAGGATTGACTCTACAAGGGAAACCGGAAGAATCAGGTTAAGTCCCCAGCAGAGTCGCCAGCTGTCGCTCCCGGGATTTTCATCCTAGTACAAACGCGAAAGTGGCGCGGAAAGGTTAGAGTCGCCAGCCAGACATTTTTATCCCGAAAGAATGGGAAAGGTAATGTTGCACAAACCTGAGGAAGAAGGAAAGGACAAGGCCTTGCGAACCAAAGATCTGAGTTCGGGAGTCGGTTACGACCTGGGAAGGTATTAGCACCCCAAATCGTCCGTCGTACCCGACGGGATCCACGCTTGGTTGTTTGTTTCAAGGGTGAGAAAAATATGATTACTGCGAATAAATGAACCGCTAACTGGAATAGAAAATGAAATGAGAAAGGAACTGAAATAAGAAAATGGAAAGAAAGGGGGAAATGTAGGGAAAATAAAGATTGTGCTCGAACGGGCCCTACCCCGCTGCCTACGTACCTCATCGGGATAATGAGGATCAGATTCGACGTAGTTCGCCTAACCTAGGCGGGAACTATTTGTTTGTGTTTTTTATGCTGGAACTGCGTATGTCTATGCTCAGGTGTTGCAGGCTCGTCTGGTACGAGTGCGTTTACCGTCTTGCATGAAAGACAAGTCGTCGCAAGTTCGCGTTGTGAGTGAATGAGATGAGAAAAGAAGTTCCCGCAGGATAGTCGTTTATTGTTTGTTTTTGTCTTTTAAAAGAAGTGTTTTGAATTTTTGTTTGTGAACTGTCTCGTACTAAGACCTATCCATCGCGGGAAGTATTTACACCTCGCCCCGAAACAGGACGCGTATAAACACTCCGCAACAAAGTCTCGTGTCATACAAGATTGTTCGGTTTTTATTAAGTGTTTTATTGCTTTTCTTTATGAGAGGAGAAAGAATGACTCAAGTTGATAAAAGGAAAAATCTAAGGGACTAAGACTCAATCCTAATGTGTTATGTATTTACAAAGTGATCCTAGTGGTTAGTGAGGTTTTCTATTCCTAATGGAAACTTAGAACTATTAGAATTCAACTTACTTCTTAATGAAGTTAAGTTAATTCTAAGAAGGATGGGAAACCTATACAAGTTGTAACAATAAAAAATAAGGCAAAACAATGAACTCAACTATGAGAAATAATATTCTACAAATGCCTTAAAGGCATGAATAACAAATAGTCCTATTTTATTTACTCTTATTCTAAGTGAAAATGAAATTTTAAACCTAAAGACTAAACTACTCTAAGCCTAATATTCATTCTAAAAAAAAATCAAATTAAACTACCTAAGTCTAATGTTAAATCCTATGACTAAAATTAATCTAGACTATTGTTATTATTTTTTTCTAATGGCCTAACCTAAGGGAATTATGCCTAACTAAGCCTAAAACTAATATTCTAAAAAAATACTAAATCTTCTAAAAAAATTATGAAAATTAAACTATGGGATCCTAACACTATCTAAAATAGTATACTAAGAGGGATTCTAAAAATACTTATTTTTCCTATGCCTAAACATTATTTAATTTCAGCTAAGACTTAATTATTATTTCCTAAGGATTACTCCCCTAAAACCTATGATAAAAGGTTCTAAAAAATCCATTAAAAATATCCTAAGCAATATTATGAGTCATCTAATTACAGAAAAAAGAATGGCTCAAAAAAGATGATGGAAGTTACTTAAATAAAATGAACAAAATCCAGCATAATTAAAAGAAATACAAATGAAGCTAATTAAAAGAATAATTCAGAATTAATTCAAAAATAACCCAAATTCAGAAAATAAAAATATCAAAAACTTCTAAATTGACTTATTTGACTACTTAATTTTTTGGGGAATTTTCTAATGATTTTTATTATTTTTTATGAATTTAATTCTAACTATGATTAACTTAAAAATAAAAAACTCTAAGAAAAAGAAATAAGAAAAAAGGGGTGCCAGAAGTAATGTTTCAAGTTATTTGATTCTACTGGGCCTAAAGAGGGAGGTGTTAGCAGCAATATCTAAGCCCAGAATGCAAGAAATTGAGGGGGGTGCAAACAGAAGCTTTTTCCTTGTTGTTTTCGCGTTTGGGCTCTAGATGGGGGTGTTAATAGGAAAAAGGTAAGGCCCAATTTCGCAAGAAGGCAGGGGGTGCTAGAAGGAATTATTTTAGTTGGTTTTTATGATGGGCTCAGCAGGGGGTGCGGATAGCATCAATCTCAAGCCCATCTTACTCCATTAAATCCATGGAATTAATTATTAATAACAAAAATCAGAAAGTAATTAATGGGGTTATTTGAATTTTAATGCTGATTAAATAATTCTTAACGTTTTTTTTCATTTCATAATACTCATTAACTTAATTCCTTAACTTAATTTAATTGTTTTTTATAACACTCTTTTAAAGTTAACTACCCTAATTTAATTCAAGATTAATACCAACATTAATTTAATCAACCTATAATACACCAAATAATCAAAACACGTTCAAAACTCATCTTCCCCAAATCTGCCTCTAACAAACCCTAGCCTCTCTCTCTCTTCTCCCCCCAAGCCGCCGCCGCGCCCTTCTCCCCGTCCCCCTTTCTTCCGATCAACCTAACAACATCATCATCTTCTTCTCTTCTCCGCCATCAATCCTCTTCTAAACCTAAAATCCTTACATGAAACCTAAACTGATCCTCACTCCGCTTCTCATCTTCAGCTTCGAATTCCAACCTAAACGAACCAACATCTTCGCCGCTACCAAATTATTTTCTAACCTCCATAATAAACCTGACGATTAACCTAAAGGAAAATCTCATCCTAATCCAATTCCCCCACCGTCGAACCCTTACCGAATCTCCCACTCAAAATCGGAGTTCACACACTCACAGATAATCGCGATTCAAGGACACGCCATAAACAACTTCGCAAGAATGATTTCGAGTTCGTACCTTGTGAATCGGCGAAATGTCAATGACGAGGTCGAGCGATGAAGAAGATGGCATAAGCTTCAGCCGATAAGACGAGAATCCCGGTAACAATGACGAATGATCCTCAGGTATGAATTTTTCCTTTTATCGTGATGTCGTTCCTTCCTTCGAACCTCTTCTTGCGTAACCTGCAAATCTGAGTTATGAATTTGTGTTGGAACGGGTGCGTTCTTGCAGGATTTATCGTTTAATGATAGCGCGACGCTGATGATGATGTAGCGAAGAAGATGAGGCAAGACATATGCGGAATGGCGATGAAAGTGCTTAAGGTATGAATTCGATGCAATTCGATCTTCGTCTTCTTGTTGCAAAAATTGAGCTTATGGCTACTGATTCTTCTTCTTCTGATTTTAGGTGCAGTGTCCTATTATTGATATCGTACTGAATCTTTTTTCAGCTTCTTGATGAAGCTTTGCTGCAGTTGAGGTAAAATTACGGATTCGAGATGAGACGGATGAAATTTCGTAGTGAACTGCAGGTATCAATGAGGGTGAAGGTGTCCAAAGCTACGGTTTTCTCCCATCTTTTGTATTGCTGATTCTTGCAACAAGTTGATGGAGACTTTGGATTGGTTGCAAGTTAGATTGTTTGATGAAGATCGATGATGAAATGGTGAGGAAAGCAGAGAGAATTTGTAGATGGGAGAGAAGTGTTTCATGGAGATTGAAGAAGAGGTGAGGTGGTTTGTGAAGTGGATGAATCCGCAGAGATTGATGAAGGTTTCACCTGTTAAAGCACCATCTTCACTTGTGATTGATGCAGCAAATTGGAATTGGGGTTGAGTGAATGGTGAAGAGTTGATTGAAAAATTCGGAAGAAAGAAAATGTGAAGGGTGATTCTGTTTTATAAGAGATTCTCACAAAAAAAATGGTCTAGAAACTTCAGGTACCTTCACCTACTGAATTCAGTTAGGATTTAGTTATTTGTTCAATTTCTGTTATGAGCTGGTTTTTGGTTTTGAGTAGTTAGTTATGAATGGTTTGTGGCTTCGGTTAATGTTAGTTAGGTTCTCAGTTAGAATCTGATTCTGTTATGCACTGCTATTGGTTTCTTCTCTTTTAGTTTTCTGTCATGGTTTTAACTTAACAGTTAGCTATGAATTTGTTGAATCCTGTTATGAAATTTCTCTTTTCTTTTTGAATTGTGAAAAGTTAGTTAAGGGTTAGTTAACTTTCTGTTAGAAACTGAAAGTTAGTTATTGATTTTTTTTTTTGATATCTAACTCTGTTTTGTTATGATCTTTCTCTTTCTTTTGCTCTTGTAACTATAACCGAAATCCACTCCGTTGTAACATGACCTTATCAGTTCACATAAATTACTTCTTCTCTTTTTTTTTTCTGAATCTGCAATTGGCATTGATGAACTCTTGATTCAAATTTGCAGGACTCTTGCTGAATTTAGAATTGAAGCAGGTTGAAGCTAGGTGATCAAGGCGAACGAAACTGAATTGAGAGAGGGTCCTCAAATGGTGTGCTATTTGGTTATTTTACATGTTCTCTGTATGTGCCTGTTAAAAAATTGATGAAGGTAAATTGAAGATCAAGGGGGTTTGTTATCGGTGGAGTTCGCGTGTGGTTGAAGGTAGTGAATTTGGACTGCATTATCAACTTCTAATCAAGCTCTTAGAATAGATTTTTGTAGGACTTAAGGGAATCTTAGCATGTAAAGCTGATGTAGAACTCTCAATGTTCAATTGTCCATGTAATTTTGACACTGATTCTGGATTTCCATTGTATAATTGATTGCAACTGGACCCTTCTATGAAGATATTTTCTTTTTGTGATGATTGCATATACTTAGTGTATGAAGCTTGTACTTGGACACTAAAATGATACACATTGGGAAATGTCTATAAGATGGAGAATTTTCAAATCATTATTTTCCATTTAATTAGTAACATAGTGAAGATAAAATAATGGGACTCATGGACTAACAATAAAGTTGGAAACCCCCCTCCCTTTTCTTTAATAAAACCGAAGAAGAAAAGAGGAACAAGAGAAAATAATGGATGTGTTTATTGGGCTGTCATGGATTTCTTTATGTATATTAGTTATGGGAAAAGGACAATTCATAATTGAATGATTATTAATAGGGGAATCCAAAAAAGATGAATAAAGGATTGATTTCAAAAAAGATATAAGGGTGGTTAGAAGGGTCATATACAATATGGGCTAGAAAATGACTTTATGGGCATAGGCCTAGAAAATGAATAAAAAAATATGAAATTACAAAAAATGGTTTTGTGACTTTGATTAGAAACACGGGCCTAAGAGAGAAAGATTTCCGAAATGTGGAAGTTAGTGACATAGGGAATTATAGAAAAGGATATGGACTGCGGAAAAAAAAATAAAAAATAAAATGAATATTGGCAATTCATCATGGACTTAAAGGAATGATTTCAAACGAATTGGAAGCATGGCAAATGGTAATGGCACATATCCCAAATAAACATTGCGTATTCGGGTTCGAACTCGAATGATGCCTTCCAAATAAACCAATAGTCATGCATCCTCCTTTAATCTGAATTGAATCACCACAATCCAACTTTAGGAACTTCGATGCCATGCTCAAATCCACACAATCTCAACCTATTATTCCATAAACAAAAGGACCCAAACCAATCTCTGATACAATGGGCCTCCAGTGGTGAAGTTCCCCAAAGAAAATCTGGTCGAACACCTCAATAATGAGTCACATGCCTTATGAAACAGTGAAATGCACTAATATGCTGTCAATGACTTAGTGAGAAATGCAGATGAATGCAAAACGATATGCCAGTAAAGGGGACAAATAGGAGGGCAAATTTTGAGGTATTACACATTGCTTAGGAGGATGCATTGTATGAGGGAATTGTCAAACTTTCTGACTAATTGTGAACCTTGTGAATCTTGTGAATCTTGTGAACCTTGTGAACCTCTAGGGATATCTTAGTACACAATGTCTTGTCTTAGTGAGGGCAAATTTTGGGGTGCAACAGCTACCCCTGTTCAATTTTCTGAAACCTGAGGGGTTAGATTGGTATATGTGCCATTCGTGACCTGGAAGGTTGAAGGGGATTGAACATAAAAGCCCAAAAATTTGCACTCGCCGGTGCGTAAAGTAACACTGATGATTAGTTGTATATGCTTAAGTGGGCTTGAAGATGCCACTTGGAAGAACTGGAGATGGGCTTATAGATGCCATCCATACTATCAGGAGGTGATAATATCTTGATGTTGATACTGGATATCAGTACTAGGTCTTCGTATAGGCCGTCTCTGAATCGTTTATGCAACATGGTTTGAATTGAATGCTAGCACTAGATCTTCGTATAGATCGTCTCTGCATTATCTCTAGGGAAAAAGAATATCCTTCATTAAGTGTCAGGGCTTAGATCTTCGTATAGATCGTTTCTGAACCATATCTGAGAACATGCTTTAATTTAAGTGTCAGAACCAAATCTTCGTGGCGATTTCTTTCTGAATTAAGTATCAGCACTAGACCTTCGTATAGATCGTCTCTGAACTGTTTTGAGCTGTTGAATAAACCAATAGAAATAAATCTTCGTGACGATTATCTCTTCTGGAAATACCCTGGATTAGGGAATAGATCTTCGTATAGACCGTTTGCCTATTATCCAAGGATAAAAGAATATCAGGATTAAATCTTCGTGACGATTATATCCCTTGAAAATATCCTGGATTAGGGAATAGATCTTCGTATAGACCGTTTGCCTACTATCCAAGGACAACTTGAGTAATGATTATCAGCAATGAATCCTCGTGGCGATCATCCCTGAATTAAGCATCAGCACTAGACCTTCGTATAGATCGTCTCTGACCTGTTGTGAATTGTTGAATAGACCAGTAGAAATAAATCTTCGTGACGATTATCTCTTATGGAAATATCCTGGATTAGGGAATAGATCTTTGTATAGACCGTTTTCCTACTATCCAAGGACAATTTGAGTTAATTATCAGCACTAGATCTTCGTATAGATCGTCTCTGACCTGTTGTGAATTGTTGATAGTATTTTACCTGCATATAACCATCCTGCAAAGGAAAGATTAGTTTATGCAATATGTATGCATGCATGGCATGATGAATCTAAGTAAATGTATTATGCATTTATGGATATGTTATGTTATGATATAAATGATGTATGTATGAATCATGCAGCCTGAAGCATCTGGATATGTTTTTATAACAACTGTTGGCTAGGGAAAATAACTTCAGCTTCGTTGCTGAAGAATATGAGAACCTCATTCCCGTCTTGTTTGATAGTATAGTATTTATAACCTCCCGTCTTTGTTCGTCGTACTTCTATTGAAGGAATAAGTTCCTGAGTATCCTGACTGAGGATAAAAGAGATGGACATAAATTCAAGTGGAGATGTAACTTGAAGCATCTATAAAGATAGATTTGCCCTGCTGGGGATTTATAGTTATCTTGTGGGGATGAACCGGCGAAGCTTCGTTGAATTCCTACCTTCGTTCGTCCTTAGTAAATACTATTACTGCATTTTATGCATTTCTGGTAAACATCAATCATATTCAAAAGCATACATACATTCGAACACAACCAATGGACGTTTTTCGCTTAGGTAAATAGGGTAAAAGTAAATCTGGATTCAAAGACAAAATTTTTTTTATGTTATAAAGTGACCTATATACAGGTAAGTTTGTACAAGGAGACAGAAATCCTAGTAAGAGGAATTCGTCGCAAATTTTTTACAAAACAAAGGAAACATCTATGTGAGAAATGATCTTATTGAGTTTCAGTTCCACTATTGCCATTATCTTCAAGTATCTCATCTTCTGCTGTTGAGACGGAAACGATTGGATTGATCTTTATCTGTTCGAGCTTGAGTTAAGTAGCACAACTAGTTGGGGCTATATGAGTGATCCAAACGAGACATAGTCATACGCTTTAATCCCTAACTTTTGCCTGGATTGCCCTTTCAAGTTTTCAATCCACCGGGATACCCTTTTTTGCCCAAGCCGCCCTTTCAGGTTTTCGACTTGCCGGGTGTACATTTTTTGTATATACATCCCTAATTTTTGCCCGAACCCTTTTGGTTCTCCGGGATGCCCTTACTTTTTCCTAGGCCAGTCAACCTAGCGGGTCTCTTTTTATGCGTAGTATTTTTTAACTATGTCTGCGTTTACAGGCTGTGGGAAGTCTTCACCGTCCATAGTAGTAAGCATCATGGCACCTCCTGAAAATACTCTCTTGACTACAAATGGTCCTTTGTATGTAGGAGTCCACTTGCCCCTAGGATCACCCTGTGGTAATATGATACGCTTGATTACCAAGTCACCAACCTGATATACCTTTTGCTTAACCTTCTTATTAAAAGCCTTGATCATCCGTTTCTGGTACATCTGGCCATGACAAACAGCTGCCAGCCTTTTCTCATCAATCAAATTTATCTGTTCAAGTCGAGTCTGAATCCACTCATCTTCATCTAAGCCTGCATCCTTCATGATTCTTAAGGAGGGGATCTGAACTTCAATGGGCAGAACTACTTCCATACCATAGACTAAGGAGAATGGGGTTGCCCCTGTTGAAGTACGTATTGTAGTACGATAACCATGAAGAGCAAATGGTAACATCTCATGCCAATCCTTGTAAGTAACAATCATCTTCTGTAGAATCTTCTTAATGTTCTTATTAGCAGCTTCTACTGCCCCATTCATTTTCGGACGATATGGAGAAGAGTTGTGATGCTTTATCTTGAACTTGTAACACGGTGGGAGAACTGACTTTAGTTATGTTGCGGATAGCAAGAGTCGCCACCGACTTTTATTTTATCCAAAAGGAAAGGGAATAGAAGAACAGGAAAGACCTTAAAAGATTTTTAGGTTCGGGGGGTAGGTTATGTAAAGGGAAGGTGTTAGCACCCTTTACATCCATGGTTATCCATGGGCTCTTAGTTACTTAGCTCACTTTAAAATGTTTTTGAAAAGTGTAGTATGTGTTTAGAAATTTTCTTAAGTGCTTTATAATGATCCATGTACGGATATATATGAAGCCTTTGTTTTGAAAATTGCTTGAAAAATGTGAAGTGTTTGAAATGTTTTTGAAAAGTGAGCAAGTACATAAGAGGAACCTACCCTAAGTTAAGTCTTTCTGTTCTTAAATATCCTTTAAGTGGTAAAACTATCCCTATTATTAAGGAATAGGTAGTCATTACCTTGGATGTATGAGGGACAAGTGAAGGGACAACTGTTATTTAGGCAACTGTAAGGTGTATAAGCAATTCGAAGGGACTTATCATCTATATTCGAAAGGGACAAGATCATTACGAAGGCAACCACGAAGGGACTTGATCTTTTTATCTGTTAAGGGACTAGATGATATGAGAGAAGGGACTTTGCTTACACCTTACTTGACCTTTTGTTTAGGCAACTTGAGAGGCAACCCTTAAGAAGTGAGATGGCGATCCAGGATCGACTTACGTGTGTGAGTGTACCAATTCAAATATTTATCTTTAAGATTAATGATCTAAATTCAATTTTTAAATACAAAACATGTTGTACACTCCCTATTTTACTAACCATAGTATTTAAAAAATAAAAAAAAAATTACTACAACTATTACATAAGGGATACAATTACATAATAATAATTAAAATAAATTAAATAAGCAAATGAATAAATAATTAAGTGGGTTAGTAACAATAAACAAAAATAAATATAACAAAGTTAATAATAATAAACAAAATAAATAAATATAATGTGGTTAGTATAATAATATAGAAATAAATTAAAAATTCACAATTAATCAAATAAATATATTTTTTAAGAATTTTAAATAACAATTATATACTAATAAAATATGATTAATAGTCTAATTATTTAATTCTATGCACATATTAAAAATATTTGATTATAAGCATACATAATAATAAATTAAATTTACAAAATAAAATTAGGTTTTTTTAACTATTTAGAAAAATAAATTAGGGTTTACTATTTAATTAAATTATTTACATGTGAAAACTATATTCAATAATAATTATAAACCAATTAAAATTTACAAATAAATAAATTTATAATATAATTAAAGTTTATAAAAATATTAGGGTTAATATAAATAATTTAGGATTTATGAGTTTAGAAAATAGGATTAGGTGTTTTTTTAATTAATAATAGAAATAAATTATATATTGACAAAATATGACTAATAATCTAATTATTTTAATTTTATATACATATTATAAAAATATTTGCTAATTATAATTAAATAAACATGCCACAAAAATAAATTATATTCATAAGAAAAAAATTAGGATTTTTAATTGTTTTTCAGGAAAATAAATTAGGGTTATCTATTTACAAATAAAAACTATTTACAAATTATAAATATACATAATTAAATAAATAAACTAACATTTATATGATAATTAGAGTTTATAAAAAATTATTAGAATTAATCAAAATGAATTAGGGTTTATGAGAAATTTTTAGAACTAAAAAGATTAGGTTTATAATTTAACTATCAATTAATTTTAATTAAAAAACAATAACAATAATAATTAAAACAAAGAATAAAATGAGAGAAAGAAAAAAGGGGGAGGCCTGGTTTTGATCCCAGGACCTCCCCAATACCTGAAGAAGACTCCAACCACTGGGCCAACGTGTGCGTTGGTGATAGCAAATGGATGTGAAGCATTATATTTTCAGCCTGGTAATAATGATGAATATTAGCAAAAATAATGTGCAAGCCAGGGATCGAACCCCTGCATCAAGCTTCTATGCGTGCGTTCAAAACCACCAGGCCATCCTCACTAACTTTGACAAATATCTGCAAATAATAGTATATAAAATAAGATAAAATTTCAAATTAGGTTTTGGCGCCAGACGCACTTCATCTTCTTCCTCTGGCCTTGCGAATTTATCCACGAAATCTTCTGCGATTTTTCCTGCGAATTTGCTTTCATAGCTAAACCTGCGAAATTGATAGCATACAATCCAGACACCAATCATCCAAATTAATGTTACCAAAAACTTGCCCATGTCTTATACAGTCCAAATATCACATTCAAAGTCATTTATATAACATAAATCGCAAATCCCCAATTCTAACCTCAAAACCCTAACTATGGCTTTTCACGATTCCTGCAATTAAACTCAAAAATAATTGTCCAGAAAGCTTCTATGTCATCATACAAACAATATTATTTAAACAAAATCAAGCAAAACATCGTGAATGGTCATAATCGAAAAATCAACAAAGTGTTATGAACATGCATTCGGTTTCACCATTATAACATGATATTGATGCATATAGGTATGGAATCATGATCAGTGAGGGTCAAGGAAGCCAATGCAACCTTAGTAAAGCTTTGAAATTGCCTAAATCTCAAAATCCGAATCCAACTTTTTTAAAGAATTTTTGAACTTTGAAAGTGGTTCTTGAGGCAGCAAATTCGTGTCCAAAGCTTGTGTTCATGTTGTATATATATCACTTGATGAAATTAGGTCAAAACATGTGATTGTTCTTTGGACTTTTTGGATCCAAGAGATTGAAAAAGATCATGCCTTGAATTTCATATATTCTTTGATATAACCTTTCTATCTTAAGACAATCACCATAAATTGCATATCAATCTGATCTAATCCATGTTTATGACCTTCTAGAAACAATATCTCACTCAAATATTTGATTTATATATTTTATTTTAATTTAAAATGGTTTTAAATGAATAAAATCAAAATAAATAAAATCAAAAATAATAAAAATATGAATAAATGAGGATTGGGTCGTGCATGATGTCATGTTGAAGTTTGGATCACAAATTTGCAAGCCCATTTGGAAGAAATTGGTTTTAAAGCCCTATTTGCTTCATAAACCTCCCAAAAATTTCCCAACTTTGCAAGGGCACAAATCCTTCAATTTTAATGCTATGAGGGTGTTCTTGGACATTTTGGAAAGCTTAAGGAGTCCTCTAACCAACCCCATTGGTTTCATGTCCATAACTTTTACCATTCTCAAGTTATGCTCTTTTGAAGTTGTTGACTTTTTGTTGACTTTTAAAAGGACCTATAATGTCTTAGCTCATACCTTCCAAATGAAGCATTTTTGGGCTTGGCTTGTGAGACACAAAGTTGTAGAGAATTCAATTTCCTTCAAAATTAGCTTTGGATGGGGAAAATTTGATGAAGCATATGAAAGTTATGGCTGGTCAAAGTTCAGTTGACTTTTCCTAAAGAAACCCTAATTTAGAAACTCCTGATTCTTGATGATCTGAAATCTCCTTGATGAATCATGATAAACCCTTGATAAAATGATGAATTTTACTTCATATACTTGATGTTGGTAAGAAATCATGAAGTTTGACTTTGGTTTGTCCACAGTTGACCTCAGTTTGACTTTTTAACTGCTTTGACTGATTTTGACTTATCTGATCATCTGACTGAGCAAACTTTTGATAAAAGTCTTGAAACTTGTCATGGGGATTCTAAAACACATATAAGATGTTATGAAGCTCACTTGAAGTCTTGGAAGTCCATTTAGCCTGATTAAAGTCAAAACCCTAGTTTTGGATGCACTACTTAGGAGGATGCATTGTCTGAGGGAAATGTCAAATCTTCTGACTGATTGTGAACTTTGTGAACATCATGAGATGTCTTGTGAACTTTGTGAACCTTATAAGATGTCTTGTGAGCCTTGTTAACCTCATGGGAGGTCTTGTGACCCTTGTGAACCTCATAAGATGTCTTGTGAGCCTTGTGAACCTCATGGGAGGTCTTGTGACCCTTGTGAACCTCATGGGAGGTCTTGTGAACCTTGTGAACCTCTTAGTACACAAAGTATTATTTTGTGAGGGCAAATTTTGGGGTGCAACAGAACTGCGTGCAGAGATCAGTAATCATGGTATTATTCAGATTAGAGCCATTGTCTGTGATAATCCTTTCAGGGATGCCATACCTACATATGAGATTATTCTTAATGAATCGAGCTACCACATTCTTAGTAACAGATGCAAATGAAGCTGCCTACACCCACTTAGTAAAGTAATCAATAGAAACCAGGATGAAACGATGCCCATTAGAAGTAGTAGGCTTGATCTCACCAATCATATCAATGCCCCACATGGCAAAAGGCCAAGGAGCAGTCAACACATTCAATGGAGCTGGAGGTATATGCACTTTATCAGCATATATTTGACACTTGTGACATGTCCTGGAATGTTGATAGCAGTCAGCTTCCATGGTAGACCAATAATAACCTGCTCTCAATATTTTTTTTGCCATGGTATGACCACTAGAATTAGTGCCAAAGATCCCATCATGCATGTCTTCCATAATCTCTGTTGCTTCTTTCTTATCCACACAACGAAGCAAAGTTGAATCATGATTGCGCTTGTACAAAATTCCATTACTCAGGAAGAATTTAGCAGAAAACCTCCTCAGAAACTTCTTATCTTTGACAGATGCCCCTTCCGGGAACTCCTGAGTTTCAAGATATCTTTTCACTTCAGAGAACCAAGGCTTTTCCTCTCCTCCTTCAGTATCAATCTCATTGCAGTATGCAGGCTTCTCAAATCTATCAATAGTAATCTTGGGAGCTTCATCATCCCAGCCAATCTCGAACATAGATGCCATGGTGGCTAATGTATCTGCCAACTGATTTTCTCCTCGTGGAATATGTCCAAAGGTAATCTCCTCAAAATGTGGGATCAAAGACAACACATGCTCTCTGTAAGGAATGAGATTTTCATGCTTGGTATCCCAATCTCCTTTAATCTGACTCACTACCAGGGCTGAATCTCCATATACGTCCAGGAACTGAATCTTCATATCAATGGCAGCTTTGATGCCCAGGATACATGCCTCATACTCAGCCATGTTATTGGTACAATAGAAACAAAGTCTTGCTGTAATCGGGGTATGACAACCTTTAGGGGAAATGATCACAACACCAACACCATTACCAAGTGCATTAGAAGCTCCATCAAAAATCATAGTCCATCGGGATCCTTGTTCAGGTCCGTCATATTGTCCAGGTTCTTTGGTAATAATCATAATGTCTTCATCAGGGAACTCAAAACTCATTGATTGATAATCATCCACTGCTTGATGAGCTAAATGATCAGCTACAACACTTCCTTTAATGGCCTTCTGAGTAGTGTACTGTATATCATATTCTTTTAAGATCATTTGCCATCTTGCTATTCGTCCGGAGAGAGCAGGTTTCTCGAATATGTACTTGATTGGATCCATCTTTGAAATCAACAAGGTAGTATGAGTCAACATATACTGTCTTAGTCGGCGAGCAGTCCATGCCAAAGCGCAACAAGTTTTCTCGAGCAGTGAGTATCTTGTTTCACAGTCGGTAAACTTTTTGCTAAGGTAGTATATTGCCTGTTCTTTTCGACCAGACTCGTCATGTTGCCCCAACACACACCCCATTGAGTTGTCTAACACTGTTAAGTACATAATCAAGGGTCTTCCATCAACTGGTGGCATCAGAATTGGAGGTTCCAAAAGATATCTCTTGATTTCATCAAAGGTTGTCTGGCATTCATCATTCCATTCCATCACCTGATCTTTCTTCAACAACTTGAAGATTGGTTCACAGGTAGAAGTTAACTGGGAAATAAATCTTGCAATGTAATTCAGTCGTCCCAAGAAACCTCTAACTTCCTTCTCAGTAAGGGGAGTTGGCATCTCTTGTATGGCTTTCACTTTTGCAGGATCCACTTCAATACCTTTTCCACTGACAATGAAACCCAGGAGTTTACCAGATCTAACTCCAAAAGTACATTTGTTTGGATTCAATCTCAGCTTGTATTTCTTCAACCTCTCAAACAGCTTATGCAGATGATTAAGGTGTTGCTCTTCATTCTGGGATCTGGCTTTCATATCATCCACATACACCTCTATCTCATGATGAATCATATCGTGAAACAAAGCCACCATAGCACGCTGATATGTTGCCCCGACGTTCTTAAAACCAAATGGCATCACTTTATAACAAAAGGTGCCCACTGTGTAACAAACGTAGTCTTCTCCATATCTTCAGGTGCCATCTTGATTTGATTGTAACCAGAGAAACCATCCATGAAAGAGAATACCGTGTGTTGAGCAGTGTTGTCTATCAGAACATCAATATGAGGAAGTGGAAAGTCATCTTTAGGGCTAGCCTTATTCAAATCTCTGTAATCCACACACATGCATACCTTTCCATCTTTCTTAGGTACTGGTACCACATTTGCAACCCATTGGGGATAAGAAGTCATAACTAAGAACCCTGCATCAAACTGTTTCATTACCTCTGCTTTAATCTTTTCTGACATTTCAGGACGCATGCAACGAACCTTCTATTTCTTTGGACGACAATCTTCTTTTACCGGTAAACGGTGAACCACAATGTCTGTATCCAACCCTGGCATATCTTCATAGGACCAAGCAAATATTTCCACATAATCACGTAACATCTGAATTTGTCTGCTCTTAACACCATTTTCCAGTTCAGCCCCTATCTTGACCTCTTTCCTGTCTTCTTCAGTTCCCAGATTCACAACTTTGATTGGCTCTTCATGTGGCTGTATAGCTTTCTCTTCTTGTTGTAACAACCTAGCAAGCTCTACAGGTACTTCACAATCTTCCTCCTTTCCATCTTCAGCTTGATAGATCGGATTCTCGAAATTATAATTGGCAATAGTAGAACTGTTATCAACAGGATCCAGAGTGGATGAGGATTTGCATTAGTGATGTGGGTGTGTGTAAGAACACATAGCTGATAAAACAAAAACAAAAAATAAAAGAAAGACAAAGAGCGCAATATTTACGAAAACGAAACGTCCGTTGATTTTTATTGAATGAAGTATGCAAATGAAATGACATCCCGTAACAAGCATACCATTGTGCCCCGGGCAAGACACAAGGCTTAAAAGTTTAATTGTTTTGAAATTACAAACTTAAAAATAAAAACACAGTAATAGTATTTACTCCTGACTAAAGGAGATAGGAATAACGTCTTCAGTCTTCCAATTGTTGAGCCCATCACCCATGGTAGGAAAGATCCAATCATCCAGGTTGTAGTCTTCACTATAGTCACCCACAACATTGATTTGATCTCTCATGACCCCTTGATTGGTGATACGAACAACACGAGCACGACGAACAACCTTCTGGGATTCTGCATTGAAACCCAAACCAAACTTGTCAGACTTGTAAGGAATGTCAGGAAGTTGACCCCAAATAGTACAACCACCTTCTTCAACCACAACTCTAGCATCTTTGAGAGAGGCCATTGTAGGAGGTATTCTGGTAACCACAGGAACTCTTTTAGCAACAGGAGGAGCTTCAGCAGCAGGAACGACCCAAGGGACTACCTCAAATGTCTGGCAAGGAGTCTCAACATATTCACCCTCCACCTCAACATATTTAAAAGTATTCACATGACTGACCATATATTCTTCCTCACCATAAACAGTGACGATCTTTCCTTTCACCGGGTACTTCAACTTCTGATGTAAAGTGGAAGTCACAGCACCTGCCCCATGGATCCAGGGGAGCCCAAGCAAACAGGAGTACGTAGGACGAATATCCATTACATAGAAAGTAGAATCGAAGACTTGAGAGCCTACTTTGATCGGGAGATCTACTTCTCCATGTACCACTCTTCTTGAGCCATCAAAGGCCCTCACCACTACATTACTTGGTCTTAACACGACATCTTCAGGACTGAGCTTGTTCAGAACCTCTTTGGGAAGTACATTTAATGAAGAACCATTGTCCACCAACACATGAGACAAGGTAGTGCCTTTACATTCAATGGAGATGTGCAGAGCTCTGTTATGATTCCTCTTGGCTGGAGTCAAATCAGCATCAGAAAAGCCTAACCCATTATCATAAGTCAGATGTGCAACACAATTCTCAAATTGATCCACAGAAATCTCATTTAGCATATGAGTAGTCTTTAAGAACTTGATTAAGGCCTTAGCATGAGCCTCAGAACACAGCAACAAAGATAACATGGAGATTTTGGAGGGAGTATGCCCCAACTGGTCAACAATATCATAATCACTCTTGCGAATGATCTTCAGCACTTCTTCCATCTGTTTAGAAAGATTTTCAGTAGTCGGTGCTTCAACTTGCACAAGTTCAACCACATGACCTTTGCCCCGAGCATCAGTACTTGGTTCAGAAGTGGAGGTAGTAGTTGGAGTAACTGCACTTTTTGAGGTATCCGGAGGAGAGAAAATTCTTCCACTTCTGGTGATCTTGCTAGATCCAGCAATATTATCAACATCAAGATTGTCATCAGTAACAGGTGTATCAGTCAGAGGTTCCTGTTTAACACCATGGATATAAACATCAGAACAGTAATTCCAGGGTATAGCTTTATCAGAAGTATAAGGAACAGGGCCAGGAGTGGTAATAATCATGGGAGGCACTCTAACTTCAGCAACAGTCTTCACAGGGCCTTCAGCAGTAATCCTGATAGGACCTTTAGAGGTGATCCTGACAGGGCCTTTAGAGGTAATCTTCACTGGCACTTTATCAACCATGGCCACATCTTCAAGCTTCATACCTCGAGTTAGATGTTCACACATACTTTCCACAGAAGGAGTTCTCTCAAACAATATAGTGTAATTGTCCATGAGGCGTTGAATACCATCTTTCAACTTCCAGCAGCTATCAGGTTTGTAGGCACAATAGAAATAATCTTTGTTGCAACCTGGAAAGAATCCAGCCTGCACCAGCTTCTTCTTGATAACGGATAAGGGAGTAGTCACATCTGCTACTGAGGAAACATATGAAACTTCATCAACAACATTAACAGTCTTCTAATGATTGGGCATGGGAGCAGTGATCACATTTGGAGTCCCTGGTGGGTCAAATTCAATCTCCCCAGCTTCAATCATATCTTGAATCTTGTTTTTCAACACCCAGCAGTTGTTGGTGTCATGTCCCAGACAATTAGAATGATAAGCACATCGTGCATTAGGATTGTATCGAGGAGAGGAAGTATTAGGATTCTGAGGAGGGTCCTTCAAAGTAATGAGTTCCCCTTTCAACATGTGTTGCAAGGCTTGGGCCAGTGACATGTTGATCTTGGTGAATTGTCTTCTAGGCTTTTGTTGATTGTTTTGTGGTAGCTCTGGTGCTGCAGGAGTAGGATTGGAAATGTGGACTGCTCCCACAGATTGGTGACTCCTGTTATGACTATGTTGACCATACACAGCATTAGACTCCTTCTTTCCACTAGGGGGCTTCTTAGCAGTGCTTGATGAAGAAGCACCCACCTGTATCTTACCACTTCTTATACCACTCTCCACACATTCTCCAGTCATTATCAGCTCGGTGAAACCAGATGATGAGCTTCCAATGAGGTGACTATTTAAAGGACCATTCGGCGTACTCATAAACATATCCACCAGCTCCCTGTCAGGCAGAGGAGGTTGAACTCTGCCAGCTAGGTCTCTCCATTTTTGGGCATACTCCTTGAAACTCTCTTTAGCACCCATTGACATGCTTTGGAGTTGCATGTGAGTAGGTGCTAAATCAGCATTGTATTGGCATTGCCTGTAGAAGGCCTCAGCAAGATCATTCCAATCACGAATATTGACACTTTCCAGTTGATAGTACCATTCCAATTGAGCTCCAGACAAGCTCTCTTGGAAGAAATGAATCCATAACTTCTTGTCAACAGTATGTGGTTGAATCCTCCGGACATAGGATCTTAAATGCAGCTTGGGACATGAGACACCATCGTACACCACAAAAGCAGGAACCTTGAAGCCAATAGGTATAACCACTCCAAATACTAAACTCAGATCTTCAAAATCAAGCCCAAAAGATTTTTGTAGTTCCATAGAATTCATTCTTTCTACCAGCATCTTGTACTTATCCTCACTAGCAGGATCATGATAATAGTTTGCTTCAGAATCAGAATCTCCAACAGTATCATGGAGACTACCTCCCTCTTTCTCAGAATTTTCAGACTCAGAATCCTCAATCTGTTCCTTTGTCTTGATAGGACCTCTGAATCTTCTTCCCAGATTGATAAGGCCTCCTGATCTTCTAGTCTTCTTCTTCTTCTTAGCTAGCAGTGTCTTCAGCTCATCTTGCCCCTTGGACAAATTTAGAATCAACTCTTGGAATTGTGCATTCTGAGCCTGGAGATCTTTGACAGTCTGTTCAAGAGCCATTTCTGCTGAAATAAATAGCAAGAAGATAAGATACCTGTACATAAGAAACCTGTGATGCAATGATATGGTATGTAAATGCGTATGCAATGTTTTCAAGGACCGCAGGATTTAAATTTGTTTAAACAACCAAAAAGTAAACTTTTATTAGTAATAAACTTGTTTGCCTATTAGGCTTATAATAAAAATGAAATGAATACAAATATGGGGTTTTAAGTCTCCCATGGACGTTTCCTCTTTGTGTTGAGGTATGAGTTGAGATTCCGCTCCTCGTGAAGTTGTTTTGTCAGCTCCAGGATTCTTTCTTGACTTGCTTTGTAATGAGTCTCAAAAGTATCTCTTTGCTCCTTCAACTGGATCTAGGACCTTTGTAACTCCTCCATGCCAGTGGGCATGTTTGGATGAAGAATGATATAAGAAGTATCTCCTTCAACAACAGGCTCCATGGTAACTAGCAGGATGACAGGATATGGCATCATAAGAGTCTGAGCACGAGATCACACCCATCTGAGATAAGGTTCCATAGGAATGGTGTACTTGGGTTCCAGAGTCTTGCTGTCAACCTTGTTCACTTTACCCCATGCTCGTATAAACCTTTGACGGTAACCTTGAAGATCGTTGTCGTAGTCGAACACAATACCCTGAATAAGCATGTCATGAGGACCATCACTCCGAGCGTAACCAAACTGACGTAGAGCTAAAGAAGGATTGTAGGTAACACCCCCTCTTATGCCAAGGAGTGGCACATTAGGGAACTCCCCACAACGGTCAATGATAGTAACATTCTCCATAGATCTAGAGCACCAATGAATATCTGAATGAGAAAGTGACATAATCCTCTTGGACCACCTGAACCCTTGTTCATTCTTCATCACTGATCGAGGAAGGTGAGAAATAAACCACCTAGATAGTAGAGGTATACAACATATCAGAGTTCCTCGTGCCTTTGTAGTATGGGTATGAAGAGAGTGTAAAATGTCTCCAAGTAATGTAGGCACTGGATTATGAGCCAAAAATATGTTGATGGTGTGCACGTCTATGAACTGGTCTGGATTGGGGAACAACACTAAGCCATAGATCAATAGGGCTACGATCTCCTCAAAAGCATCATAACTCATAGCCTTCAGGAACACTTGAGCTTTCTCCATCAATACCTTAGCAAGAATACCCTTAACTCCACTCCTTGTTTCTAGGACGATGTCTGATTTCTTCAAATGTAGGGCTGCAGCAATGACTTCAGGTTTAGGCTCCTTCTCTAAGCCTGTGAAGGGTCTCTGATCAAGGATAGGTATGCCCAGAAGCTTGGAGAACTCTTCCATTGTAGGAACCAGCTGATAGTCGGGGAATGTGAAGCAATGATGTTTAGGATCAAAGAACTGAAATAGGACACTCATCATGTCTTCATTGAACCCTGAAGTGACTAAATCCAGTAGGTGACCATGCCTCTTGATGAATTGGGAGTTTTTAGAAACTTGAGAGACCAATTCCTTAAGCTTAGGAGGTATCCTTACAAAGTTGATCCGGATAGTATTCCTACGAGCAGAAGACATGACCTGCAACAAAGAACAAAGATAAATCCTTTGGTCCTTGAAATGGTTAGTGAAAATGCTATGCTTATGATGCATGATGATGTTATGATGTTATGCTCAATAACAAACATGTGGCACACACAAACAAGTCACACAATAGCCCTGGGTTTGAAGGCTTGCATGAGGTTTAAAGGTAAGTACCCTCCCCTGAAGTTTAGTTGGTTCATCCTATCCTATAAAGTAACCAGGTTCTAAGGGATCTCAATATCATTGATCCTTCACAAGGGTGGTTGTTCAGTAGGCAACTTACTTGCCAACCAAAACCCTCCAAGTTTAGAATCTCAATGAGTGTAGCATCGAGTATCAACCAACTTCAGTCTTCACCAAATCCGGCTATCTCACTACTTTCTAAAGGCCAAGATGGGATAACTAGGGTTCTAAAAGTCAGTTAGTGTATTGACAACATATGGCAGCCTCATATTATCCTCAACTTGCTTAAGGAACATAAGCACCAACCAAGAAGTCACACTAACTATGGCCACCAGATCAACCATATCGGTATATGTCGTATAGTTTCCTTGGTCTATTGCCATTTACCTAAGGTACACTAGATCTGGGTTAGGATCTTTCACACATAAAGCCCAACAAGTAATATAAAGCAAACAAGGCAAATAATTTAAGTGATCTAATTCCTAAGGGTACCCCTCTTTTATTAAATCCCCAGCAGAGTCGCCAGTTCTGTAACACGGTGGGAGAACTGACTTTTCTATAAATGTTGCGGATAGCAAGAGTCGCCACCGACTTTTATTTTATCCAAAAGGAAAGGACATAAAAGAACAGGAAAGACCTTAAAAATATTTTGAGTTCGGGGGGTAGGTTATATAAAGGGAAGGTGTTAGCACCCTTTATATCCATAGTTATCCATGGGCTCTTAGTTACTTAGCTCACTTAAAATTGTTTTGAGAAAGTGTAGTGTGTGATTAAAAATTTTCTAAGTACTTTAGAATGATCCTCGTATGGATGTATATAAAGACTTTGTTTTGAAAATTTGTTTGAAATGTGAAGTGTCAAAGAGTATTTTGAAAAGGTGAGCAAGTACTTAAGAGGAACCTACCCTATATTTAGTCTTTACTGTTCTTATACGGTCTTTCAATGGTAAGATTATCCCTATTATTAAGGAATAGGTAGTCATTACCTTGGATGTATTAAGGGACCTGTGAAGGGACATCTGAATTTAGGCAACTGTAAGGTGTCTTTAGCAATTCGTAGGGACTTATCATCTTTTATTCGAAGGGACAAGACCATTTATCGTAGGCAACCTCAAAGGGACTTGATCTTATAATTTGAAGGGACTTGATGATATTTTATGAAGGGACTTTGCTTTAAGACACCTTACTTGACCTTAGAAGTAGGCAACATGAGGGGTAACCCTAGAAAGTGTGAGATGGCGATCAAAGATCGACTTACGTGTGTGAGTGTTTGTATTCATGTATTTATCTTGTTTAAATTAGTTTTCTAAATTATTTTGATTACACATAGTTGTACACACCCTAAAATTACTAACCATGGCAATAATAATATTTACAAAAAAAAAAAAAAAAACAAGAATAAACCTACGACTATTACATGGCTTTCGCAATTACATAATAATATAAATAACTAATGGTAAATATAAATAAACAATAATTTAAAGGGTTAGTAATAATAATAATCATAAGAAAGGAGGTTAGCAACAATATATAAAATTTAAGAGAATATTTTTTTAAGTTAAATAAACAATTTTTAAAAGAAAATAGAATAATTATAATAATAATAAACAATATAGTAATTATTTACAAAAAAATGAAAATGATTAACTATTAGATTATAGTTTATAACATAATTAAATTAAATATTAAAGTTAATAAAAATTAGGGTTAGGGTTAGAGAAAATTAGGATTAAGAAAATTAGGTTTTAGAAATTAGGGTTTTAATTATTAATTGAAATATTAATTTATTTACAAAATAAAATATATATACATAATAATAATATAAACATAAAATAGAAACAAATTATATTTGAGAAAAATAAAATATTGATTTTAAAAAATATAAAGTTTTTTTTTCTATAAGAAACTATTGTAATATTATTTAGAAATTAATTTACTTAATAATATAATTTATATAATTAAATAATTAAGAAAAGAAAACAAAATAAATTAGGTTAAAAAAAATGGGGGAGGCCTGGATTTGAACCCAGGACCTCCCCATTACCAGCAAGAGGCCAATACCACTGGGCTGAACGCACGGCTTGAATAAGTGATGGCTAGAATGCATAATATATACAACCTGCAAGATAAATGAGTTATTAAAAAAATTGCTTTCGGCCAGACTCGAACTCTGGTCCTCATCCCAAACACACGCCTGCCTTGCCAACTGAGCCAAACGCATCATCTGATAATAAGATAGCATACATATATTATAATAACAAATTAAAATTTGAATTTAGAATTCGCGCCAGATGATCATCTTCAACCTTGGGATTTCGCAGGTTTACCTGCGAAATTACCTGCCAAAACTCCTGCGTTTTTTCCTGCATGTGAAACCCTACGAAACTCATACAGTACTATTTACGTACAATTTTGTCAAATTAATCACATAAATATGATCCAGACAGTATTTGCAATTGATTTATGGTTTTAGAAGGCATTTATATTCACTTAATTGGGAAACCCCAATTCGAAGGTTATGAACCCTAAAATGGCATTCTACGATTTAGCCATGGTTTCTTCAATCCAATCACCCAGAATTCATCACAAACATCCACTAAACACAAATCAACAAACAAAACAAGTTAATGATGCGTGAATGATCAAGAACAAAAAATCAAGAAATATGAAAAAAAATTGGATCGGATTCATCAATATGAGATGTATTTGATGAATATGAGGATCAGGTTACACTCAATGATGTTCATGGAACATGTCTCAACCTTCAAAATGCTTTGGAATGACCTCTAGCAAGGAATCCGAATCAAGCTTTTTGTATGAATTTTTGAAGTTTGAATGTTGTTCTTGAGGCTGCCAAATTCGTGTCTCTTCATTGGTTTATGTTATATATATATCATAGAACATAATTAGGTTAAAAAATCAGAGCATCATTTGGATTTTTGGATCAATAGAGATTGAAAAAGATACACTTTCAAATATTGAATTTTTTTTATATATCCTTGCTATTTTTGATTGATCTGATTTTGTATAATCTCAATCACTTCTAAATGATCTTTAAGACTTTCTAGAACAAAAATCTCATCAAATATTCACACTTTTATATTTTATTTTGATTTAAAATGATTTTTAATGTAAAAAATCATAATAAATAAAATAAAATGAATAAAAATTTGAATAAATAATTTTTAATTCGTGCATGATGTCATGGAAGTGTTTGGGTCATAAAAATGCAAGCCCATTTGGAGAAATTTGGTTCTAAGGTCCCATTTGCTTCATAAACCTCTCAAACATTTCCCAACTTTGCAAGGACACAAATCCCTCAATTTTAAGGCTATGAAGGTGTTCTTGGACATTTTGGAAAGCTTAAAGAGTCCTCTAACCAACCTCTTTGGTCTCATGTCCATATCTTTTACCATTTTCAAGTTATGCTCTTTGGAATTTGTTGACTTTTTGTTGACTTTTAAAATGACCTATAATGTCTTAGCTCATACCTTCCAAATGAAGCATTTTTGGGCTTGGCTTGTGAGACACAAAGTGGTAGAGAATTCAATTTCCTTCAAAATGAGCTTTGGATGGAAATTTTTTGATGAAGCATGTGAAAGTTATGGTTGGTCAAAGTTCAGTTGACTTTCCCTATGAAAACCCTAATTTAGAAACTCCTGATTCTTGATGATCTGACATCTCATTGATGAATCATGATCAACCCTTGATCAAATGATGAATTTTACTTCATATAATTGATGTTGGCAAAAAATCATGAAGTTTGACTTTGTTTTGACCACAGTTGACCTCAGTTTGACTTTTTAACTGTTTTGACTGATTTTAGCCTATCTGATCATCTGACTGAGCAAGTCTTTTGGGAAAGTCTTGAAACTTGACATGGGGATTCTTGAACCCATATAGGATGCTATGAAGCTCACTTGAATTCATGGAAGTCCATTTAGCCTGATGAAAGTTAAAACCCTAGTTTAGGATGCATTGCTTAGGAGGATGCATTGTCTGAGGGAATTGTCAAACTTTCTGACTAATTGTGAACCTTGTGAATCTTGTGAATCTTGTGAACCTTGTGATCCTCTAGGGATATCTTAGTACACAATGTCTTGTCTTGGTGAGGGCAAATTTTGGGGTGCAACAATCCCAAGACTAGGAGGCAATTTACCAAGCTCAATATGTCATTGGCTCAGGCTTTGCAGCATATGTTGAAAGGAGAATTGATTACTTTGAAGGACCCACCCCAGAATATCAATACCTCATCTTCTTGTTATAATCCCAATGCAAGGTGTGCATACCATTCTAATAGTCCTGGCCATGATACTAACAGTTGCTGGTCGTTGAAGAACAAAATCCAGGATATGATTGAGAATGGAGAAATTGAGTTTGACCCTTCGGAAACTTCTAATGTGATTATTGATCATATGCCTAAACATGAGAAGACTATTAATGTTGTTGATGAGGTTGTCTATGTTCGTTTTGTGGCTGAAATAACTACTCCTCTAGCTATTGTCAAGAAGAGACTTATGCAAGCCAGTTTATTTCCGGGTTGCAGGGAAGATTGTTTTTACTATGCCTATAAACCTGATAGTTGTTGGAGGTTGAGGTAAGGTATTCAACGCCAAAGGTCCAGGTATTCCTGTGAAGATTACTTCCAATGGTCCAGTGAGGATCACTTCTAAAGGTCCTGTGAAGATTACTGCTGAGCCAAAGGTGGCTCCAATGATTATTACTACTCCTGGTCCTATCCCATACACTTCTGACAAAGCTATACCCTGGAGTTAGGGTTCTGATGTTTATATCCATGGTGACAAACAAGAGCTTTTGACTGATGCACCTACTACTGATGTTAATCTTGATGTGGACAATATTGCTGGATCCAGTAAGGTTACCAAGAGTGGAATAATTTTCTCTCCAGAAGATATCTCAAAAGTTGCTGCTACTCCAGTTCATATCTCTAACTCTGGGCCAAGTACTGAGGCTCGGGGAAAAGGACCATTGATTGAACCTGTTCAAGCTGAGGCACCATTTAGTGAAGATCTCTCTAAGCAGATGGAAGAAGTACTGAAGATCATCCGTAAGAGTGATTATGATGTTGTTGACCAGTTGGGGCATACTCCCTCCAAAATCTCCATGTTATCTCTGCTATTATGTTCTGAAGCCCACGCCAAGGCCTTAATCAAATTCCTGAAGACTGCTCATGTGCCACATGAAATCTCTGTAGACCAATTTGAAAATTGTGTTGCTCATCTAACTAGTGATAATGACTTGGGTTTTAATGATGCTGATTTGACTCCTGTCGGCAGAAACCATAATAGAGCTCTGCACGTCTCCGTTGAGTGTAGGGGCACTACTTTGTCTCATGTATTGGTGGATAATGGTTCTTCATTAAATGTATTACCTAAGGAGGTTCTAGACAAACTCAATTTGAATGATGTAGTGTTACGACCAAGTAATATGGTGGTGAAGGCCTTTGATGGTTCAAGAAGAATGGTGCATGGAGAGGTGGATCTTCCAGTTAAAGTAGGCTCTCAAGTTTTTGATTCCACTTTCTATGTGATGGATATTCGTCCTGCGTACTCCTGTTTGCTTGGGCACCCCTAGATCCATGGGGCAGGTACTGTGACTTCCACTTTACATCAGAAGTTGAAATATCCGGTGAAAGGAAAGATTGTCACTATTTACGGTGAAAAAGAATACATGGTCAGTCATGTGAATACTTTTAAATATGTTGAGATAGAGGGTGAATTTGTTGAGACTCCTTGCCAGATATTTGAAGTATTTCCTTGGTTCGTTCCTACTAATGAAGCTCCCCCTGCTGTTAAAATAATTCCTGTGATTACTAGAGTGCCTCCTACAATGGCCTCCCTCAAAGATGCTAGAGCTATGGTTGAAGAAGAATCTCAGAAGGCTGTTCATCGTGCTCGTGCTGCTCGTATCACTCATGGAGGGATCATAAGGGACCAAGTCAATGTTGTGGAAGATTATGATGAAGGTTACAACCTGGACGATTGGATTTTTCCTACCATAGGGGATGGACTCAACAATTGGAAGGCTGAAGACGTTATTCCTATCTCCTTTAGTCAGGAGTAAATGCTATTTCATTTTTCTAAATTTATTTTTGTAACTTTTAATAACTAAATACTTTTAAGCCTTGTGTCTTGCCTGGGGCACAATGGTATGCTTGTTAGGGTTGTCATTTCATTTGCATATTTTCATTCAATAAAATCAATGGACGTTTCTCGCTTTCGTAAATATTGTGATCTTTATCTTTCTTTTATTTTTCATTTTAAAAAAAAAGCTATGTGTTCTTACACACACCCACATCACTAAATGCAGATACTCATCCACTATGGATCCTATTGATAACAATTCTGCTATTGCCAATTATGACTTCGAAAATCCGATCTATCAAGTCGAGGATGGAAAGTAGGAAGATTGTGAAGTACCTATAGAGTTGGCTAGATTACTACAACAAGAAGAGAAAACTATACAACCACATGAGGAACCAATTGAAGTCGTGAACTTAGGAACCGAGGAAAACAGGAAAGAAATCAAGATAGGTGCTTAACTAGAAGATGTATTTGCTATATATGCAGTACTTTTCTTTGACCATTTGAGTTGAGATTTCTTTTGATGCCTCTGCCCTGTGTGTTGTTCATCAGCTGATCTTCAAGCTTGATTGTTGATCTTGTTCTTGTAGCTTTGATCAGCTTCAGTGCTAGATTTTGGTTTCCATACCTTCTTGATGATTTCTATCTTCTGCTTAGGAGATTGCTGATTTCTTTGATGTTTATGCAGCACTTTCTTGGTAACTTCTATTTTCTACTTGGAAGGTTGCTGATACATCTGATTTGGATATCCATGCAGCTTATAACAATGAGGTTTGATATGTCCAAATCTTCCACAGTGATGGCATCTCCATCTTTGATACTTCTTCTTCATTTTGTTCTTTTCAGAATGTTGAGACATCTGTTGGAACATTATGTTTGACTTTGTGTTCTTTTCCTGATGTTGAAGCATCTGTTGGGACATCTTGTTTGACTGTATGGATTTTGAAGTTGTTTTGCTAGAGCTAGCTTCATATTTATTTACTCTGTTAAATCCCAGTCCACTTTTATCCCCTGAGTGCTTATTGTTGTTGAGAATAACATCCAGTGTATTTGAGCTGCTGTTCAACATTCTAACAGATTTGGACATATGTTCCAACTTGGAGTTGAGAAGCCTTACTTCACTTTTCAAGGTGTCAATGATCTCTTGATCACTTGCTTTTTCATCTTCTAATGCCTCATTCTGCTTCTTTAGCTTTATAACCTCACTGCATATTTCAGAGCTTCTTTTGTATAGATCTTTGAATGCTTGCTCAAGTTCTTCATAAGTAAGTTCTCCATCACTGGATTCACTTTCAGACTCACATAATCCAGCTAAAGCAGTGATATGCTTAGCTGATTCTTCTTCTGAATCACCTCCTGAGTCTTCATCAGACCAGGTCACAGAGAGTCCTTTCTTTTTCCTTTTTAAGTAGGTAGGACATTCATTCCTGATGTGTCCATATCCTTCACATCCATGGCATTTGACTCCTTTTTCTTGACTGGTCTTTTCAGCATAATTTGACCTTCTGTTAGCATCATAAGGTCTCCTGTTCTCAGAAGAGTTTGTGTATCTTCCACTGGGTTTGGATTTGCCTTCCATTCCTCTGAGAATCTGTTTGAATTGTCTTCCAAGCATAGCAAGGTTGTCTGATAAGCTTTTATCATTTTCTGATTCATCATCTTCTTCTTCATCAGTATTTGACACCAAGGCTATGCTTTTGTTCTTTTTAACATTTGTGTCATTCATTCCCATCTCAAAAGTTTGAAGGGAACCAATGAGTTCTTCAAATTTCATAGAGCATATGTCTTGAGCTTCTTCTATTGCTGTGACTTTCATGTCAAATTTTTTTGGCAAAGATCTGAGGATTTTTCTTACAAGCTTTTCATCAGTCATCTTTTCTCCCAAAGCTCCAGAAGTATTAGCTACTTCTAAAATGTTCATGTAGAATTCATGAACTGTCTCATCTTCCTTCATTCTCAAGTTTTCAAACTTGGTGGTGAGAAGTTGAAGTCTTGACATCTTTACTTTTGATGTTCCTTCATGAGTTGTTTTGAGAGTATCCCACACATCTTTGGCTAGCTCACAATGATGTACAAGTCTGAAGATGTTCCTATCAATGCCATTGAATAAAGCATTTAAGGCCTTTGAGTTGCCTAGTGCTGAATCTTCTTCTTCCTTACTCCATTCTTCTTCAGGTTTCAACACTTTTGATCCATCTTTGGTATCTTGGATAGGATAATCCCATCCAATGTTGACTGCTCTCCAAGCCCTGTTGTCAAGTGATCTTAAGAATGCAATCATTCTTGGCTTCCAGTAGTCATAATTAGATCCATCCAGAATAGGTGGTCTATTTACTGACCCTATATCTCTGTCCATGTTACAGAATTTGTATTCCCTAGATCTCACCCAGTATAAACAGGCAGGGTGCCTGCTCTGATGCCAATTGAAATTCTGTGATCAGGTATGAGATGTCCTAAGAGATGTCCCAACACTTGACAGATTTAACCAAAACTTAAAAAGCAAGAAAAGTATACAACACAGAAGTTTGTTAACCCAGTTCAGTGTATAACCACACTTACATCTGGAGGCTACCAAGCCAGGAGGAAATCCACTATAAGTAATATTAATTCTAGACTTAAACCACCCTGTTTAATCTATCACTTAATAACTACCCAATGCAATTTCTACCTAAGACACAACTTAGATAAGAGTACCCTACTCACTCCCCCTCAATCACACAGTGATTTTATTTACAAGTTTAATGAAATTGAAGTCATACTTCAAACAAAACAGCTTGATCTTACTTCACAGTTTCAATCAAGTCACAAATGCACTTTTGCTTAAAAGCTCATAAAGTGGTACAATTAAACAACCTGCTATTAAAACACTAGACACCCTATTTTGTCTTCTGAAATTCTTACTCAATTTTGTGAGTTTCTGTTCATTAAATAGGTATCTGTAATTTTGGGCTTTCTGTAGAATGATCCAGCCCTAATGCGCATGCAGCTTCCACCTTGAATTAGGGTTTGTTACTTCCTAGATTCTAGGTGATTTAGGTCTTCTGTTTTAATCTGAATCCTCAATATAACACTCCCTACAGATGCGCCTTGTTCTGTTTTTATCCATCAATAATCAATTCCAGATAACTCTCCTTAAATATCTCTGATCAGTTAGACATTAAGTAATTCTGGTAGCAGGTTTGAGATGTCTCAACATCTGTTGGGACATCCTGAAAAACTGAACTTAAGTCATTTACACAATGTCCCAACATCTGGTGAGACATCCTGAAATAAGTTCATATACTCTGTTTGATAATGTCCCAACATTTGATAGGACATTATGAACTGAATTCAATATTTCTTTTTGGTCAAAAATTCTGCCAATTCAAGACATCTACAAACTCCCCCTTTGGCTAATTTTTGGCTAACATCTTTTCTGGTTTTTAGAGTGCAGCAGAAGTTCTTTTTATCAAAGTATAGCATTACTTTTCTGTTGATTCATATTTGAGATTACTCCCCCTCAAGCATATATGTATCCAGTCTTGTTGCAACAGAAATATTTATCAAAACACACTGATTCAGTTCAGACATAAACAAACAGATTTTTTTCATTCATAATTAAACAGCAATACATTTTGTTGTTGTTGTTCTCCCCCTTGTTAGACACAAATTATGGGGCCAAAGACACTAATCCAGAAATACAATGCAGTGCTGTCATTACAATTTGCCTCACATACAATGATCACTCAGACTCCTCACTTTCAGTTTCTTCATCAGCTTCAGTTTCTTCATCAGAGGCAGTTTCTTCATCAGATGCAGCTTTCTGATCTCCTTCACTCTCCAGCCTTTGAATGATTTCCTCAAGTTTCTGCTTTCTAGCTTCAAGCTCTTTGCAAGTGCTCTTGAGTTCAGCAATTAATGCCTTCTTGGAGATTGGAGTCTTAGTAGTTGAAGGACCTGCAGATGTCCCAGAAGGTGCTTCAACATCTGCTGCATGATGACTGAGGAACAGTTTGTAGTGAAATGCCAGGGGGCTTTCTCTCTTGCAGACTGTGTCCTTCTCAGTGAGAATCCCAGGGTATTGACTTAGAACTATACCACACAGCAAAGAGGGAAAAGCTATTGACAGCTTTGTTGCAGAAGAGATGGCATGCTTCAAGGTCTGATCAAAAATGTAAGAACCATAATCTAGCTTAGTCTGAGTTCCCACAGCATAGATAAACCTGGCCAGGCCAGTGGATATTGAAGATGTGTGATTAGTAGGCACCCAGTTTGCTGTACCAATCCTGTTCAGCATGGCATATTTTCTTGTTAACATGCTCACTGAGAGCTTTCCTTTAACAGGCCATGCCTTGACCTGGTTTGCAGTGATAACCTTGCAGACTTGGTTATCTGTTTTACCTAGCTCATTTGGTCCATCTGTTTCTCTTCCTAGGTATTGGTTGATGATTTGAGGAGAGAACTCTACACACCTACCTCTAACAAATACTTTTCTAAATTCAGAGGACTTACCATTGGCACAATCCTCCTGAAGATTAACAATGAATTCTTTGACAAGAAGTTCATAGCAGGGAGAGAGATCTGAGACTGTTTTGAAGAGGCCTGCAGCAGAGATGAGATCAATCAGTTCAGTGCACTCAAGTGCATTACTTCTCAGTTCTCTTTCAAGGGCAACCCTTCTTTGGTACACAAACTTCCATCTGTTAACACTAGAGACATGATGGAATGAGATGTTGTCCAAGGGAGCTTCTGGAACAGCAGTTGAAGCCCTAGATGGTGCTGGTTTCTTCTTGGGAGGAGATGTTGGGACATCTGATTCAACATCTGAGTCTGATGGGGTAACAGCTTTCCTCTTCTGGGTTTGGACTTTACTCCATTGTTTTGTTGGACCAAAGGCAGCTTTAGCTTTGCCTTTCTTTGGTGTAGCTTTCTTCTCAGGAATTTCAGATTCAGCTTGCATCTTTCCTTTCCTGGACTTGAGCCTTTTGGCTATGCTAGGTCTAACAGAGGCTATGATCTCTGTATCAGAGTCCTGTTCCAGGTTCACCACTGGAGGAGATTGAGCAGTCTCCTCTTCAGCTGGTTGATCAGCAGAGATTTGATCTTCATTTGAGGCTTTGGTCTGATCCTCAGAGACTTCTTCATCACTTTCATTTGAGGCCTTTTTCTGGTCCTCAGTTTGTTCAATATCAGCATCAGATGAGTTCTTTTTCTCATCTTCAGATGTTCCAACATCTATTGGGACATCCTGTTGAGCAGGAGTATCCTCTGCAGCTTGAGCTTGTTCTTCTTGAGGTGCAGGCATGGTGTTCAGAGGAATAGAAATCCCACTAACCACTCTCTGTTCAAAAAGAATCTTGTTGACTATCTCCTTGATGGAAGCATCCACATAGTCAGAAGATTTTGGAGGCATGTTTGCTGGAGAAGGAATGCCTCCTTTGGATTTGCTGCAGACTTGATCTTTAGCTCTTTTAGGGGTTCTTGGCTTTTTAGCATGAGAAGCACTTCCTCTGAGTTCGTCCAATGGGGTTGATTTCATTGGTACCACAGAGATGGGAGTTGCATGAACTACGTCTTCTTTGTTGAGAACTTCTTCAGGAGTGTTAGGGTTTTGAGACATTGTTAAGGAAGATGGATGAAGAGCTTTAGGGTTGATGATTTCTGAAGTACAGCTAGTTAATGTGATTCGCTTGTGATAGTATGATGAGAATCTTGATAGCTGATTATAAGCAGTTACTAAATAAGTAGCCGTTACATTGCAAATTATTAGGAATGGAATTCCCAAGGTTCTTGTCCAGACTGGTTTTGCCATCTGGAACTTATGCCATACAATGTCATATGACATGTTGGCACATCTCATTAACTGCTAAATATCACATAAACAGATTCCCAGTTTGCCCCTTAAGTTCTCAAATTGTGTAGCATCCAATGCTTTGGTAAAGATATCAGCTAACTGCAGATTTGTAGCTACATGTTCCAATGAAATCACCTTTTCTTCTACAAGATCTCTGATGAAATGATGTCTGATATCAATATGCAGATACTCATCCACTATGGATCCTATTGATAACAATTCTGCTATTGCCAATTATGACTTCGAAAATCCGATCTATCAAGTCGAGGATGGAAAGTAGGAAGATTGTGAAGTACCTATAGAGTTGGCTAGATTACTACAACAAGAAGAGAAAACTATACAACCACATGAGGAACCAATTGAAGTCGTGAACTTAGGAACCGAGGAAAACAGGAAAGAAATCAAGATAGGTGCTTAACTAGAAGATGGTATCAAGAACAGGTTGATTCAAATTGAAATTCTGTGATCAGGTATGAGATGTCCTAAGAGATGTCCCAACACTTGACAGATTTAACCAAAACTTAAAAAGCAAGAAAAGTAAACAACACAGAAGTTTGTTAACCCAGTTCAGTGTATAACCACACTTACATCTGGAGGCTACCAAGCCAGGAGGAAATCCACTATAAGTAATATTAATTCTAGACTTAAACCACCCTGTTTAATCTATCACTTAATAACTACCCAATGCAATTTCTACCTAAGACACAACTTAGATAAGAGTACCCTACTCACTCCCCCTCAATCACACAGTGATTTTATTTACAATTTTAATGAAATTGAAGTCATACTTCAAACAAAACAGCTTGATCTTACTTCACAGTTTCAATCAAGTCACAAATGCACTTTTGCTTAAAAGCTCATAAAGTGGTACAATTAAACAACCTGCTATTAAAACACTAGACACCCTATTTTGTCTTCTGAAATTCTTACTCAATTTTGTGAGTTTCTGTTCATTAAATAGGTATCTGTAATTTTGGGCTTTCTGTAGAATGATCCAGCCCTAATGCGCATGCAACTTCCACCTTGAATTAGGGTTTGTTACTTCCTAGATTCTAGGTGATTTAGGTCTTCTGTTTTAATCTGAATCCTCAATATAACACTCCCTACAGATGCGCCTTGTTCTGTTTTTATCCATCAATAATCAATTCCAGATAACTCTCCTTAAATATCTCTAATCAGTTAGACATTAAGTAATTCTGGTAGCAGGTTTGAGATGTCTCAACATCTGTTGGGACATCCTGAAAAACTGAACTTAAGTCATTTACACAATGTCCCAACATCTGGTGAGACATCCTGAAATAAGTTCATATACTCTGTTTGATAATGTCCCAACATTTGATAGGACATTCTGAACTGAATTCAATATTTCTTGTTGGTCAAAAATTCTGCCAATTCAAGACATCTACACAAATGTTACATGACTATATGGAAGTTTTTGCTTGGTCTTATGAAGATATGCCGGGGTTGGATACAAATATTGTGGTTCACTGTCTACCAGTGAAAGAGGATTATCGTCCGATAAAACAGAAAGTTCTTCGTATGCGTCCTGATATGTCAGAAAAGATCAAGGTAGAGGTGAAGAAACAATTCAATGCATGGTTTCTAGCTGTTACTTCTTATCCACAATGGGTTGCAAACGTGGTGCCAATGCCTAAGAAAGATGGTAAAGTACGCATGTGTGTAGATTACAGGGATTTGAATAGAGCCAGCCCTAAAGATGACTTTCTACTTCCACATATTGATGTTCTGGTAGACAATACTGCTCAACATAAGGTATTCTCTTTTATGGATGGTTTCTCTGGGTATAATCAGATTAAGATGGCACCTGAAGATATGGAGAAGACTACATTTGTTACACAATGAGGCACTTTCTACTATAAGGTAATGCCATTTGGTTTGAAGAATGCTGGGGCAACATATCAGCGTGTTATGGTAGCTTTGTTCCATGATATAATTCACCATGAGATAGAGGTATATGTGGATGATATGATAGCCAGATCTCAGAATGAAGAAGAACATCTTGATCACATGCACAAGTTGTTTGAGAGGTTGAAGAAATACAAGTTGAGGTTAAATCCAAACAAATGCACTCTCGGAGTTAGATCTGGTAAACTTCTGGGTTGTATTGTTAGTGGTAAAGGTATTGAAGTAGATCCAGCAAAGGTAAAAGCTATACAAGAGATGCCCGCTCCTCGTACTGAAAAAGAAGTTAGAGGTTTCCTGGGACGACTGAATTACATTGCAAGATTTATTTTTCAGTTGACTGCTACTTATGAACCAATCTTCAAGTTGTTGAAGAAAAATTAAGTATTGGAATGGAATGATGAATGCCAGACAACTTTTGATGAAATTAAAAGGTACTTACAAGAACCTCCTATATTGATGCCACCAGTTGAAGGAAGACCCTTGATTATGTACTTGACAGTTTTGGATAACTCAATGGGATGTGTGTTGGGGCAACATGACGAGTCTGGTCGAAAAGAGCAGGCAATATACTACCTTAGCAAAAAGTTTACTGACTGTGAAACAAGATATTCACTGCTCGAGAAAACTTGTTGCATTATGGCATGGGCTGCTCGCCGACTAAGACAGTATATGTTGACTCATACCACTTTATTGATTTCAAAAATGGATCCAATCAAGTAAATATTTGAGAAACCTGCTCTCTCCGGACGAATAGCAAGATGGCAAATGATCTTGACAGAATATGATATACAGTATACTACTCAGAAAGCAATCAAAGGAAGTGTAGTAGCTGATCATTTGGCTCATCAAGCAGTGGATGATTATCAATCTATGAATTTTGAGTTTCCAGATGAGGATATTATGATTATTACTAAAGAATCTAGACAATATGAAGGACCTGAACAAGGATCCCAATGGACTATGGTTTTTGATGGAGCTTCTAATGCGCTTGGTAATGGTGTTGGTGTTGTGATTATCTCTCCTAAAGGTTGTTATACACCAGTTACTGCAAAACTTTGTTTTAAATGTACCAATAATATGGCTGAGTATGAAGCGTGCATCATGGGTATCAAGGTTGCTATTGAAATGAAGATCCAATTTTTGGATGTATATGGAGATTCAGCCTTAGTAGTCAGCCAAGTTAAAAGAGATTGGGACACCAGGCATCCTAATCTTATCCCTTACAAAGAGCATGTTTCGTCTTTGATCCCGTATTTTGAAGATATTACCTTTGGACATATTCCACGAGAAGAGAATCAGTTGGCAGATGCATTAGCTACCATGGCATCTATGTTTGAAATCAGTTGGGAGGATGAAGCTCCAAGAATTACTATTGATCGATTTAACAAACCTGCATACTGCAATGAAGTGGGTACTGAAGGAGTAAAAGAAAAACCTTGGTTCCATGAAGTGAAGAGGTATCTTGAAGCTTAGGAGTTCCCTGAAGGGGAATCTGTCAATGATAAGAAGTTTCTAAGGAGATTTTCTGCTAAATTCTTCCTGAGTAATGGAATTCTGTACAAGCTGTAATACCTCAAAATTTACCCTCATTCTTTTTCACCTTAACTGGCTTACTGCTTTGCATCCATCTACATTTCTTGCTAGGTCATAACATCATAATCATGCACTGCATTATTTCCCAAGGCATGTGATCAAGGCCATACAAGATTAGGGTTTCATACCTTATATGTACCTATCAGGGTTTGAAATGATGAAGGTTATTCACCGGTGCATCTAATATATTATTGAGGTGGCTAATCAGATTTGCTTTGAACAAGAGTTTCGGCTCCTCTTAACGTCTCGAGTGGAATTCTTCTTCATTGAACATCTCAAGGGGAATTTGGAATTCTTGCTCATGATTTGATTTGAGGACACTTCACCAGTTGAGGTCCATTGTATTAAAGAGTGGTTTGGATCCATTTGTTTATGGAGCAATAATTCGAGATTGTGTGGAGTTTATTATGGCACCAAGAGTGGATTATGTTGAAGGATTCGATTTAGGATTGAAGGAGAATGCACAATTTTTGGTTTATTTGGAAGGCATCATTCAAGTTCGAACTCAAGTACGCAATGCCTATATGGGATATGAGCCGTTACCATTTGTCCTTCTTATTATCCAACCTAAACCATTCCTTTTAGAATCCATCTCTTTAAATCTACATCCAATTTTATCCATTTTTGTCCATTTTTCAAATTCTATCTCTAACTCAAACCAAATCCATCCACTTACCCATCTCAAACCATAACCGTTTTATTTCTTCAATTTAAATCATTCGCGAAAGCCATTCTATTTCTACCTTTGAATATCCAATCCCAAATCACATTTCTTGTTAATCCCATTAAACCATATTATTTTTCAAGCCCATTAAACCATATTTTCTTAATCCATATTAAACCATACCTATTCTTAACCATTTTTTTCTCATTTACAAACCATAAACCATATATCCAATTAACCAATCATCAAAGCCATTATTTCATTTTATATTTTATATCCCTAAACCAAATTCATTAATCGGCCCATAGTCATACGTTTGTCCAATGGTCATTCCAATTATTTCAATATATTTTTTTATCTTAATTCAATTCCCAATTATAGAGCCTTTTTCATCAATCAATCCAATTTAAGTCCAAGACTTATACACCCATTCCAATATCTGAACAATTCAGTTTTTATTACTTTTATATATTTTTGTTTTTTTCTTCAAAGACATACAGATACATAGATCCAATCTCAGAGTTTCGAAAAAATAAAAAAAAAGATATCAGAAAAATCAGTTAGAAATCCTAACTGACAAAAAACTGAATTAACAGAAACTCAAAAGAAGAAAGCAGAAAAATCAGTTCAGTTACAAGGATGGAGAGAAAAAATCAGTTATCATAACAGAAAATAACAAAAAACTGAGTACTACAAAAAACAGAAAATCAATCTGCAGAAGGTTGATTTTTCTTCTTCTTCACCAGCTCCAATCTATTTTTCTCCCAATCTTCTTCTTCTACATGACTCTTCTTCACCATCCACCAAAAAAACCCTCTTCAACCTTCAATCTTCATCGGTTTCTCTACATCACAATCTCATTAAAAATCTTCATCATCATCTTCACTGTTTGAACTTGCAGTTTAAACATCACACACACATCATTATCAATCTCACAACAATCGAAACTCGGCAACAGGTTCAGAAACAACCAACACAGATTCGTCGCAACCATCACACGCAGAAAAAGAAGATAGGATCGAATTGGATTTACCGGAATTCTTTGTCGATTTGAGATCGACTTCATCTTCTTCATCAAGACAATCAACACAACTGCAACAATATCATAACTGTTACGATTCTACAAGTCGTAATGGTTTCGATCAACATCACCTTCAACAATTAACAACAATTCAAGGACAATCAAGAGAGCACAAGAAATTCAAGAAGAAGAGAGAGTTATTTCAGAATTAAGAGGTAGGAGAATCAGTGTCGTACTTTGTCGCTCCCGATAAATGGGACCAGGCCCAGATAAAGGTACAGACGCGAACGGTCGGCGAGAGGGACAATGAGAACACACAGCAGTGAACTCACTGGAGATGAATAGAGTCGCCAACTAGGCATTTTTATCCCGGAGGAAAGGTAATGCTGCATAGACCTAGAAAAAGATGGATAAGACGGTCGCGAACCAGAGAGACTGAGAAAGGGGGTTGGTTACAACCTGGGAAGGTATTAGCACCCAGATTGTCCGCCGTACTCGACGGGATCCACGCTTGAAAGATTTGTGTTTTAAAAGGGGTAGTGTCAGTGCAATCTGTGTGTAAAAGAGAGCTGGAAAAGGTGTACAGGTGTCAGTGTAAGGAGTGCAAAGTGTATAAATGATGTGTCAGTGTAGGAATGAGAATGAATTGCTCAAGATCATGAGGCTAAAAGAATGATGCTGGAAAGAGGGGGAATATACAGAGACTTTTGTTCGATAACTGTTAAGTTATGCCTACGTATCCTCTCGTGCAATGAGGAAATCAGAACACCGTAGTTCGACCCAAAGAGACTGAAAGATGAATTGACTCGTGAACTGCTTACTTGCCTATGCTCAAGTGTATGATCTGTCTGGCACAGATGCAAACTGTCTTGCATTAGACGGAAGAAGCAAGTTCTCGGTTATGAGTGAATGAGATGAGAAAAGAATCCCAGAGGAGACGATTATTGTTTGTTTTTGAATTTTCAGTCTTTTATTGCTTTTTTGAAGTTTGTCATAAGTTAATGAGCTTAAGTCTAAACCAATGGATTTGGTAAACTCATCACATCTTCCCTCTGATTAGGGGTAATGAGAATACCTTAAGTGTGAAGTCAGCTTCTCACACTTAATCACCTTTGATGCAGGATTAAGATCATTAACCTACTTGTGATTATTTAGATGTTTTTGTTGTTTTTGTTTAGTGTTGAGTAACGTGGTTAAGCCATAATCAGGGATTAAACAGACTCATTACACCATCCTAATAGAAGGATAACAGATGAGAATGTTTAAGCTGAGGAAGACTCCTCAACTTAATCCATGATTAGGGATTAACCTCATGACAAAACAAATCCTTTATTAAGTGGATTTTATTTAATGGTATGATGATGAAGTGGATTTTATGATTTGTAAGACAACTTGAGGGGGACTTGTCCATTAACACTAGGGTTAGTCCTTCTTAACCAATTAAGGAAGAATTAGAACCCTAATGCAAGGCCCAAGTTACAAGTGTGATGTCTTGATGATTATTAGATGGATTGATTAAAGGATTTAAACACATTAAGGGTTTAACACTTAGGATTAAAGTTATACACTCCATCCTAAGATAAGGATGCAGGCATAAGCTTAATCACAAAGCCTTAAAGCCTTTAGGGTTTAGTCCCTGATTATGGGGTGAGAAGAGAAGACTCAAAGAGACACAAAGGTAAAACTAAGTGGGGAGACTAATCAAAACCCTAATCATTGTCATGCTTGGTTGTTCCTAAGGTTTGTGAGGTTTTCAAAAGAAGATCTTCAGAGGAACCACCCGGAAGCAGATGAAAGGATCAGGGGAAGCAAAGTAACTTGCTTCATTCAAGAAGTCAAGTCACTTGAAGAAAGAAAGTGGGAAGAAGAAGAATGAGCAAGCTCAATCTAAAACACATACAAAAATGCAGCATGGATGCAAGAGAGAGATGAGAAGAAAGTTATGAGAAGTGAAGGCAAATCCACTTCTCAAACAACTTACCACCTGAAATGTTAGCAAAAGAAATGAAATGCAATGCAAAATGGGATGAGATGACATGATGAGAAACAAAACCAGAAGCATATACATGATGCTAATGATGCTATGAGATGCTACAAACATGAGGCAGCACATGGAAATGATCATACAAGCTCATGAATGCAAATGAAGCAAGTTAAGAAGCAAGGACATACATGAAAAGTTATGAAGTGCACATGACATAAAACATGGCAAATACATGATGCAATGATCAAACATGCTTTCAATATGTCTTATGATGTCAAATGAATCAAATGGATGCTTGAAATGTCATGGCAAGTCATGTGAGGCAAGAGAATGCAAGATGGATGCATATGGAAGCCCAAATTAGGGTTTATGATCAATGCAACAAACAAAAACCAAAACCAGAAGCAAACAACATTATAAAAAATTGAAAATGCACTCAAAGGACCCCTAAACCTATTCTAACCCACTGCCCAAAGGAGAGGTCTCAACTCTTAACCAATTGCAAGTTATGGTTTTCTTAAGATTTCTAGGGTTTTAGGGTTCCTAAACAAGAAAATTACCAAACAAATGGAAAATGAAAGATCAAATCAAGGCCATTTGATCTCACAAACTATATGCTAAACACAATGCAATGAAAAAAGAATCAATGTCCAACTCTTCATGGATAGGCAGAAATGATTTTTGGAACTTTGGATCAAATTAATGCATAAAAATGATTTTAATTCAATGGAAAATTCTCAAAAGGCATCAAGATCAAAAAATAAATTTGGTTTGAAGGTTGGACAATGTTTCTAAATGTCTTAGAACATTTCATGAATTTTTTGGTGATTTTTAAATACCTAAAAGTATTTTTAATAAATTAATTTTCATTAATCAATTAAAAATAAACTTTTAAATATTTAAAAATACTTTTTTAATGCTAAAAATAAAAATAAAAATATTTTTGTGTTTTAAAAATTAATGAAACCCTTGGTAAAAAGTTTCATAATTTTTAAAGCAATTTTACTATTTTAAATAAATTGTATAAAACAGATGAGAAAAATATGAAAATAAAATGAAATAAACTGAAGTCAACTGAATGGAGGGCTAGGATTTGCCCTGGGTTTGAAAATGTTGACTACGCGCCAGATCTAGTGGCCTGGATTGGTCCTGATTAAATTAATTTAATTATGATTAATTAAACTAACTAAAGTGGATTAGGGCAAATGAACGAATCTGGGCCATTCATGCACGCGGGAAGTCAACAAAGTCAGGCCATCTAACGCATGAAATTCAAATGGAAATTAATTACAGGGATTAGGGCTAACAACATTCAGGTGACCGGAGGGAAGCTCCGGTCATCTTCTCCGGCGACAACAAAACCCTAGATCATGATTCAGGCAACCATTCTTCAAATTAAAGCCAGGGAAACATTCCTCTACTCAAACCTCACTCAAATCATCTCTCAAACTAAATTTCTCATGCTTGAACTAAGAGAATCGAAGCCATGAAGATTTACGGGCAAAGTTTCAGAGCCCTGGTAAATCCTCGTTTCTCACTCATTTTTAAATCTAAACCCATCCCCATGACCAGCAAGACATGAGCAACCAATTTATAACTTAAAATGTAAGCTCTGAGGAAAAAGAATCCATGGTCATACCTGAGCTGGAAAGCTTCAAAAATGAGCTTCTAGAGCCTCCTTTGTGTGCAAATGAACTTCTTTGATTCCCTTGAACTCAAAGAGAAGCTTCAAAGTTCTTGTGGATGGCTGGTTTGAAGAGGAAAGTTCTGGTGCAGCAGGTTTCACAGTCAGGAATGGTGAGGTTTCAGGCTACTCCAATGGTGGATTCTTGCTCCTTTGGGTGTGCTTGACTTGTTGGTGAAGAGAAATGGGGTGTTTGATGGCTGGAAAGTGAGATTCGAAAGTTCTGGCTTTGAGGATGAAAAATGGCGAAGCTCAGTTCTTGCTTAGTTCAGGCCTGAGTCTTGTTGGTTTTGGCTCAGTGAAGCAAGGTGAGTTGATCAATGGACTTGTTTTTTGTGTTTTTGAGCTATGGAGACCAATTCGAAAGGTTTTGCTTGAGAGGGTGATTTTGTGAATGAATCGGTCTTGTGTGTTTCAGCCTTGCTTGTTATGTGAAATGGCTAGCAAATGGATAGTATAAACAACTCCAATTGGTCAGATGATGTGACTTGGCCTGCTGTGATAGGTGAGCTAGCTTTTGCAAAAAGTCCACTCTTGTGTAAGAGAAGCATGGGTTGTGTTCTAGGATAGTACAAGTGTGTGGGCTGGTGCAGCATGGTGAGGGGAAAGGCTATGGCTGGTTCAGCATCCAAGGCAACAAGTGGATGGAAGTGTGATGATGGTTTTGCAACTTGTTCATTTTTGGTTCACATGAAAATATCTTGCTCCCAAGGCCATGAATCATGTGATCTTTTGGTTCAAATCTGATTTTTAGACCTTGTATGATGCTTGCATATTGGTTTGATATGAACTAGAAGTCACAAATGCCTTGGTACAAAGTTTTTGCAAGTTTCTCATTTGGTGCATAACTTGAAAATTAGTGATTTTTGCCAACTTTGACACACCATAACTTTTGATCCAAAATGAATTAGGTCATGTTCTTGTACTTTTTGAAAAGGGAAAGATCTAATCTACAACTTTCATGACCAAAGTTTTTCCATTTGAAGCTTTTTTGGATCAAAAAGTGAGGTTTGAAAAGTGGCACAAAATGACATATTCTTTAAAAGTCAACCATGCCCAAAAAAGTCAACTTTGCAAAAAACTTGTAATTCTTGAATTTTGTGAACTTCAACCTTCTTCCATGATCAAATAAAGATCAAATACACTCAAAATGATGAAGATCACCCCTTGGTTGGGTCATTGGGGGCCTCAGATGCCCTGATTTTGCACTGACTTGTCCAGAAAGTCAATTCTTGATCAGATGACTTCCCCATGGAATTTCTTCATGAAAATTGATATGCACACTCCCTATACCATATAGAGACCAATAGAAACAAGAATGACCAAAAAAATTGGAGTTATGGCCTCTGAAACCAAAACCCTAATCTTAGGTCATCTGTGCAGTTAAACCTGGCTCTGCTTCCATACCAATCTCAGTTCTTGTGATTCTTTGGCATTCTTGACTTTGAGAGGATACAATATGATACTTGAACTCTCATGGACCCCTTTGAAGTGATTGTTGACCTTTGGAGTGGCTCAAGAAGCTCTGGGATTGCTCAGATCACAAACCCTAGATGCAGATGACTTAGAACCAATGCAAAAGGCTCAAAATTATGGTATGAGATGTCATGATTGTGTTTATGCATATGAAATGGTCACAAGCCATGGTGGGAATGGGTGAGGGGAAATTTGGGGTGTTTACAGCTGCCCCTATTCAAACATGAGTTAGCTGTGCAGGTTGTAAGCGACGGCTTAACAGGCAAACAAGATAACTTGTGGTTGAATACCAAAGACAGTCCAAACTTTGCACTCACAGAATGAAGAAGAAAAGGGATATAGATTGTAAAGGAAAATAAAGTATAAGGTTTGGGCGACGGAGGACGACCGTCGAGCAGAGGACGACTGCTGGGTAAAGAGCAATGACGGGGACGGCCGACATGCTGGGGATAAAAGGAATTATGATGGGGACGGCCACCAAGATAAAGCTATAAAATTCTCTGGGGATTGATGAAACATGACGGGGACGGCCATCAAGTTCACAAAGCAAAGTAACCGACGATGGGGACGGCCATCGGGCTAAAAGAAAAGGGACCACGACGGGGACGGCCATCGGGTTAAAGAATAAATGAAATAACAGGTGATGAGGTACGGTCATCAAAGGTGAAGGACGATCACCTAGCAGGGGACGGCTGCTCTGTTGGGTATAAGATGAGGGACGGTCATCTAAGGTGGAGGACGACCACCAGGCAGGGTACGGCTGCCGAAAATATCGCGACATAGGACGAATGCCGGATAAAAGGTCAACGATGGGGACGGCCATCGGACGAGCATGATGGAGGACGACCATCAAGAGGTGGAGGACGACCACCTAGCAGGGGACGGCTGCTCTCAAGGTTTATCATGACATAGGACGAATGTCAGATAACCAAAATCAGCAATGGGGACGGCCATTGGATAAAATGATGAAGGACGATCATCAAGAGGTGGAGGACGACCACCTAGCAGGGGACGGCTGCTAAAAAATCAACGATGGGGACGGCCATCGGATGAGCATGATGGAGGACGACCATCAAGAGGTGGAGGACGACCACCTAGCAGGGTACGGCTGCTCTCAAGGTTTTCATAACACAGGACGAGTGTCAGATAAAAAAGAAAATTTGTTTGTTGGTAACCTACTGGGGAATAGTAAACACGGACGAGTGCTTACATCCAAGAAAACAAAAGGTATAAGTGTTTGGTATTTGTGTATAGATTAAAGATGCGGACGAGCGTCCTTAAGACTATGATACGGACGAGTATCGGATAGAAACAAATACTGACGCGTGTTCAAAGATGATGATACGGACGAGTATCAACTGGTTAACAGAGAACACGGACGAGTGTTGAATCTGAGAGGATTCTTCTAGGGAATAGTAGACACAGGCGAGTATCTATATTCAAGAAGACAAAAGTTTTTGACACATTGTATGGATTAAAGATGCGGACGAGCATCCTTAAGACTATGATACGGACGAGTATCATGTAGAAACAAACGCTTGACGCATGTTCTGAGATGATGGTACGGACGAGTACCAACGAGTTAACAAAGAACAAGGACTAGTGCCGAGTCTGTGGGGATATGAATGGTATATACAAGATACGGACGAGTATCGGTATGAGTGTAACATGAGTAGTGAGTACGAGTATTGTATAGATGAGTGTTTATCTGCTGGGGAGGGTGACACGGACGAGTGTCAAGAGAGAAAAGTATAATAATATCAACAAGTACATGGGTTGCAAAAGTGTAGGCGACTGCGCTGGAGATACGACACGGACGGGTGTCAAGAAAGTGTATATAGGTAAATGTGAGCGCAAAGAGGATGTCTTTGGCTTTATGCTGGGAGCATGACACGGACGGGTGTCAGGAAGTATCTGTAATACGGGTGATCTTGTTCATGAAGAGTGTTCAGGCGACTTTACTGGGGAAAGATGGCACGGACGGGTGTCAAAATGAGTATATACTGGTGTTTGTGGATTGTGAGGCAGCTGCTTTTGCTGGGGACTCTGGTGGGGATTTTCCTGTACGTTGATGAACTGTCATTATTCACAAGTGTTGGTTTAAGACACGGCTTATGATTATGCTATGTGTTGGATTTTTGCCGTAATGCTCCGTGTTAAAACGGAATACTACGCTTTGTGGGTAAACATGATGCGAATGCTATGATTGTGCAAAGATACCAAACCGGGATCCGGGTCCCGTTGTTGCGAAGATCTTCGATCGATCTGTTTGAAGTAGACATCCCAGCTGGGGATGAGATCATTGGTAGATCTGATGAGATGTATCTGCTTGGGGAAATGGGTCAATGAGAGACCCAGCTGGGGTTTGTAGGAGCTTTCTTCACTCTGTTGTGATCTTTCATGCGTTGCTCTTCTGGATAGAGGCTGGAACTCTGTGGGGAGATAGCTCCCTGACTGTTGTACTCGGCTGAGGGCGGGATGGCAATTCGGATGGGGAGAAACAGAGGAATCACTGAAAGGCCTCCCTAGAAATTCTGTTGGGGTAGCTTCTTGACTCAGCCGGGGATATGGGCGCCTTCTGTGATACCTGGCCACTCTGATGGGGAGAAGTAATAAGTAGCAACTCGGCTGGGGAGAAGACATTTTGAGTGCTGAGTGTTGATTTGTCAGCTTGCTGGGACAAAACTTTCGTGCCTCAAGTTGCATTCTGGATACCTGCAATCCTGCAAAAATAGAGAAACGCACAAGTAATCCCGAGGTATCCTTTACTGGATTCCGTCATAGGAGTTTAGACACTTCTGAGAGTAAGCATATTTCCTTCAAGCATGTTTTTATTTTTGAAGATAAACATCTGTATCCATGCAATCGTTTTTCTTTAAGACATCAGACATTTTTGCTAATAAAAAAATGTACAAGACGAGACATGACTGAAAATCTGATTTTATTAATTCACATGCCCTGAATCGGCGAGATACAGTCAAAGAAACAAATCCCCTAAAATGAGGGGATTGTTACAAATTGAGAAACAAAGTGCTGGCAATGTTAATGACGCTTTAAGGAGCTTCCTCTCTTGCTATGACTCGCATGACTTTTGACATTCTTCTCATCTTGCTTTCTGAAGAAGGCTGATTCTTGATTGAAGCTTGATCCTTTCGAAGCTTACCAAGTTGTAAGTGATACAGACGAATTCAGAGTGCAGTTGTTCGCTTATTCCCTTATTTTGCATGGATCGCCCTTTCGGGTTTTCAATCCATCGGGATACCCATTTTTGCCTGAGCTGTCCAATGTGGCTTTTCAACTCAGCGGGTGTACATTTTTGTTTATTTTCCCTTATTTTTGCCCGAGTCTTTTATTCTGTTTTTGACTCGCCGGGATGCCCTATTTTTGCCTGGACTTACATTCTGTTTTTGTGTCCAGCGGGTCATTTTTATGCGAAGTATTTTTTAACTGCATCTGAATTCACAGGGGATGGGAAATCTTCACCATCCATGGTGCTGAGCATCAATGCTCCACCAGAGAAAACTTTCTTTACCACAAATGGTCCTTCATAGTTCGGAGTCCATTTGCCCCTGTGGTCTGTATGAGGAGGGAGGATTCTTTTCAGCACAAGATCTCCTACTTGGTACTCTCGGTGCCTGACTTTCTGATCGAAGGCTTTCTTCATTTTCTTTTGATATAACTGTCCATGACAGATTGCAGCCAACCTTTTCCCTTCGATCAGACTCAGTTGTTCGTATCGGGCTCGGACCCATTCTGCTTCGTTCAGCTTAACATCCATCAATACCCGTAAGGAGGGTAATTCCACTTCAACAGGTAGGACTGCCTCCATACCATACACAAGTTGATATGGCGTTGCCCCAGTGGATGTCCTGATTGACGTGCGGTACCCATGCAAGGCAAACGGTAGCATTTCATGCCAGTCTTTGTAAGTGACTACCATCTTCTGTACAATCTTCTTGATATTCTTGTTTGCTGCCTCAACAGCGCCATTCATCTTTGGCCTGTAAGGAGAAGAATTGTGATGTTGGATCTTGAAGTCCCGGCACAGTTCTTCCATCATTTTGTTGTTTAGATTGGAACCATTATCAGTAATGATTCGCTCGGGCACTCCATACCGACAGATGATGTCTCGTTTTAGAAACCTGGCTACCACTTGTCTTGTAACATTGGCATAGGAAGCTGCTTCAACCCACTTGGTGAAGTAATCAATGGCAACCAGGATGAATCTGTGGCCATTCGAAGCAGTCGGCTCAATCTTGCCAATCATGTCGATGCCCCACATAGCAAAGGGCCAAGGTGAAGACATCACATTCAAAGGATTGGGAGGCACATGCACCTTATCTGCATAAATCTGGCATTTATGGCATTTCCTGGCATAGGCACAACAGTCGGCATCCATTGTGATCCAGTAATAGCCTGATCTTAGCAACTTCTTGGCCATCGCATGTCCTCCAGCATGGGTACCAAAGGATCCTTCGTGCACTTCATGCATCAACAAGTCTGCTTCCGTCATGTCGACGCATCTGAGGAGTACCATATCAAAGTTCCTTTTGTATAGGGAACCATTAGTGTTCAAGAAGAAACTACCAGCAAGCCTTCTCAAAGTCTTCTTATCATTGGAAGATGCCCTAGGTGGGTATGTTTGATCCTCCAAGAAGCACTTAATGTCATGGAACCAAGGCTTATCATCTTTAACAACATCTGCTGCGAACACATATGCTGGTCTGTCAAGTCTGGACACTGAGATTAGAGGTACAAAGTTGGCAGCCTGAACTTTGATCATGGACGAAATGGTGGCCAGAGCATCTGCAAACTGATTCTCATCCCGAGGGATATACTCAAGCTTGACTGCTGTAAAGAAAGTCAATAACCTCCTTGTATAATCCCTGTAAGGTATCAGATGATCCTGGTGGGTGTACCATTTGCCGTTGGTTTGATTGATTACCAGAGCTGAATCTCCGAACACGGTCAATGTCTTGATCCTGAGGTCAATGGCTTCCTCAAGACCCATAATGCAAGCTTCGTATTCAGCTTCGTTGTTAGTGCAGTTGAAAGTGAGTTTTGCCGAGAAAGGCATGTGAACCCCATTAGGTGTAATGAGTACTGCACCAACACCACGACCATTCATGTTAACAGCCCCATCAAACATCATAGTCCATTCTTCTTCCGGGTCGGGCCCTTCGGTGTGAATAGGCTCTTCATGATCTTTCGCTTTTATGAACATGATGTCTTCATCAGGGAAGTCAAATCTCATAGGCTGGTAATCATCAATAGGTTGCTCAGTAAGATATTCAGACAGTACACTGCCCTTGATGGCTTTCTGAGAAGTGTACTGAATGTCATACTCTGTAAGAATCATTTGCCATCTTGCAACCCGTCCGGTAAGAGCTGGCTTCTCAAATATGTACTTAACTGGGTCCATTTTTGAGATCAACAAAGTGGTGTGGGTCAACATATACTGTCTCAGTCGGCGAGCAGCCCACGCTAAAGCACAGCAAGTTTTCTCGAGCAGTGAATAACGTTGTTCACAGTCGGTAAACTTTTTGCTTAGGTAGTATATTGCATACTCTTTTCGACCAGACTCGTCATGTTGGCCCAGCACACACCCCATTGACTCTTCTAATACTGTCAGGTACATTATCAGAGGTCTTCCTTCAACTGGAGGCATAAGGATTGGAGGCTCTTGTAAGTATTCCTTGATCTTGTCAAAAGCCTTTTGGCAGTCTTCGTTCCACCTGACCGTTTGTTCTTTTCTTAACAATTTGAACAAGGGTTCACAGGTTGCTGTAAGGTAAGATATGAACCTTGAAATGTAGTTCAATCGACCTAAGAACCCTCGAACTTCTTTTTCTGTCTTTGGTGCCGGCATCTCTTGAATGGCTTTGACTTTATCAGGGTCAACTTCAATCCCTTTCTCACTTACAATAAATCCCAGCAGCTTACCGGATCGCACCCCGAATGTGCACTTGTTGGGGTTCAACTTCAGTTGGTACTTCCTCAGACGCTTGAATAGCTTCAGCAGATTTACCAGGTGGTCTTCTTCCGTGAGGGACTTGGCAATCATATCATCCACATAACATTCTATTTCTTTATGGATCATGTCGTGGAATAATGTCACCATAGCCCGTTGATACGTTGCACCGACATTCTTGAGCCCAAATGGCATTACCTTGTAGCAGAACGTGCCCCAGGGTGTGATGAAGGTTGTCTTCTCCATGTCTTCAGGTGACATTTTGATCTGATTATATCCTGAAAATCCATCCATGAAGGAGAATACCGAGAACTGAGCCGTATTATCCACCAATACATCAATGTGAGGTAATGGGAAATCATCCTTCGGGCTAGCTCTGTTCAGATCCCGGTAGTCAACACACATTCTTACTTTGCCGTCTTTCTTAGGCACAGGTACTATATTAGCGACCCACGGCGGATAGCTGGTTACAGCAAGGAACCCGGCGTCCCATTGCTTTTGTACCTCTTCTTTGATTTTCATAGCCATGTTCGGGCGAGTACGGCGCATCTTCTGTTTAACCGGCGGGCATTCTTCTCTCAACGGTAGCTTGTGCACAACAATGTCGGTATCCAACCCTGGCATATCTTGATAAGACCAAGCGAACACGTCCACATACTCTTGAAGCAGGTCAATCAGTTGTCTCTTCACTGAGTCTTGTAAGCAGGCCCCGATTTTAATTTCTTTCACGTCTTCATCTGTACCAAGATTGATCGTTTCAACCTCCTCCTGGTGAGGAGTAATAACCTTTTCCTCTTGTCTTAACAACCTGGCTAGCTCTTCAGGAAGCTCATATTCTTCTTCAACCCCTTCATCAGCTTGATTTATTGGATTGTCAAAGTCATACGAAGTCATAGCCGTGCTGTTGTCGGTGCTGTCTGGAAGGCACACTCTGCAAGGGTTCAGTTTGTTCATTTTAGTGATTTGATTTTAATCTTGTTTAGAAAAGTGAAATGAAGTTGTCATTTTGAAAACATTGCCATTTATTTTTTGTACAAAAAGAAAAATGGAAAAACAGTGAGTGAAAAAGAAAAAGACTCGTTTGCAAAAAGATGTCTGATATTTCATTGATTAATCTTGTTGCACAAAAAGTACAGATGGCCCGGTTACAAAATGAGTCTTGTCATCTTGGGCAAGATGCAAGACTTTGATGCATGCTATAAAAATACAGGAAATAATAATTACTCTGCATGAGTAACTCTTATAATTTCCTGGGAAGACCAGTTCGAGATACTGCTCCCCGGGATCTTTGGACGAATCCAGCTTTCCAGGTTGCGGTCTCCTTCATCCTCGTCTTCCAGATTGTTGATAGCATCAGGGGTGAGCATCCCCCTACTAACAAAGTTGGGCTCCTTTGCAGCCTTTGCTTGATCTTGTTGAGTTGGTTTGTAACCCAACCCAAATCTATCCTCCTTCTTCTCCACAGGTAGCAATTTGCCCCAGCCTTGGGCAGTTCCTTCTTCAACAACCTTCCGGGCTTGTTGGTATGATGTCATTGAGGTTCCAGGTACAGCAGATGTTTCATTTACGTTCAAGGCCTCAAACCCTTGACTCATTGTTTCGTGGATCTCCCCATCCATCTCAATATATTTGTAGGTAGCCAGGTGGCTAACAAAAATATCCTCCTCTCCACAGATAGTAACGACTTGACCCTCCCACTCGAATTTTAACTTCTGGTGAAGGGTTGAGGTCACGGCGCCAGCGGCGTGAATCCATGGCCTACCCAATAGACAGCTGTAGGCAGGCTGTATATCCATCACGTAGAAGGTCGTTTTGAAAGTTTGCGGGCCAATCGTTATGGGCAACTCAATCTCTCCCAGAACCGATCTCTTTGAACCATCAAAGGCTCTCACCACTAGGCTGCTGGGTCTTAACGCCAGTCCGTCATATTCTAGGTTCACCAGGGCCTTTTTAGGTAAGACATTGAGGGATGACCCCGTGTCTACCAGCACGTGGGAAAGGACAACACCTTTACATTCCATGGTTATGTGCAATGCCTTGTTATGGTTGCGGCCTTCCGTTGTCAAATCAGTGTTGATGAACCCTAGTCCATGACTAGCATTAACATTTCCAACTACAGCTTCCAGCTAATTGACAGTGATCTCTTCAGGCACGTAAGCTGCGTGCAAGACTTTGAGTAGTGCGTTCCGATGGGCTTCGGAGCACATAAGCAATGATAGGATTGAGATCTTGGAAGGCGTCTGATGAAGCTGATCCACTACTTTATAATCACTCTTCTTGATGATTCGCATGAACTCATCAACCTCTTGATCAAAGGGTGTTTTCAAAGCTTCCTTAACAACCTGCTCTTCCTGTAACAAGCTTTTTCCTTTTGCCTTGGCAGCAGCTTCTGCTTCGGCAGTGGGTCTTTGAATTTGTGGGGCGAAGAGACGTCCGCTTCGAGTGAAGCCTCCGCCTCCTCCCACATTGTCTATTTGTAGTGCAGGGGTTGATGATTCAAGAGTGATTTTCTGTCCTTCGTAGTACAGGTCAGAGCCGTAGTGCCAAGGGATGGCATTACTGCTTTCATAAGGTACTGGTCCAGGCACTGTGATAGTGACTGGACTGATGGCAGCTGCGGAAGGGACTGTGATAGTCTGTGGGTCGTAGTATATCGTGACTGGTGCTCTGATGGGAGTAGCACTTTGTGAGTTGTAAGCAGAATTGTTTTCGGGATCATAATAAATTGTAACTATGGAGACATCTTCATTGTTTGTTGCTGATGTTGTAGGAGACATTATTGGAAGGATGGGTGTTGTTGTTGTAGGAGATTCAAAGTGGAGTGGTGCTGAAGTTGTAGAAGGAATGCCTGTTGATATCTGGTCAGTTGAAGTGACAGATGAAGCATTTGCTGATGAAATCGAAGAGTTGTCTGGAACAATGGTTGTTGCAGTTGTAGAAGACTCGGGAACTGTTGTTAACGGGATTGCTGGATTTGTTGGAAACGATGTTGTAATCTGAAGCAAACCACTCTGAATGAGGTCATCTATGCCATCTCTCAAGTTATCACAACCATTCACTGAAATGTTGCAATAAGCACACCCTAGCTCGCATCCCGGGAATATTTGACATTCGAGGAGTTGAGCCTTAATCTCTACCAACGGTGTCCGGATCTGACCCACACTGGTTATTAAGTAAGACGGCTTGTCTTCTTCAATAGCATTGATTCTGGGACCACCATGGTTTGGCATAGGGTTCTTGTTAACATTGGGTGGTGGTGCGAAGTTCAGAGCTTTGGAGTCTACCAAGTCTTGTACCTTCATGTGCAAGGCTCTGCACTTCTCTGTACTGTGGCCAGGTGCATTTGAATGGAAAGCACATCTGGCGTTGGAGTCATAATTCCTGGGTAGACTGTTGGGATCTGGAGGTGCCAATGTCCTTAGCTCAACCAGGTTGAGTTTCAGGAGTTGTGGCAGCAATGTAGCATAGGGCATTGGGATCGGATCGATCACCCTATTGGCTTGAGAAGGCCTCTGCTGAAATGGCCTTTGCTGGTTGTTGTTGTTGGTGTTGTTATAGTTTCTCGGAGGATACTGAGCTTGTTGATGGTACTGAGGTTGTTGCTGATAGTTTTGCTGCGGAGGTTGATAAGCTGGTTGTGGATGAGCTGGAGCGGGAATGGTGACTGCTGCCACAGACCTGTGAACATATTGGGGTCTGCCCCTGTTGGCATGGATAGCATTGGTTTCGCCGGTTCTTCTTGGGCCTGCAAAAGGCTTCCTTGTATTGCTGGACGAACTGGCACCATTGTCAGAAATTTTGCCCATTTTTAACAAGCTCTCAATTATTTCCCCAGCTATGACAACATCTGCAAAGCTGGTTGAAGAGAAGGCAGCTAGCCTGTCAATGTATGTTCCTTGGAGGGTGTTCATAAACATATCTGCCATTTCCCTTTCAGACATAGGTGGCTGAACAGCAGCAGCCAATTGCCTCCATCTCTGGGCATACTCTCGGAAACTTTCTCTAGACGACTGTGACATTCCCATTAGGAGGGTCCTGTTAGGTGCCATATCTAAATTGTACTGATATTGTCTAATGAAAGCTTCTGCCAAATCCTTCCAACACCTGATGGTTGCTCTTGTTAGATGAGAGTACCATTCTCTTGAAGCTCCCGTCAGGCTATCCTCAAAATAAAACATCCAGAGCTTCTCATCCATGGTATATGCTTTCAACCTTCCCAAAAAGGATTGTAAGTGGGTCCGTGGGCAGGAAGTCCCGTTGTACTTTTCAAAACAAGGAGGCTTAAACTTATGGGGAATCCTGACCCCGTCTACCAAGCCCATGTCCATGACATCGAAACCCAAAGAGTTTTGAGACTCTAAGGATCTTAACTTTTCAGCTATCTCATCCAGCCTTCTGTCATAAGCTTCTTCCCCAGCACCCATTACCGTGAATTGATCCTCCTGGGGGTCTTCTTGCAGTACCCTGCCTGCAGTGGCAGTCCCTTGAACATTTGCAGGAATATTGACCTCTGGATGAAGATGGGGGCCAAATACAGGGGGGTTAACATGAGGTTGGACCCTTTCATTGTTGCTAGTCCCAGCAGTCCCTACATGGGGTTCTTCCTGATTCTGCCTTTCCACCATGGCCCTCAATCTTTCCTGGCTCTGAGCCAGGTTGTTCATCACTTCCATAAACTGAGTCATCTGCGTTCTCATTTCCAATCTTTCGTTTGCCATTTGATTTCTAACCTCTGTAAGGTCCTGCTGTACCTGATCCATTTGTATGCCTGGAAGGTTGTTACGGGTCAGATATCGGTGTGGACGGTTGAGGGGAAATACCCGGCGTCGAGCAATAGTTCCTGAACATCGCAACAGAGTTAGCAACAATAAAACAAAAACCTACAAAACAGACAAAGGGTTAGTATGCAATGCAGTATGCTTATTTGTTTTCAAGGTATCCGGCTTGGCTTTTGGTTTTGACCCTTCCAAACCCTCGAAGATGCTGTTGATGTTGCTTTTGAAGTAAACTCGGATTGAACAAACTGATACATATATTACAAAAAGCAAAAGGTACATAGTCTGTTTACAAATACAAGCCCTCTGAGGGGTCAAAATACATTACAAGAAAATAAAAGTACATGGAATGAAAGCAATAACAAGCAAATGGTCAAACACCGAGACCAAACTCATCCTCCCGAACTTCCTTGAGGAGTGCTTCGGTCACAGGATCAGCTGGACGCTCCGTGAGATTCCTGATAAGGAGGTTCCGGGTAGTAACAGCTGCAGTTAGCTTCTTGCGTTGACTTTGGTCCTTTGACCTCTTCACTCCGGCTCTGATCTTTAGCTCTGCTATCTCCCTCTGGGCTGCTGCCAGGGCTTCCTGCTGCTCTTTTGCACTAGCTTCCAGCTGCTCTATCTTGTCTTGAACTCTCTTGTCCTCTAGAGTACGAGCTTCGGTGATCCTGACCCACCTAGCTTGACTCTCCTTCAGATACAAGTCTGTCCTGGCCTTCTGGAACTGGGCTTCCTTGCAAGCATTCTTCAGAATTTGTTCCCCAGCCCTAGACTTCTTGATATAATCCTCAGACTTCTCAATTTTAGCCAGATGCTCCAATCTCAGCTTCTCTAGCCTCTCAATATCCATCCTACCATCATTCCTCTCCCGGAGGGTCTTTTGCAAGGCCTGAGTCAACTTCTCATTTCTCTCTTTCAAGCCCTCAAATTCCTCCAAACTGACAGTGGCAGGGGGTGGTGCTGAGGATGATCCAGGCATATCCTCCATGGTAAAGGGCATTCCAGAGAATTGAGCCCTGGCATGGGACCACTCATGGCATTGTGCTGATGCCACATTGTTGCACTTCCCCAGAATGGTTACTCCCTTGGTTTGAACATTATCCCAGGCCCAGGCTGCCTGCCTAACAATAGCCAAATTAAGCTTGTTCTCACAATAAAGAGTCTCAGCCAAGTCTTGTGCCTTAGGAGCGTGGACCAGTGCATAACCCAGTTGCCTTCCGAACAGCAAAGGGTTGTAATTAATACTACCCTTAACTCCAATTAGGGGTACATTAGGAAAATGCCCACAGCTGGTGATGATATCCCTGCCCTTTGTGCTTTGAGTGCACCACCTGATATCATCCGAAGTTAGAGCAGTGAGTCTTCTAGCCCAGTTTCTCTGCTGATGAGGATTCAAAAATGCATCTGTCTTGGGCAAATGCCTGAGAAGCCAAGTATGGAACAAAGGAGCACAACACCTTACTAGTCTTCCCCTCTGCTTTTCATTCCTTTGGTGCACTGAATAGTAGAGATCCCCTAAAAAGGTTGGCACTGGGTTCCTTAGAATGAACAAATGGATTGCATTCTTGCTAATGAATCTGGGCTCATCTGCAAACAAAATGATCCCATATATGCTCAGGGCCAATAAAGCACAGACTGCTTTCCACTCTCCTAAAGAAGCTTTCAGGGTAGCTTGAGAGATCAAGAAATCCAGGTGCAGGCCAGGGATTCCAGCCTTAGAAGTCATATGCTGCCCAACCAGAATTGGCTCCAGATGTAATGCCTTTGCTACCTCTTCATTACCAGGAAAGACCATCTCAGGGTTGAAAGGGACTCCACCCCTGATAGGTATACCAACCAATGATGAGTATTCTTCCAATAAAGGGCCCAGTTGAAAGTCCTGAAAAGTAAAACATCTCAGTGGGGGATCATAAAACTGAAGGCAAGTGTGAATCAGGCTCCTCTGTGAAGGGTCCAAATCCATAACCACATCAAGTATATCTCCATAGTGTTCCCTGAACAGTGGTATATGGTCTGGAGTGATCAGGGTCTGAATCCTCCTGATGTCAGCTAGCTCTGGCTGGAAAAAGTGGTAGGTGATGTTACTCTTTTTAGGTGCCATGATGCTGAGTGGAGATAGGTGCTGATGATAACACTGAAGAATGGGCCACTGACTGGCTGGTGCAGGTGACTGAAGCAAAAAGATGATAGCTGAAGCAGATGCTGATGAAGATAGGTCAATACTGAAGATGGGGTCAAAACTAAGCCAAAAATGAAAATGGATACCCTGAAACACAAATAAGCAAATGTCAATATGATGCAATGATTATGTATGCAAATGATATGCAAGGGTTTGTGACTGAGCTGGATCTGATCAAGTGCTCTGATATAGGTCCAAGTATGTTCAAGAAATCCAGATGGAGGTCTATAAATCAAGTAACCAAGGTGGGGGGCTCAAATAAAGAGCCACATGTCCAGAGTTTAGAATCACAAGAACTGTTCCAACATGGAGTATTCTTAATCAAATCAAAGTAACAGGGTATGTTGAGGCCAAGGGTACCTGCAAACCTGTAAACAACCCAACCCCCTCACAGGTGGTGTTCTAAAACAAGGATCCTCAGACTTGGATCAGTTATGAGAAGTGTAAACACTTCTAACCCGGAGGTACAGTGTTTACAATAACCATAAAAGTTCCTCCTCTAATTCACCTCAGTCTCTGAAGGTCAATACTAAAGGTCATCCAGACTTAGCAGGCTTCCCAGATAGCCCTAGCATTGCAGGAAATCTGCAACACAGAGTTCTCAAGAAGAAACCCATATCTGAACCGTGTTTCATATTCCCGCACCAGACCGAGATGGAATGGGAAAGAATATGAACCACTCTAGCCTATGTGTCACTCAGGTCCCAGGTATAGGACCTTAACTCTCAATGAAACACCCACCCACCAAAGCAAACAAACAGATCCAGCCAGCAGCACAGTATGACAATATGATATATGCAAAGCAATAAAGAAAGCAATAAAGCCACTGTACATAAAACAGTAAATAAATACAAATATACAAACACAAATAAGCACATAACACCCCAGTAAACACAAATCAAACAAGCGCTAGGAGGAACCCACAAAAAGAACCAGAAGCCCTGGTTGCAGTATAAGGGTCCCCAGCAGAGTCGCCAAGCTGTCGCTCCCGATAAATGGGACCAGGCCCAGATAAAGGTACAGACGCGAACGGTCGGCGAGAGGGACAATGAGAACACACAGCAGTGAACTCACTGGAGATGAATAGAGTCGCCAGCTAGGCATTTTTATCCCGGAGGAAAGGTAATGCTGCATAGACCTAGAAAAAGATGGATAAGACGGTCGCGAACCAGAGAGACTGAGAAAGGGGGTTGGTTACAACCTGGGAAGGTATTAGCACCCAGATTGTCCGCCGTACTCGACGGGATCCACGCTTGAAAGATTTGTGTTTTAAAAGGGGTAGTGTCAGTGCAATCTGTGTGTAAAAGAGAGCTGGAAAAGGTGTACAGGTGTCAGTGTAAGGAGTGCAAAGTGTATAAATGATGTGTCAGTGTAGGAATGAGAATGAATTGCTCAAGATCATGAGGCTAAAAGAATGATGCTGGAAAGAGGGGGAATATACAGAGACTTTTGTTCGATAACTGTTAAGTTATGCCTACGTATCCTCTCGTGCAATGAGGAAATCAGAACACCGTAGTTCGACCCAAAGAGACTGAAAGATGAATTGACTCGTGAACTGCTTACTTGCCTATGCTCAAGTGTATGATCTGTCTGGCACAGATGCAAACTGTCTTGCATTAGACGGAAGAAGCAAGTTCTCGGTTATGAGTGAATGAGATGAGAAAAGAATCCCAGAGGAGACGATTATTGTTTGTTTTTGAATTTTCAGTCTTTTATTGCTTTTTTGAAGTTTGTCATAAGTTAATGAGCTTAAGTCTAAACCAATGGATTTGGTAAACTCATCACATCTTCCCTCTGATTAGGGGTAATGAGAATACCTTAAGTGTGAAGTCAGCTTCTCACACTTAATCACCTTTGATGCAGGATTAAGATCATTAACCTACTTGTGATTATTTAGATGTTTTTGTTGTTTTTGTTTAGTGTTGAGTAACGAGGTTAAGCCATAATCAGGGATTAAACAGACTCATTACACCATCCTAATAGAAGGATAACAGATGAGAATGTTTAAGCTGAGGAAGACTCCTCAACTTAATCCATGATTAGGGATTAACCTCATGACAAAACAAATCCTTTATTAAGTGGATTTTATTTAATGGTATGATGATGAAGTGGATTTTATGATTTGTAAGACAACTTGAGGGGGACTTGTCCATTAACACTAGGGTTAGTCCTTCTTAACCAATTAAGGAAGAATTAGAACCCTAATGCAAGGCCCAAGTTACAAGTGTGATGTCTTGATGATTATTAGATGGATTGATTAAAGGATTTAAACACATTAAGGGTTTAACACTTAGGATTAAAGTTATACACTCCATCCTAAGATAAGGATGCAGGCATAAGCTTAATCACAAAGCCTTAAAGCCTTTAGGGTTTAGTCCCTGATTATGGGGTGAGAAGAGAAGACTCAAAGAGACACAAAGGTAAAACTAAGTGGGGAGACTAATCAAAACCCTAATCATTGTCATGCTTGGTTGTTCCTAAGGTTTGTGAGGTTTTCAAAAGAAGATCTTCAGAGGAACCACCCGGAAGCAGATGAAAGGATCAGGGGAAGCAAAGTAACTTGCTTCATTCAAGAAGTCAAGTCACTTGAAGAAAGAAAGTGGGAAGAAGAAGAATGAGCAAGCTCAATCTCAAACACATACAAAAATGCAGCATGGATGCAAGAGAGAGATGAGAAGAAAGTTATGAGAAGTGAAGGCAAATCCACTTCTCAAACAACTTACCACCTGAAATGTTAGCAAAAGAAATGAAATGCAATGCAAAATGGGATGAGATGACATGATGAGAAACAAAACCAGAAGCATATACATGATGCTAATGATGCTATGAGATGCTACAAATATGAGGCAGCACATGGAAATGATCATACAAGCTCATGAATGCAAATGAAGCAAGTTAAGAAGCAAGGACATACATGAAAAGTTATGAAGTGCACATGACATACAACATGGAAAATACATGATGAAATGATCAAACATGCTTTCAATATGTCTTATGATGTCAAATGAATCAAATGGATGCTTGAAATGTCATGGCAAGTCATGTGAGGCAAGAGAATGCAAGATGGATGCATATGGAAGCCCAAATTAGGGTTTATGATCAATGCAACAAACAAAAACAAAAACCAGAAGCAAACAACATTATAAAAAATTGAAAATGCACTCAAAGGACCCCTAAACCTATTCTAACCCACTGCCCAAAGGAGAGGTCTCAACTCTTAACCAATTGCAAGTTATGGTTTTCTTAAGATTTCTAGGGTTTTAGGGTTCCTAAACAAGAAAATTACCAAACAAATGGAAAATGAAAGATCAAATCAAGGCCATTTGATATCACAAACTATATGCTAAACACAATGCAATGCAAAAAGAATCAATGTCCAACTCTTCATGGATAGGCAGAAATGATTTTTGGAACTTTGGATCAAATTAATGCATAAAAATGATTTTAATTCAATGGAAAATTCTCAAAAGGCATCAAGATCAAAAAATAAATTTGGTTTGAAGGTTGGACAATGTTTCTAAATGTCTTAGAACATTTCATGAATTTTTTGGTGATTTTTAAATACCTAAAAGTATTTTTAATAAATTAATTTTCATTAATCAATTAAAAATAAACTTTTAAATATTTAAAAATACTTTTTTAATGCTAAAAATAAAAATAAAAATATTTTTGTGTTTTAAAAATTAATGAAACCCTTGGTAAAAAGTTTCATAATTTTTAAAGCAATTTTACTATTTTAAATAAATTGTATAAAACAGATGAGAAAAATATGAAAATAAAATGAAATAAACTGAAGTCAACTGAATGGAGGGCTAGGATTTGCCCTGGGTTTGAAAATGTTGACTACGCGCCAGATCTAGTGGCCTGGATTGGTCCTGATTAAATTAATTTAATTATGATTAATTAAACTAACTAAAGTGGATTAGGGCAAATGAACGAATCTGGGCCATTCATGCACGCGGGAAGTCAACAAAGTCAGGCCATCTAACGCATGAAATTCAAATGGAAATTAATTACAGGGATTAGGGCTAACAACATTCAGGTGACCGGAGGGAAGCTCTGGTCATCTTCTCCGGCGACAACAAAACCCTAGATCATGATTCAGGCAACCATTCTTCAAATTAAAGCCAGGGAAACATTCCTCTACTCAAACCTCACTCAAATCATCTCTCAAACTAAATTTCTCATGCTTGAACTAAGAGAATCGAAGCCATGAAGATTTACGGGCAAAGTTTCAGAGCCCTGGTAAATCCTCGTTTCTCACTCATTTTTAAATTTAAACCCATCCCCATGACCAGCAAGACATGAGCAACCAATTTATAACTTAAAATGTAAGCTCTGAGGAAAAAGAATCCATGGTCATACCTGAGCTGGAAAGCTTCAAAACTGAGCTTCCAGAGCCTCCTTTGTGTGCAAATGAACTTCTTTGATTCCCTTGAACTCAAAGAGAAGCTTCAAAGTTCTTGTGGATGGCTGGTTTGAAGAGGAAAGTTTTGGTGCAGCAGGTTTCACAGTCAGGAATGGTGAGGTTTCAGGCTACTCCAATGGTGGATTCTTGCTCCTTTGGGTGTGCTTGACTTGTTGGTGAAGAGAAATGGGGTGTTTGATGGCTGGAAAGTGAGATTCGAAAGTTCTGGCTTTGAGGATGAAAAATGGTGAAGCTCAGTTCTTGCTTAGTTCAGGCCTGAGTCTTGTTGGTTTTGGCTCAGTGAAGCAAGGTGAGTTGATCAATGGACTTGTTTTTTGTGTTTTTGAGCTATGGAGACCAATTCGAAAGGTTTTGCTTGAGAGGGTGATTTTGTGAATGAATCGGTCTTGTGTGTTTCAGCCTTGCTTGTTATGTGAAATGGCTAGCAAATGGATAGTATAAACAACTCCAATTGGTCAGATGATGTGACTTGGCCTGCTGTGATAGGTGAGCTAGCTTTTGCAAAAAGTCCACTCTTGTGTAAGAGAAGCATGGGTTGTGTTCTAGGCTAGTACAAGTGTGTGGGCTGGTGCAACATGGTGAGGGGAAAGGCTATGGCTGGTTCAGCATCCAAGGCAACAAGTGGATGGAAGTGTGATGATGGTTTTGCAACTTGTTCATTTTTGGTTCACATGAAAATATCTTGCTCCCAAGGCCATGAATCATGTGATCTTTTGGTTCAAATCTGATTTTTAGACCTTGTATGATGCTTGCATATTGGTTTGATATGAACTAGAAGTCACAAATGCCTTGGTACAAAGTTTTTGCAAGTTTCTCATTTGGTGCATAACTTGAAAATTAGTGATTTTTGCCAACTTTGACACACCATAACTTTTGATCCAAAATGAATTAGGTCATGTTCTTGTACTTTTTGAAAAGGGAAAGATCTAATCTACAACTTTCATGACCAAAGTTTTTCCATTTGAAGCTTTTTTGGATCAAAAAGTGAGGTTTGAAAAGTGGCACAAAATGACATATTCTTTAAAAGTCAACCATGCCCAAAAAAGTCAACTTTGCAAAAAACTTGTAATTCTTGAATTTTGTGAACTTCAACCTTCTTCCATGATCAAATAAAGATCAAATACACTCAAAATGATGAAGATCACCCCTTGGTTGGGTCATTGGGGGCCTTAGATGCCCTGATTTTGCACTGACTTGTCCAGAAAGTCAATTCTTGATCAGATGACTTCCCCATGGAATTTCTTCATGAAAATTGATATGCACACTCCCTATACCATATAGAGACCAATAGAAACAATAATGACCAAAAAAATTGGAGTTATGGCCTCTGAAACCAAAACCCTAATCTTAGGTCATCTGTGGAGTTAAACCTGGCTCTGCTTCCATACCAATCTCAGTTCTTGTGATTCTTTGGCATTATTGACTTTGAGAGGATACAATATGATACTTGAACTCTCATGGACCCCTTTGAAGTGATTGTTGACCTTTGGAGTGGCTCAAGAAGCTCTGGGATTGCTCAGATCACAAACCCTAGATGCAGATGACTTAGAACCAATGCAAAAGGCTCAAAATTGTGGTATGAGATGTCATGATTGTGTTTATGCATATGAAATGGTCACAAGCCATGGTGGGAATGGGTGAGGGCAAATTTGGGGTGTTTACATACTTGAGGCGTTTTTATCACCTTTGTCAAATTATCTTCATCTCGCGGCAACCAGGTGTTGTACCCCAAAATTTGACCTCACAAGACAAGACTTTGTGTACTAAGAGGTTCACAAGGTTCACAAGACATCTCATGAGGTTCACAAGGTTCACAAAGTTCACAATTTAGTCAGAAGATTTGACATTTCCCTCAGACAATGCATCCTCATAAGCAATGCCTCCTAAACTAGGGTTTTGACTTTAATCAGGCTAAATGGACTTCCAAGACTTCAAGTGAGCTTCATAACATCTTATATGTTTTTAGGAATCCCCATGACAAGTTTCAAGACTTTTCTCAAAGGTTTGCTCAGTCAGATGATCAGATAGGTCAAAATCAGTCAAAGTAGTTACAAAGTCAAACTGAGGTCAACTGTGGTCAAACCAAAGTCAAAATTCATGATTTTTTGCCAACATCAAGTATATGAAGTAAAATTCATCATTTGATCAAGGGTTGATCATGATTCATCAAGGAGATTTCAGATCATCAAGAATCAGGAGTTTCTAAATTAGGGTTTCCTTAGGAAAAGTCAACTGAACTTTGACCAGCCATAACTTTCACATACTTCATCAAATTTTTCCCATCCAAAGCTCATTTTGAAGGAAATTGAATTCTCTACAACTTTTTGTCTCACAAGCCAAGCCCAAAAATGCTTCATTTGGAAGGTATGAGCTAAGACATTATAGGTCCTTTTAAAAGTCAACAAAAAGTCAACAACTTCAAAAGAGCATAACTTGAGAATGGTAAAAGATATGGACATGAAACCAATGGGGTTGGTTAGAGGACTCTTTAAGCTTTCCAAAATGTCCAAAAACACCCTCATAGCATTAAAATTGAAGGATTTGTGCCCTTGCAAAGTTGGGAAATGTTTGGGAGGTTTATGAAGCAAATAGGGCCTTAAAACCAAATTCTTCCAAATGGGCTTGCAATTTTGTGATCCAAACTTTAACATGACATCATGCACGACCCAATTCTCATTTATTCAGATTTTTATTATTTTTATTTTATTTATTTTTGATTTTATTCATTTAAAACCATTTTAAATCAAAATAAAATATATAAATCAAATATTTGAATGAGATATTGCTTCTAGAAAATCATAAATGTTGCTTGGATCAGATTGATATGAAAATAATGGTGATTGTCTTAAAATAGCAAGGTTGTATCAAAGAATATTTGAAATTTAAGATATGATCTTTCTCAATCTCATTGATCCAAAAAGTCCAAAGAATGCTAGCTTCTCTTGACCTAATTTCACTCACTATATGTACATGAACATAACACAATGCAAGGGGACGAATTTTGCAGCCTCTCACATCATCTCCAAACTTCAAAAATTTCCTCCAAAACACCAATTCGGCTTCCTCACCACAAGAGTTTTTAAGGTATTTTAAAGACATGGAAGGGTTCTTTGGACATCACTAAACCAATCCCAACCTTCAAAAGCATCGAAAACCAGCTCATATGCATAAACCGATTCATCATGTTCATAATATTTTTGATTTTTGATTCTGGATATTGAGTGGTTTTTAATGATTTTTGATTGATGTTTCTTGTTTGTGATAAGTTATAGATTGATTCTGGGCTATTTAATTAAGTTTTCCATGCAGGTATTAAGATTCACCATTCTTAGGGTTTCGGCCAAGGTTTAGGGTTTCATGATTTATGGAATATAAATGAATTCTAAGACCATGGATTGATTCGAATGGACATCTGGATTATGTTTGTGGGTTTAATTTTATGAAATTTTGTGGTTTTGTTGATCATTGAGTTTCGTAGGGTTTGCTGCCAATGGTTATTCGCAGGAAATTGCCCAAGAAAATTCGTAGGAAATTTCGCAGCAACCAAGGAAGAAGATGAAGTTCTTGGCGCGCAGCTGGGATTTGAATTTTTGTTTTAATATTTTATGAAATTGTTTGCAATTTATTTCACAGATGTGTTGGTAGCTCAGTTGGTTGATGCGCTTGGTTGATGGATGAGGAGTCCTGGGTTCGAATCGTCCCCAACCTCTTTTGTTTTTTGGTTATTTTCAACATATTTGCAAGATAAAGCACAAAACAAATGCAACTTGGATTGCTAACACAAGCGCATGGCTTGTCCCAGTGGTTGGCTTGCTGGTCTTGGGGGAGTGAAGCCTAGGGCCTAGGTTCGAATCCCAGCCCCAGGTAAGTTTTTTTTCTTCACTTTTTTCTCATTTTATTTAATTTGTTTATATTTTAATTTGATTAATGAATAAAATGTTAAAACAAAAAATGTTTATATTATTTTCTTATGTATATTTCAAAACTTATATTTTCAAAAATTAAATTTTATTATTAAAATTATTTAATATTTATTCTATTGTAAATTATTAATATTATATGTTTTGTATAAATAAATTAATTAATTAACCCTAAAAATTTTATATGTAAAAAAAAACCTAATTTTTTATATAAACCCTAATAATATTTCATAAACCCTAATTATTTTGTAAATAATTAATTAATTTGTTTATTTTAATTTAATAATTTGTTCATATTATATGTAGTTTTCTAATTTAAATAATTTAATTAAATAGTAAACCCTAATTTTTTTCTAAATAATTAAAAAACCTAATTTTATTTTATGAATTTAATTTATTATTTTGTATGCTTATAATCAAATATTTTTATAAAATTAAATAATTAATCATATTTTATTAGTATATAATATTTATTATTTATTTCTTTTATTAAAAAAATCTTTAAAAAAATATATTTATTTATTTAATTGTTCACTTTTAATTTATTTCTATATTATATTATTATACTAACCATTTTATACATATTTATTTTATTATTAACCCTCTTATATTTATTTATTTTTGTTTATTATTACTAATCCATTTAATTATTTATTTGCTTATTTTAATTATTTTAATTATAATGTAATTGTATCCAATATGTAATAGTTGTAGAATAATTTTTATTATTTATTTTTAATTGCTATGGTTATTAAAATAGGGAGTATAAAACGTGTTTGTATTTAAAATTAAATTTAGATCACTAATTTGTAAGATAAATACTTGAACTTGTACACGCACACACGTAAGTCGATCTTTGATCGCCATCTCACTTCCTTAGGGTTACCTCTCAAGTTGCCTAAAAAAAAGGTCAAGTAAGGTGTAAAAAGATCAAGTCCCTTCGTGGTTGCCTTCGTAATAATCTTGTCCCTTTCGAATAAAGATGATAAGTCCCTTCGAATTGCTTATACACCTTACAGTTGCCTAAATAACAGTTGTCCCTTCACTTGTCCCTTATACATCCAAGGTAATGACTACCTATTCCTTAATAATAGGGATAGTCTTACCACTTAAAGGATATTTAAGAACAGAAAAGACTTAACTTAGGGTAGGTTCCTCTTATGTACTTGCTCACTTTTCAAAAACATTTCAAACACTTCACATTTTTCAAGCAATTTTCAAAACAAAGGCTTTATATATATCCGTACATGGATCATTATAAAGTACTTAAGAAAATTTCTAAACACACACTACACTTCTCAAAACTGTTTTAAAGTGAGCTAAGTAACTAAGAGCCCATGGATAACCATGGATGCAAAGGGTGCTAACACCTTCCCTTTACATAACCTACCCCCCGAACTCAAAAATCTTTTAAGGTCTTTCCTGTTCTTTTATGCCCTTTCCTTTGGATAAAATAAAAGTCGGTGGCGACTCTTGCTATCCGCAACATTTAACTAAAGTCAGTTCTCCCACCGTGTTACACTAGGACCTTCTCAACAAGCTTCAAACCATCATCATCTCTCCAAAGCGAATCAATCGAAACCGTTTCAGGAACTTAATCTGCAATAAGTCGCCAACGATTCTCATCACATTCGCATCCTTCATCTTCGCCTAGAGCGGATCAATGACGACGAAGCTTCAACCTGCGAAATCCGATCAACAACATCAGCACATATTCGAATCAGTAAGAATCGCAATCAACGACAACGCATCTTATCCTCATCCATCCATCAATTCAATCCATGATAACTCTTCAAGAACCACTTCATCATATCCTGGAACAAGAACAAATCACAACGATTCAGCAACAACTTCACAGCTGTAAATCCGCGATTCAGAACGTAATATTCGCATAACAAGAAATAAATGAAGGCGCAGAGTAGGACTTCATCATGTGAATCGTACCTGGACGATCCGAGTTCTTTTTCATTACAGATGCCATTTCTGTTAATCGATTTGAGGCGGAGAAATTGATGATGGAGGAGGCGATAGCTACATAACGACGGCGAGATTAAGTTGCTCTTAGACGACGAGGTTTGAGTTGTTCGTCGACGGTAAGGCTTCGGGTTGTTCTGTGACAGCGGCGAGGTTATGTTGTACTCCGACGGTGAGGTTCTTTGAGAGGGATGAGTGCATACGCGGTTGAATGAGAAGAGGCTTCGTGTTTCCCTTGGTATTGGATGGCGGCGAATTTGATGAAGAAGAAGGAGAAATTTCATAAAAGACGAGAAGAAGACGCACGATTTTGCGATGTACCAGGAGAGCACCGATTCAAGCTAAGGATTGCTCGGTTTCATCCTTTCCTTCGTTCATCCGTAACGGAGCCTAAATTAGGTGTTAGGTCAAAGATTTTGTCGTAGAGGATTCAAGCGATTCATTCGGGGTGTTTGAATGTTTATTGGTGGTTTCAGGGAGAACGGAGTGGAAGAAATTTTCGCGGCGAGCTTGGAAGAGAGGATGAACATCGTAAGGCCGTAACGGAGAGGAGATGATAGAAAAGTATGGTGGGTACACGCTCTTCGCGGGGTAAATGTTGTAGTTGAGGTCGAACGGAAGGGAGAAGTTGACGGCGAGGTCCGGTGGTGATGATGAATCGGCGGGGTCCGGTGGTGATGATGAATCGGCGGCGCCGTTTGAGAGGTTAGGAAGATGATGTTCTGAGTGTATCAAGGCCTCTTCATAACTTTGTTCTCTTCAGAATTAGGTCAAGCCATATTGGGCTAGGATTGAGCCCAGATTTACACCCTGGAATTGATATCAACACCGCCAGATTTGTTGTGTACACCTTCCCTGCGGGTGTCAAAGATAATGGGCCTTGGGCCATATTTGCTAGCTGCAGGCCACAATTCCCGTTGCACCTCCCTGTTTTCTTTATTATTAACTTTTCTTTTTTAGAAGTTTGTTAATTGTTTTTTGTTAATCGCGTTTAATCTCTTGTAATTAATTTTTGTTAATCAACATCTCGATTAATTCTATGATAAATTTAATTAGGATTTTATTCATAATTGTGAATTAATTTTGCATTAAAGTGTTCCTGAGGTTTTTGATCGATTTGAATCGATTTCAAGTATGGCGGATCTTCACAAAATGATTATGGAAGATAATCATTTATTTTGCTTATGGGGATTACAAGACCTTGCTTGAGGTTTTTTTCGGATTTCTTTTATGTGAAGAATCGGCACTTCGATCAAGTAAGTAATCTCGATTCTCCACTTTTAAGCATCATAATAGTTGTATGCGGTTTAGGACCATATAGCTTAAGGTGCATATTGAGCCCTCCCACCTGAGGCACTGGATACATTTTTGATATATATTGATATGTGTCGATTTCGGAGTTTAGGGATTAGGTTACGAACCATTAGGATCGATTCCTTTCACTTCCCCTTAAAATCCACTTTTTTGTCCGTTTCGTAGCAATTATTAAAAATAGTTTTAGGTGTGATAAAATTCTAAAAAAAATTCATGAGTGATCCTCATCCTCTTAATTAATTTGTCATATTTTTTGTTTCCAGATTTGGGTGGTTTTAATAATTAATTTGGATTTTAGATCATGAGCTGTCCCAAAAAGGAGTGTTTTGGCATAAGGGACCGAAAACGATTTTTCCCCATAGGTGTGAAACGTATTTTTTTTGTGTGATAAATCACTGTAATTTGTGACATTTTGATGCTCCTTAGGCATTTTTTTCATAATTTTAGATGCCCTTTTTGTTCCACTTTGTGGAGTTGTTTTTGGTGATCATGCTTTGTTACCTTGCCAATCAAGGAATTGTTTTAGCACTTTGGTGCATAATATTAGGGAATCCTTTTGGACCATGTGATATAATGACTATATTATTCCAGGGATTTAATTTCTTAATTTTTAAAGGCTTTTTGCTATTTTTCCATGTCACCTAGATCTTAGGTTGATTCATGTGTTTATGTGTCGCATAACCTAAATGTTAAGAAGGCATTCATGCCATTTGCTTGGAATACTTTTTGGTAAATTTTAGGAGTTGATTATAGGTCATTTTTAGATCCTTAATTCCAGTCATATGTCATTTTATGAATCATACTCATTTGGTTTGTTTTGGTGCTTTAAAGTGCATACTTATGTGAACTAACTTTAACCTAAACTCATTTCTCTTCTCCTATAAATAATAACTTGAATTATGTGGAAATCATTAATTCCTATTCATGAATTCTAATTGCATCTCATACCTTTTATGCTACTGACCCATAATCATTTCATTCATATTCACATGTCATTCTTCCTTAGTTTGCATCATTTGCGATCTTATGCGATGTTTGTTCCGTTTCTTCTCATATCTTCTTCTCATTGCTACATATGCCTTATCCATTGCATCCATGATTGTATATTCATTCATCCATCTTCATAAACATTCACTACTGACTTTTATGTTCATTTCATGTATTAATTCATGTTTGTAAGCCATATGCATTCATACTTCATCCATAAACCTTAATTTGCATTCATGTGAACTTAAGTGAACTTTTTGTACATAGTTTGACATAGTTTGAACTTGTGAGGTATCCTAGCATCCTTAGGGACCTATAGCATGTAGCTACTGACTTTATAAGCCATGTAACCTTTAGGTACCTTCACCTTTAGACTTAGGTCTTATTTTTAATCCTAGTTCCATTTTAGGATGTTTATGGTGCTTAATCGCTTTCATGCTTTGATTTTACCTTCAATATGCATTGCCATGCTAATTTTTGTTTTGTAGGGGGGAATATTGAGGTAAGCATCACTTCATGCCTATCTCTTATGCATTTTAATTGTCTTTGCCTTAGCATTTTGTGCTTTGTTCATAGGTTCCCCTTTTGTTCTTTAGAACCAACTTAACTTCCTTAGGAAGTAAGTTAGTTTCTAACTCTCTTTCCTTCTTTTCCTTTTCTTTCTTAGGATTAGAATACCTCACTAACCATAGGATCTCCCTTTTGTATATGATAAATAACTTAGGGTTGTGTCTTAGTTCCCCTTAGTTTTTTTCCTTTTTGCAATTTGAGTCATTCTTTCCCACCTTATGAAGAAAAGCAATAAAACATTTAATGAAAACCAGACTTTCTTGTACGACACGAGACTTTGTTGTGGAGTGTTTATATGTGTCCTGTTTCGGGGCGAGGTATAAATACTCACCACGATGGATAGGTCTTAGTACAAGACAGTTCACAAACAAATTCAAAACACTTCTCATAAAAGACAAAAAAACAAATAACAAGCGACTATCCTGCGGGAACTTCTCTTCTCATCTCATTCACTCACAACGCGAACTCGCAACGACTTGTCTCGCATGCAAGACGGTAAACACACTCGTACCAGACGAGTCTGCAACACCTGAGCATAGACATACGCAGTTCCAGCTGTAAAAAACACAAACAAATAGTTCCCGCCTTAGTTAGGAGAACTACGTCGACTTTGATCCTCATTATCCCGATGAGGTACGTAGGCAGCGGGGTAGGGCCCGTTCGAGCACATTCTTTATTTTCCCTACATTTTCCCCGTTCTCTCTCTTCCTCTTTTCCAGTCCTTTTTCTCATTTCCATTTCCATTCCAGTTAGCAGTTCATTTATTCAGCAGCAACTTTATTTCTCATCCTTTGAAACAAACAAACAAGCGTGGATCCCGTCGGGTACGGCGGACGATCTGGGGTGCTAATACCTTCCCAGGTCGTAACCGACTCCCGAACCTAGATATTTGGTTCGCAGGACCTTGTCCTTTCCTTCTTCCTTAAGTTTGTGCAACATTACCTTTCCCATTCATTCGGGATAAAAATGTCTGGCTGGCGACTCTACCTTTTCCGCGCCACTTTCGCGTTTGTACTAGGATGAAAATCCCGGGAGCGACAACTGGCGACTCTGCTGGGGACTAACCTGATTCTTCCGGTTTCCGTTGTAGAGTCAATCCTAGCGCCTGTTTGGTTTCGTTTCTTTGGGTGTTTATCTGTTTGTTGTTGTGTGTTTTAGTTTAGCTTTACTGTTTTCATTTACAGCTTTACTTTACCGCATTTATTTACTGCTTTCAGTATTTATTTTCCACGCATTATATTATACTGGACTGTTTGGCTGTGCTGGTTTTCATTTTTTCTGTGGGATGGGAGTTACTGTGAGATAAGCCAATTACCCGACTTGAGTGCACTATAGGATTAGCGTGGACATGTTGTACTCGCATGGTTACATGATGAGTGGCGATGTGTTCCACACCCAGGTTGCGACCTTCTTGGAACTATCTTGTGTGGGGGGTTTTGCCCCACTTCGGGATACGACCTTGATGGTTATGTGCAGCTGGGGACCGATCATTGAGAACCTTAGTGGAAACAACCCTCTCCAGTGATGACAGTGGCAGACCACATTTGTTGGCAAACCCACTCGCATCCGAGGGCCCACTGGGAACTTGCATAGGATGGCCTAGTTCTCTCATAGGAATCCAGTCAAGGCAAACTGTTCGTATGACGATAGTACTGTACCCTTCAGGATGAATGTACTATTGTTTCTCGATTCAGTGCTTGAAGCTGGGGACCGATGAGGGATGCTTTTTTCCTTGGACTCAGCTGAGGCCTCCCTGAGTAGTACATAATGCCAAACCGATTCCCTGATTTGGTCATGAGCCATTTCTCGAAAATGGTGAACGTATTATTGTTATTCGGCTTTGAGAGTCCGTGATGTTGACCCGAGTAGCACACCCGTGAGATTGATAGGGGTTTACAGGTTTGCAGGAACCCTAAACTTCAACATACCCACTTTGTCAGTATTGTTCAGTGTTCTATGGTTCTCTGATTCTGAGATTCAGGATTTCTATTCAGAGAAATTGTTACTGTGATTACCATTGCGACCTTGATATTGTGACTATTATTATGACTCTCCACAGACACTTGGCTCATTGTTCAACTTCAACACCATCAGTGACTGTTCAATTATGTGATCCAGTTCTATAGTTATTGGGTTCTCAGTTATGGGGTTCTATACAGAGATGGTGCCGCTATTGTGGTTCTATACAGACAGTTGGTTCACTGCTCAACACCAGCATCAGATCATTGATCGCATGCCTATTGCATACATGACATCATATCATTCCAGCATATATGTTCAGTTATTTCCGAGGATCACATATCTGAATCATGCCATTGGACTTTGTCTGTGTCAAAACTTGAATCAAAGCAGTTAGATTCCTCAGAAATAATTGAACATGGAATTTGCATACATCCTTGCATTCTTGACAGGTGTTCAGAGACAAATTCTTTTCCTGACTTGATTTCTCATCAGAATGGACAACTTGAATCACATTCATCAAGGTATATATTTGAAGCAACTCCGGGCGGAGGTAATCAAAGGAAGACCCAGTTGAGGCCATTCAGGACAGAGGTGTAAACCTTATTTCAGAATCAGAAGCTGTTGAAAGAGGAAGTCAACCAGATGAAGACTCGGATAAGCCGGTTATGGAAATCCTGAATGTGGTGTCAAGGAAGTGAAGCTATTTTCATCCCTAGTGAGGGGAACTACGCTGCTCTGATTCTCCATTGGTCAATGGAGATACGTAGGCAGGAGATCGTGCAAGATCTTTCCGAGCAACCTTATCTATTAACTTTATCAACCTCTTCCCTCCAGATGTCGTTTGTCAGCATCCAACCTGAGCTTCCCAAGATAATCCTAGGGGCAGAGAATACGGGTAGAGGCCAAAACAACTTGAGAAGAAGTTTGATCATATTCTGATGACGTACGTGTAACAAGTTTCCTCATTTACGCAAATTCGGAGTGGTTGAGCTAATTGCATCAGGATCATCTCCGACAAAGCTTCCTTTGGGGTTTCAATGCCGAGTATGATTACCATTCTGGGGCACCTGGCCTTTTAATTGAAGACCGCAAGTCTTTCAGAGGCAAAGGTGAAGACAAGGTCCCGAATTTGATCGACTCAAAGGTCATCATGCCAGAAAGTCTGCTCATATATTAAAGTCTCCTCATCAAATAGGTCTCCCAATTTGCAAAGGCATCTTCAGAAGCAATAAGTCCATACAGAGTCAAGTCTCCTCAATGACGACAATGTTCAGCTTCTTTACTGCATTTTCATTTGAAGTTTATATTGTTTGTTTAAAAATTTGTATGCATGCATGAAACTTATTTGTTTTTGAATGATAACCATAATAAAATGCACATGTTTTTCTTGAAGTAATCCATTCGTATTCACTCATGATTTTGTGTATGTGCATTGCAATACCAACTGTCGTGCTTAAACTCTATGAGGGAGGATGACAAAATGAAAACGCAAAAATCTCTAATCGTGTGCTTTTGAGAAAGACCTTGTTGACGATGTACATGCATTGTTTCAAATCCTAAACACCGGAGATATAAGGGAGATAGACCCTCGCCAACCCATTTGAGCCTTGAAGTATAAGTTTCTTTTCGCATGATAAAAAAAAACCTTGCATTTAACCCAGGGGCAGGGTATGCGTCAGTTAGTTTGACCGAGCGTTCAAATTTTAAAAGGAGTGCGAATCTGAGGATCCATTACCTTTCGTTGTACCAAATCAAGAGGTCCAAAGACCAGAAACTACAACGGTTATCCCAATCAAGAGTCCAAAGACCGGAAACCGCATTGGTTATTACTCATCAACCAAGAAGTGAGACAGTCATGACCCTTTCAAAGCAATCAAGACAACCAGTGTCACACGATTTGTTCGGAAAAAAAGGATTTGAAAAAAAAAGAAATAAAAAAGCCCGCTAAGTCGAAACTTGAAAACAAGCGACTTAGGCAAAAGTTAGGGCATCCCGTTGGACTCCATAATCAAAGATTCACAAGAATCAGTCCAGGCAAAAGTTGGGGATAAGAAAAATAATGCAAAAGCGAAAGAAGAAAAGGATTACACAAGAAAGATCCTTGAACAAGAACAAAGTCGTGTGATACAGACACGAAAGACGAAGGGATGACTGACTCCAAACAACAATCTGATTGGTGCTTAAACTGTTAGAATAATTGGTTCCTTAATCATCATAAAACCCTTTTTGAGAGGTGAGCGCTTGTGAAAGTTAGCTGAACATAGGAATGGAGAATATCACGAAGAGGGGTGGGTACCTATAAACTTCGAGCCTATATCCTTTATTTCTATAACCGTGAACCAGGCCACGATACAACCCTCAAAAGTCCTAACTGAAGCAGGGTTATTTCAAGAGCGTACTACCACAAGATCGGGTTCCTGACTCCTATGAGTTGTGCTAAAAGTTCTTTGTTGGTGTTGCATGTGCATGCTTCATTTATCAAAAACCAATGTCTTATCTTAACCAGTGATTTGATCACAAAGGTTTGCAACATCTTTTTCAGTAAAACTTCAAAATTAACATGTGTGTTGCATTAGAATTTTCATTCTCAAAAATAAACATTTTCTGCTTGCATGCATTTGTTTGGCATCATAAAAGTCCATGTATGGAATCTCAGTCCAAAAGCTTAATCTTGCCAAGTTGAGAAGTCTGAAACTTCCGAAGGACAATCTGTCGAGGTGCACTTTTCAAGAAAACTCCATTGAGTAGGGACTTTCCCAGCAGTCGTGGTAAGAGCCAACTAATCTGGGGAAATCATGTCGAGCAATCTCTTTAAAGTTCAGCCAAGCTGGGCAATCACTTCGAGATTCAAATCTCTCAAAGAGCCATCAGGCGGAGGCATTATTCAAATTTCAACCAAACTGGGGCAATCATTTCGAGATCAAAGCTCTCATGAGTCTGATGCATGCATTCAAATTTTAGCCAAGCTGGGGAAATTACTTCGAGATCCAATCTCTCAAAGAACAATTGGTTTGGGTGTTTTCTTCAAAGCACAGTCAGTCAGAGGTGATCACTTCAAGGCTCGTACCGGGGCAGGACATCACAAGAGCATGAGAAGCACTCTCTCCCGGAGATGGTTAATCAGAAGCACCTATCCCAAGGTTCGAAATACTAGGACACACTATCTCACAGTGATATGAGCTTTTTCATGAATACTCGCGAGGCAATTTCTTTCATAAACCATGCAGTCTGGGGCAGTTATTTCGAGATCCAACGAATCTCTCCAAGAGTTTGAAGACGCTGAGGCATTTCGTATGCCATGTTTTCTGTAAAATCCTGTTGAGACATTTTCTTTCGATGGACCTTAATCAGAGGCAAGTTGAAAATTGCAAAGAACCATGTTCACTCATGATTAGTTGACAACCTATCAACCCAGAGTCTAGGGGCAAAGCCATTGTCAGCACGAGACCTCAGGAGATCTTTTCTCAGCAGGCTTTATTGATCATTCTCCCTCAGCATACCTCATCCGATTATCTTTCCTCCAACAGAGTAACAAGAAGGAAGCTTTATCATTGACATCCTCCATCATCCCCAGTAGAGTTGGAAGTTGAAATCTCTCCCAGCAAGGTAGCAAGAGGTGGGTGTCATCCCCAAGCAAAAGTTTCCCTTCAGACAGGGGTAATTCTCAGCAGTACCAGGAGCGTCTTTCCTCCCTAGCAAGGTGCTTCCTCAGCAATGTCATGCCTCTGGTTCTCAGCCAAGTCAGGAGGTCTCCACTTCCCCACCAGAGTGCAAGAAGGGTTCATCTCCAGCAGGGTCTTGGCGCTCCAATCTCAAAGTCCAATTTATTTTTGGCAATGGCGGCTATTCAGAGCCAGTGTACCATTGACAACCTTCCCCGCAGAGTTGTCTCCTCCTTATCAGGATGGATCAGATCAGTGCAGTGATCATCGTTTCTCCCCGGTCAAGCCATCCGGGATACTTGCAGTCTTCTTGTCGGGAGATCTCTTCGCATTTGCATACGCATATTCATCATCACATTTGCATCCTCCAAAGCGTAGCATTTCCATCCTCATGGAGCATTACGCCATAAATCCAAACATATGCATGCCAGCATGGGCCAGTTTTGAGGTATATTACGAACATCTTCTCCACCTGAAGTACTCCGCACAGAGGATACCAACATCATTTTTCAGGCATCCTTGTCTTTTCAAGTCAATGTTCGTCTTTTATTCCGCGTCTTGTTCGGTACAACAATCGCGTCGCAGGTTCCCGTTTCGTACAACGGTCCTGTTTGCTTAGGCTCTCGTTTATGTACAACGATCCCGTTCCATCTTGTCCTATTTTCTTTGTTTCTGGTTACCGCCTATGGCCGGTATACCTTTGCGTCTCCATTCGAGGATGGTTTCGTGTTAGATCCGAGGATCTTTTGATTTGTCATTCGAGGATGGCATTTCTTTTCTTCAAGTCCTTCCGAGGTTATTCTTGTTGTTTGTGGCTATTATTCGAGGATAGTAGTTCACTTTTTGAGCTTATTGATCGAGGTCAGTTTGTCTCTTTTGCAAAGTCTATCTGAGGTCAGCTTTGTGTTTGGTTATCAGTCGAGGTTGGTATACCTTTGCGTCTCCATTCGAGGATAGTTTCGTGTTAGATCCGAGGATCTTTTGGATTGTCATTCGAGGATGGCATTTCTTTTCTTCAAGTCCTTCTGCGGTTGGTCTTGTTTGTGGCTATTATTCGAGGATAATAGTTCACTTTTTGAGCTTATTGATCGAGGTCAGTTTGTCTCTTTTGCAAAGTCTGTCTGAGGTCAGCTTTGTGTTTGGTTATCAGTCGAGGCTGGTATACCTTTGCGTCTCCATTCGAGGATGGTTTCGTGTTAGATCCGAGGATCTTTTGGATTGTCATTCGAGGATGGCATTTCTTTTCTTCAAGTCCTTCTGCGGTTGGTCTTGTTTGTGGCTATTATTCGAGGATAGTAGTTCACTTTTTGAGCTTATTGATCGAGGTCAGTTTGTCTCTTTTTCAAAGTCTGTCCGAGGTCAGTCTTTGTTATTGATGGTTATCAGTCGAGGCTGGTATACCTTGGCGTCTCCATTCGAGGATGGTTTCGTGTTAGATCCGAGGATCTTTTGGATTGTCATTCGAGGATGGCATTTCTTTTCTTCAAGTCCTTCTGCGGTTGGTCTTGTTTGTGGCTATTATTCGAGGATAGTAGTTCACTTTTTGAGCTTATTGATCGAGGTCAGTTTGTCTCTTTTACAAAGTCTGTCTGAGGTCAGCTTTGTGTTTGGTTATCAGTCGAGGCTGGTATACCTTTGCGTCTCCATTCGAGGATGGTTTCGTGTTAGATCCGAGGATCTTTTGATTTGTCATTCGAGGATGGCATTTCTTTTCTTCAAGCCCTTCCGAGTTTGGTCTTGTTGTTTGTGGCTATTATTCGAGGATAGTAGTTCACTTTTTGAGCTTATTGATCGAGGTCAGTTTGTCTCTTTTGCAAAGTCTGTCTAAGGTCAGCTTTGTGTTTGGTTATCAGTCGAAGCTGGTATACCTTTGCATCTCCATTCGAGGATGGTTTCGTGTTAGATCCGAGGATCTTTTGGATTGTCATTCGAGGATGGCATTCTTTTCTTCAAGTCCTTCTGCGGTTGGTCTTGTTGTTGTTTTGTGTGGCTATTATTCGAGGATAGTAGTTCACTTTTTGAGCTTATTGATCGAGGTCAGTTTGTCTCTTTTTCAAAGTCTGTCCGAGGCCAGTCTTTGTTGTTGATGGTTATCGCCTGCGGCCGGTATACCATTGTGTTTCTATTCGAGGAGGGTTTTAGTACTGGATCCGAGGATCCCGTGTGAGTGGTCATTCGAGGATGGCATTCTTCCCAACATATTTCCACCTGGTTCTATTTTTGCTACCTATTCAGAGGTCAAAACAAAAATATATAAATAAATAAATGGGCAGATGGCATTTCCATTACCCTCAGTGTGCAAATTTTCAGGTTTTATTCGAGTATTCAATCACTCCATACCTTGAACGTCTAAAAGCTGTTGCAATTATTCGTTCAGGTATGCAGATGATTGAATAGGGGCAGCTGTAATACCTCAAAATTTGCCCTCATTCTTTTTCACCTTAACTGGCTTACCGCTTTGCATCCATCTACATTTCTCGCTAGGTCATAACATCATAATCATGCACTGCATTATTTCCCAAGGCATGTGATCAAGGCCATACAAGATTAGGGTTTCATATCTTATATGTACCTATCAGGGTTTGAAATGATGAAGGTTATTCACCGGTGCATCTAATCTATTATTGAGGTGGCTAATCAGATTTGCTTTGAACAAGAGTTTCAGCTCCTCTTAACGTCTCGAGTGGAATTCTTCTTCATTGAACATCTCAAGGGGAATTTGGAATTCTTGCTCATGATTTGATTTGAGGACACTTCACCAGTTGAGGTCCATTGTATTAAAGAGTGGTTTGGATCCATTTGTTTATGGAGCAATAATTCGAGATTGTGTGGAGTTTATTATGGCACCAAGAGTGGATTATGTTGAAGGATTCGATTTAGGATTGAAGGAGAATGCACAATTTTTGGTTTATTTGGAAGGCATCATTCAAGTTCGAACTCAAGTACGCAATGCCTATATGGGATATGAGCCGTTACCATTTGTCCTTCTTATTATCCAACCTAAACCATTCCTTTTAGAATCCATCTCTTTAAATCTACATCCAATTTTATCCATTTTTGTCCATTTTTCAAATTCTGTCTCTAACTAAAACCAAATCCATCCACTTACCCATCTCAAACCATAACCGTTTTATTTCTTCAATTTAAATCATTCGCGAAAGCCATTCTATTTCTACATTTGAATATCCAATCCCAAATCACATTTCTTGTTAAGCCCATTAAACCATATTATTTTTCAAGCCCATTAAACCATATTTTCTTAATCCATATTAAACCATACCTATTCTTAACCATTTTTTTCTCATTTACAAACCATAAACCATATATCTAATTAACCAATCATCAAAGCCATTATTTCATTTTATTTTTTATATCCCTAAACCAAATTCATTAATCGGCCCATAGTCATACGTTTGTCCAATGGTCATTCCAATTATTTCAATATATTTTTTTATCTTAATTCAATTCCCAATTATAGAGCATTTTTCATCAATCAATCCAATTTAAGTCCAAGACTTATACATCCATTCCAATATCTGAACAATTCAGTTCTTATTACTTTTATATATTTTTGTTTTTTTCTTCAAAGACATACAGATACATAGATCCAATCTCAGAGTTTCGAAAAAATAAAAAAAAGATATCAGAAAAATCAGTTAGAAATCCTAACTGACAAAAAACTGAATTAACAGAAACTCAAAAGAAGAAAGCAGAAAAATCAGTTCAGTTACAAGGATGGAGAGAAAAAATCAGTTATCATAACAGAAAATAACAGAAAACTGAGTACTACAAAAAACAGAAAATCAATCTGCAGAAGGCTGATTTTTCTTCTTCTTCACCAGCTCCAATCTATTTTTCTCCCAATCTTCTTCTTCTACATGACTCTTCTTCACCATCCACCAAAAAAACCCTCTTCAACCTTCAATCTTCATCGGTTTCTCTACATCACAATCTCATTAAAAATCGTCATCATCATCTTCACTGTTTGAACCTGTAGTTTAAACATCACACACACATCATTATCAATCTCACAACAATCGAAACTCGGCAACAGGTTCAGAAACAACCAACACAGATTCGTCGCAACCATCACACGCAGAAAAAGAAGACAGGATCGAATTGGATTTACCGGAATTCTTTGTCGATTTGAGATCGACTTCATCTTCTTCATTGCGACAATCAACACCACTGCAACAATATCATAACTGTTACGATTCTACAAGTTGCAATGGTTTCGATCAACATCACCTTCAACAATTAACAACAATTCAAGGACAGTCAAGAGAGCACAAGAAATTCAAGAAGAAGAGAGAGTTATTTCAGAATTAAGAGGTAGGAGAATCAGTGTCGTACTTGAGGCGTTTTTATCACCTTTGTCAAATTATCTTCATCTCGCGGCAACCAGGACCTTCTCAACAAGCTTCAAACCATCATCATCTCTCCAAAGCGAATCAATCGAAACCGTTTCAGGAACTTAATCTGCAATAAGTCGCCATCGATTCTCATCACATCCGCATCCTTCATCTTCGCCAAGAGCGGATCAATGACGACGAAGCTTCAACCTGCGAAATCCGATCAACAACATCAGCACATATTCGAATCAGTAAGAATCGCAATCAACGACAACGCATCTTATCCTCATCCATCCATCAATTCAATCCATGATAACTCTTCAAGAACCACTTCATCATAACCTGGAACAAGAACAAATTCACAACGATTCAGCAACAACTTCACACCTGCAAATCTGCGATTCAGAACGTAATATTCGCATAACAAGAAATAAATGAAGGCGCAGAGTAGGACTTCATCATGCGAATCGTACCTGGACGATCCGAGTTCTTTTTCATTACAGATTCCATTTCTGTTAATCAATTTGAGGCGGAGAAATTGATGATGGAGGAGGCGATAGCTACATAATGACGGCGAGATTAAGTTGCTCTTAGACGACGAGGTTTGAGTTGTTCGTCGACGGTAAGGCTTCGGGTTGTTCTGTGACAGCGGCGAGGTTATGTTGTACTCCGACGGTGAGGTTCTTTGAGAGGGATGAGTGTGTACTGTCGCTCCCGCCAAATGACACACAGGTCAAATGGGGTACAGACGCGAACGGTCGGCGAAAGGAGAGTACACACAAGGGTGGACTCAGAAGACAAGAGTCGCCAGCTAGGCATTTTTATCCCGGAGGAAAGGTAATGTTGCATAGACCTGAGAAGAGATATGGATAAGACGGTTGCGAACCAGAGAGACTGAGAAAGGGGGTTGGTTACAACCTGGGAAGGTATTAGCACTCAGATTGTCCGCCGTACTCGACGGGATCCACGCTTAAAAGATTTGTGTTTAAAAGGGGTAGTGTCAGTGCAATTTGTGTGCAAAAGCTGGAAAAGAATGCAAGTGTCAGTGTAAAATAAATGTGAAGTGTATAAGAGAAGTGTCAGTGCAAGAACAAGAATGAAGCTCAAGACTTTGAGGCTTAAAAGAATAATACTGGAAGGAGGGGGAATACACAGAGACTTTTGTTTGATAACTGTTAAGTTATGCCTAGTATCCTCTCGTGCAATGAGGAAGTCAGAACACCGTAGTTCGACTCAAAGAGACTGAAGGATGAATTGACTTGTGAATTGCTTACTTGTCTATGCTCAAGTGTATGACCTGTCTGGCTCAGGTGCAAACTGTCTTGCATTAGACGGAAGAAGCAAGTTCTCGTTTGTGAGTGAAGATGATGAGAAAAGAATCCCGGAGGAGACGATTATTGTTTGTTTTTGTGTTTTCAATCTTTTATTGCCCTTTTTGAAGTTTGTCATAAGAAAATGAGCTTAAGCCTAAATCAGGGGTTAGTAAACTCATCACATCCTCCCTCTGATTAGGGGTAATGAGAATACCTTAAATGTGAAGTAAGCACCTCACACTTAATCACCATGATGTAGGATTAAGATCATTAACCTACTTGTGATTATTTAGATGTTTTTGTTGTTTTTGTTTAGTGTTAAGTAATGAGTTTAAGCCATAATCAAGGATTTAATGGACTCATTACACCATCCTAATAGAAGGATAATAGATGAGAACATTTAAGCTGAGAAAGACTCCTCAACTTAATCCATGATTAGGGATTAACCTCATGACAAAACAAAACCTTTATTAAATGGATTTTAGTTAATGGTAAGATTAAGAAATGAGTTTTATGGTTTGTAAGACAACTTGAGGGGGACTTGTCCATTAACACTAGGGTTAGTCCTTCTTAACCAATTAAGGAAGAATTAGAACCCTAATGCAAGGCCCAAGTTACAAATTTGATGTCTTGATGATTATTAGATGAATTGATTAAAGGATTTAAACACATTAAGGGTTTAACACTTAGGATTAAAGTTGTACACTCCATCCTAATAGAAGGATGCAGGCATAAGCTTAATCACAAAGCCTTAAAACCTTTAGGGTTTAGTCCTGGATTATGAGATGAGAAGAGAAGACTCAAAGAGACTCAAAGGTAAAAACTAATGGGGGACTAAATCAAACCCTAATTGTTATCATACTTGGAGATTCTAGGGTTTATGAGGCTTAAGAGAATAAGAATCTTCAAAGAACACTAAGGAGGAACAAGATGAAAGGAGGAGAAGAAAAGCAAGACAACTTGCTTCACTTAAGAAGGCAAGTTGCCTGAAGATAGAAGGTAAGAGATGAACATGAATGAGCAAGCTCACTCTCATACAAAGATAAAAATGCAGCAAAGATGCAAGAGAGATGAAGAGAGATTGTGAGAAGTGAAGGCAAATTCACTTCTCAAAACAACTTACCACCTGAAAAGTTAGCAAAGAAATGAAATGCAATGCAAAATGAGATGAGATGTCATGATGCAAGATAAAGTCAGAAGCATATCCATGATGTTAATGATGCTAAGAGATGATGCAAACACATGACAAGAGATGAGAGTGAGCATACAAGGATGAGGATACAAATGAGGCATGCTTTGAATCATAAAAGATTCATGAATGTTTATGAAATGAAATGGACACATAACATAACAAATGAAAGATGCAATGACCAAACATGGTTCTAAGATGTCCTAAGATGTCTTATGAATCATGTGGATGCACAAAATGTCATGGCAAGTTATTGAATGCAAGCAAATGGAAAATGGATACAAGATAAGGCACAAATTAGGGTTTATGAACAACATGCAACACAAAATTCAAAATCAGAAGCATAAAGCATGATAAAAAATTGAAAATGGGATCAAAGTAGCCCTATCCCTACACAAGTTCACTTCCCAAAGGAGGGTGTCGCTCCCGATAAATGGGAATAGGCCCAGATAAAGGTACAGACGCGAACGGTCGGCGAAAGGAACAGTGAGAACACACAGCCGTGAACTCACTGGAGATGAATAGAGTCGCCAGCTAGGCATTTTTATCCCGGAGGAAAGGCAATGCTGCATAGACCTAGAAAGACATGGATAAGACGGTTGCGAACCAGAGAGACTGAGAAAGGGGGTTGGTTACAACCTGGGAAGGTATTAGCACCCAGATTGTCCGTCGTACTCGACGGGATCCACGCTTAAGAGATTTGTGTTTTAAAGGGGTAGTGTCAGTGCAATTTGTGTGTAAAAGAGCTGGAAAAGGATGTACAGGTGTCAGTGTAAAAGAAGTGTAAAGTGTGATATATACCGTGTCAGTGTAAGGATAAGAGTGAAATGCTCAAGATCATGAGGCTAAAAGAATGAGGCTAGAAAGAGGGGGAATATACAGAGACTTTTGTTCGATAACTGTTAAGTTATGCCTACGTATCCTCTCGTGCAATGAGGAAGTCAGAACACCGTAGTTCGACCCAAAGAGACTGAAAGGTGAATTGACTTGTGAACTGCTTGCTTGTCAATGCTCAAGTGTATGATCTGTCTGGCACAGATGCAAACTGTCTTGCATTAGACGGAAGAAGCAAGTTCTCGTTTGTGAGTGAAGATGATGAGAAAAGAATCCCGGAGGAGACGATTATTTATTTGTTTTTGTGTTTTCAGTCTTTTTATTGCTTTTGTCATAAGTTAATGAGCTTAAGCCTAAACCAATGGGTTAGTAAACTCATCACATCCTCCCTCTGATTAGGGGTAATGAGAATACCTTAAGTGTGAAGTCAGCTTCTCACACTTAATCACCATGGTGTAGGGTTAAGATCATTAACCTACTTGTGATTATTTAGATGTTTTTGTTGTTTTTGTTTAGTGTTAAGTAATGAGGTTAAGCCATAATCAGGGATTAAACAGACTCATTACACCATCCTAATAGAAGGATAATAGATGAGAATGTTTAAGCTGAGGAAAGCTCCTCAACTTAATCCATGATTAGGGATTAAACTCATGACAAAACAAGCCTTTGATTAAGTGGATTTTAGTTAATGATATGATGATGAAGTGTTTTTTATGGTTTGTAAGACAACTTGAGGGGGACTTGTCCATTAACACTAGGGTTAGTCCTTCTTAACCAGTTAAGGAAGAATTAGAACCCTAATGCAAGGCCCAAGTTACAAGTGTGATGTCTTGATGATTATTAAGTGAATTGATTAAGAGATTTAAACACATTAAGGGTTTAACACTTAGGATTAAAGTTATACATTCCATCCTAAGAGAAGGATGCAGGCATAAGCTTAATCACAAAGCCGTAAAGCCTTTAGGGTTTAGTCCCTGATTATGAGGTGAGAAGAGAAGACTCAAGAGAGACACAAAGGTAAAACTAAGAGGGGAGACTAATCAAAACCCTAATCATTGTCATGCTTGGTTGTTCCTAAGGTTTGTGAGGTTTGCAAGGACAATCTTCAATGGAACCACCAGGAAGCAGACGAAAGGATCAGGAGAAGCAAAGTAACTTGCTTCATTTAAGAAGACAAGTCACTTGAAGAAAGAAAGTTAGAAGAAGAAGAATGAGCAAGCTCAATCTCAAACACATACAAAATGCAGCAAGGATGCATGAAAGAGATGAAGAGAAGTTATGAGAAGTGAAGGCAAATTCACTTCTCAAAGCCACTTACCACCTGAAAGGTTAGAAAGGAAATGCAATGCAATGCAAAATGGGATGGAATGGCATGATGAGAAACAAAACCAGAAGCACATACATGATGTTAATGATGCTATGAGATGCTACAAACAAGAAACAACACATGGGGATGATCATACAAGCTTATGGATGCAAATGAAACAAGTTAAGGAGCATAAACACACATGAAAAGTTATGAAATGCAAATGGCATACAACATGGGAAATGCAAGATGCAATGATCAAACATGCTTTCAATATGTCTTAAGATGTCAAATGGATCACAAGAATGCATAAAATGCTATGGCAAGTCATGTTATGCAAGAAAATGCAAGATGGATGCATATGGAAGCCCAAATTAGGGTTTATGAACCATGCAACAAACAAAAACCAAAACCAGAAGCAAACAACATTATAAAAAATTGAAAATGCACTCAAAGGACCCCTAATCCTATACTAACCCACTGCCCAAAGGAGAGGTTTCAACTCTTAACCAAATTCAAGTTATGATTTTTCTAAGTTTTCCAGGGTTTTAGGGTTCCTAAACAAAAGAAATGCCAAACAAATTGAAAATGAGGAATCAAATCAAGGCCATTTAATCTCAAAAACTACATGCTAAACACAATGCAATGCAAGAAGAATCAATGTCCAACTCTTCATAGATAGGCAGAAATGATTTTTTGAACTTAGGATCAAAATAATGCACAAAAATGATTTTAATTCAAAAGAAAATTCTCAAAAAGCATCAAGATCAAAAAAGAAATTTGGTTTGAGGGTTGGACAATGTTTCTAAATGTCTTAGAACATTTCATGAATTTTTTGGTGATTTTTAAATACCTAAAAGTATTTTTAATAAATTAATTTCCATTAATCAATTAAAAATAATCTTTTAAATATTTAAAAATACTTTTTTAATGATAAAAATAAAAACAAAAATATTTTTGGGTCTTAAAAATTAATAAAACTCATGAGAAAAAGTTTCATAATTTTTAGACATTTTTTACTATTTTTAATAAATTGTGCAAAACAAATGAATTAAATGAAAAATAAAAATGAAATAAACTGAATTAAATAAAAGTCATGCAATCTGATGGTGGAGATTCAAATGAAAACACGCGCGCGTTGACCTGGCGCCAAATCCAAAGGCCAGCATTCAAACCTGGCTAATTAATGTTTAAACCCTAACCCTGCCGTTAATCACTTTCAGATGACCGGAACAGTGTTCCGGTCATCTTCTCCGTTCACCCCAAAATGCTAACTCTCTACACACGTATCTAAAATGAAATCTAAGAACACAGGAATGATCCCCACTCACTCACGAATCAAAACCCCAACTCAAAACAAATTTATCATTCCTACAATGGCTGAATCGAATCAATCTATTTCTAGGGCAAAAAGTTTCAGAAGCATGGTAAACTCTCATCTCTCCACCATTTTCAAAACCAAAGGCATATTCATGATCAGGAAGACATATAGAACATATTAAGAACTTAAAAAATGATTTCTGGGAAAATATTTCTTGAGCTACCTGAGATTCGAAGCTTTCACTCCAGCAACTTTCAGGCCTCCCCTCTTGGTGAAATCCACTCCTTATGACCTCTTGATGATGCTTGAATGCTTGGGAGAAATTTATGTTGGCTGGATGAAGAGTTTGAACAACTTCTGCTCAAGCTCAGTTGAACATGGCTGAAATTCTGGTATGACAGACTCAGATGTCTAATATGATGTTGAGACATCTTATCTGTTACTTATAAACATGGTAAGGTATACATATCAGTACTTAAATAATTCTGTTATATCAGAGTCAAACATGCTTCAGGATGTTGGGACATCTGATAGGACATTCAGTTCAGGTACTGCATAAAACATAAAAGATAAAAAGAACACAGCAGAAGTTTGTTAACCCAGTTCAGTGTATAACCACACTTACATCTGGAGGCTACCAAGCCAGGAGGAAATCCACTATAAGTAATATTAATTCTAGACTTAAACCACCCTGTTTAATCTATCACTTAATAACTACCCAATGCAATTTCTACCTAAGACACAACTTAGATATGAGTACCCTACTCACTCCCCCTCAATCACACAGTGATCTTTTACAATGATTAATAAAATTGAAGTCACACTTCAAACACAACAGCTTGATCTTACTTAGAAGTTTCAATCAAGACACAATACTTCTCTTGCTTACAAGCTTCGAGAATCACAAGTGAAACAGCCACAATAGTGTTACTTGTTATGCACGGCTGACACAAGGACACAACCCTAATAATGTTTACATTTTCGGTTCATTGGGTTAATTCTAAACTAGGTTACAAGGTTTCTTTTATAACCTATTCCCAACTGGATTTGGGCCTAAACAATCACAACAATAGCTGCTACAAATATGCAGAAATATCTGCTACAAATATGCAGAAATATCTGCTACAAATATTCCAAAAGATCTTCAACTTCTAAAATATCTCTAAATATAGAAACCTATATTTTTCAATATTTGTCTTCAATTTAAATTGAGTCTTTAAGATCTTCTAGATCAGCACCACATATGATTGCATAATATCTCCAGAATATTCTGCATAATTCAGATCTGATAAATCCAATGTCATCACCTTGAATTAGGGTTTGTTACTTCCTAGATTCTAGGTGATTTTGTTCTTCTGATTAATCTGAATCTTCATAACAAAACTCCCTACAGATGCGCCTTGTTCTGTTTTTATCCATCCATAATTAATTCCAGATAACTCTCCTTAAATATCTCAGATCAGTTAGTTATTAATTAATTCTGGTAACAGGTCTGAGACGTCTCAACATCTGTTGGGACATCCTGAAAAACTGAACTTACTTCATTTACTGATACAATGTCACAACATCTGATGGGACATCCTGTAAACTGAACTTATTCCATCAACTGATACAATGTCCTAACATCTGGTGTGACATCCTGATATCTTGACTTAAGTTCATTAATTGTTACTCTGTTTGACAGTGTCACAACATTTGGTGTGACATCCTGAACTAAGTTCAACACTTCTTGTTTGATATCTATATGTAACATATGACAGTAATGTTGTCATGACAGTTGCAGATGTTTCAACATTCTCTTTGACATTTGTCATGACATTTGCAGATGTTTCAACATTCTCTTTGACATCTGTCATGACATTTGCAGATGTTTCAGCATCTTCTTTGACATCTGTCTGTAGCATATGACAGTAATTCTGTCATGACATTTGCAGATGTTTCAACATCTTCTTTGACATCTGTCTGTAACATTCTGTCATGACATTTGCAGATACTTCAACATCTTCTTTGACATCTGACTGTGACATATGACAACATCTGTTGGGACATCCTGAATTAAGTTCTTATACTCTGTTTGATAATGTCCCAACATCTGATAGGACATTCTGAACTGAATTCAACATCTTCTTTGACAACTTCCACATTTATCTGTGCCACCATGTCAGGACATCATGTTTGACATGTTCTTCCAGAATCTATACCATGTTAATATGGAACTTATTATTCAACATTTTCCAGCCATATTAGTTTTACCAAACATAATGCCAATCATAGAATAATAGCATTAACAATCTCCCCCTTTGGCTTATTTTGGCTAAAACTAATTTACATACAGGTGTAGTAGTACCTTATGTAGAAGTTCCTTAACATCACATCTTCATATCAGACCTCACACTATTACTTCTCCCCCTTTTTAGCCATAAAAAGACAAAGGTACCATAATAAAAATAGAGGTATATAATCTCCATAAGCTTGAAACACACACAAGCTTCACAATTCCTCAAGAATCAAACATAAACTGCAAAGAGCAGCTTTATATAATATAGCCTTCTAGACTCTTAGGATTCTCCTTATCTGGTTAAGGTATTACTCCCCCTTAACACCACAAAATCAAGTGCACATACTTGTAACACACTCCCCCTATCTAGGATACTCCATGCTTCTCTGTACATTGATGAAAGGAAAACATAAGACGCATCTTCATATCTTCAAGAGCTCACCCTATGTTCAATTCCCAATTGAACACATTCACTTCTTGTACCAAAGCATACCTGATTCCTTTCTGGGTTTGTAGTTACCACATACTACACAAGATGAACATCTTCTAGCACACAGGTTCTTGACACTAAGCCTTTACACACCAAAGGCCATACAATCCAGATAAAACACATCCAAACTAATTATGAAATTAGAATGAATGTCCACAAACAAACTTCCAAGCAATCAATACCTGATATACTTCTGGTGGATCAACAGAGATGTGCTCTTCAGTTGAGGCCTTGTGCTGGTCCTCAGATGTTTCAACATCTATTGGGACATCCTGTTGAGCAGGAGTGTCCTTTGCAGCCTGAGTTTGTTGATCTTCTTGTGGGGCTGGCATAGTGTTCAGAGAGATAGATATGCCACTTACCACTCTTTGCTCAGATAGGATTTTGGTTACCAACTCCTTTATGGAATCATCCACATATTCAGAAGCTTTTGGAGTGTTGTACAATGGTGAAGGTATGCCTTTGGTCTTGCTGAAAACTTGATCTTTTTGGAGTTCTTGGCTTTTTAGCACGAGGAACACTTCCAGTCTCTTCTACATGTTTTCCTCCAATATAGATCATCTACTTCATCATTCTCCCATATGATTAGGTAGTCTAATAATAGAAACCATAAACACCCCAGATAATGTACTAACACTTAGTTAGAACATTTTTTTTTTCATACACCAAGACCTTATCACCATGATCCTAGATGTGCTCTACCAACTGGACTTACTATAGTATAGTAATCCAAGAACTGAAAATCTTCAACTACACTGTGCCACCAGTTAGAATTAGAAATCCAGAAAGAGTGATAAACTCTCATCCACCTTCAAGAAGAATAAATCCTCTTGAGTCTTCAACTCATCACTCCTCTGCCCAAGAGCAATTTGTTTCAAGACAATCCTCAAGAACAACCAGCTGCCACACTCTGATTATCTTGATTCTTCGAATCCACTTTAAAGATCAACCAATTACCACATTTTGATAACCTCTTTTATGAATCCTCATATGAAAAAGCCAATTGCCACTTTTGTCTTCTTCACGTTTATAATAAAGCTTCCAAAGATATCCTGATCAAAAAAGTTGATCTTCACCAATTAGACTCTGATGTTGAACTAGATGTTTAAACATTATTAGCCCACATCCATCTGTTAAATTCAGTTCCTTCTTCTGCCACTTGAAAGAACCTCCTTCCTTTATAGAACAAGAGTTACATGCTCTCATAGACTTGATTTATCCATCAAGTTTGAGTAGACAACCTCCATTCTATTGGTTTTGCAGAAGTTCTTACCAATAACACATATTGATGAGAAACTTCCAATGTTTCTCCAAAGTCTTCAAACCTGCCACTGTCTGATTATTCAGAAGGAATAGTTAAGAACTACACCTCAAAACTATACCAAGGATGCCACCTTTCCTTGAGTAAAGCAGTCTAAACAAATTTATGATATCTCCACCTATCTTAACTCCATGATGAGCATTCTGGACTACACCTAGATCAGAAATAAACCAATCCAAGTAGTCACCAAGATTATGATATGTTCATGGTCTTTCATCTCCATCTTCAGAATCAACAATATCCAGACAAGTTCTTCCCAAGAAACTTTCCAGAAATACATAACTCTTGTCACACAAGACTGAAGCCAATGCTACAGCTTATGCAATACCTCTCCCATGATTCTGCACAAACTCTGATGATAAGATGTTCCAACATCTTTTTGAACATCACCAATCTTGAATCACAAGGGTAATCAATCAAATATTTGTGAATTCCACAAACAACAATTGATCTTAAATCCTTGTATAATACCTTATCAGATAGTTCTACACAATCTGATCTTTTACTTTTGAAGGATTTTAAGGTTAGCTCCAGATAAGATTAGCAAGATCTCCTCATGTCATGGATAAACAATACTCCAGCTGAGCATGTACTCCACTAATTCTCAATTTCACACCCCTGATGAACATACAAAGAGCACAACTGATAAATATCCACACTTGATTTTATATTCCAAAACAGATGCTCTTAGTTTGCTTGCTACAAAGGGTTTATACTGCCACTATCCATGACTAGTAGTGGAAGAGACTACCAGTTCAACAACCATTCTGATCAGACTTCCCAATCTGACATTCTTCCCTTGCTTCTAGCAATTGTTGGTCACATTGATAGCTTTAATCATGACCAAAGTCATGCATTTTTCACCCACATTTGTAAATACATTTAGAAGCTTCTTCATCTTCAGATTCATCATTAGATTCATCAGTATTCTGAGTAACCTCTTCCAGCTCCAGCCTTTGAAATACTTCCTCAAGCTTTTTCTTCCTGACATCCAGATTTTTGCAAGTGTTCTTCAGATCTGCAATCAAGGCAGCTTTGGATATGGGAGTCTTTGCTTTTGAAGGTCCAGCAGATGTCCTAGTGGAAGCTTCAACATCAGCAGCATGATGGCTCAAGAAAAGTTTGTAATGGAAGGCCAGAGGACTTTTTCTTTTGCATACTGAATCCTTCTTAGTGAGGATACCTGGATACTGGCTTAGTATGATTCCACATAGCAGAGAGGAAAAAGCAATGGGAAGCTTTGTTGCAGATGTTCCAACATGCTTCAATGTCTGATAAAAAATATAAGCCCCAAAGTACAGCTTTGCTTGGGTGCCCACAGCATATATGAACCTGCTCAATTCAGTTGCTATTGAGGAGGTATGGTTGGTAGGGACCCAATTTGAAGTGCCAATCCTATGCAGCATTGCATACTTCCTTGTCAGCAAGCTAACAGAAAATTTCCCTTTGACTGGCCAAGCTTTGAATTGATTAGCAGTGATGACCTTGCACACATGGTTATTTATCTTTCCCAGCTCATTAGGTCCATCAGATTCTCTTCCTAGATAGTGGTTGATAACCCTATAAGAGAATTCCACACATTTCCCTCTTACATACACCTTTCTGAAGTCATCTGATTTACCATCATCGCAGTCCTCTTGAAGGTTGACAATGAATTCCTTGACTAGCAGCTCATAGCAAGGTGAAAAGTTTGATACTGTCTTGAATAAACCAGCAGAAGAAATTAGGTCAATTACCTCAGTGCACTCAAGTGCATTTCTGCCCAGCTCTCTTTCAAGTGCTACCCTTCTTTGGTATACAAATTTCCATCTGCTCACACTTGACACGTGATGGAATGAAACATTGTCCAAAGGAGCTTCTGGAACAGCAGAGGTGGACCTTGAGGGTGCTGGTTTCTTCTTTGGTTGGGATGTTGGGACATCCTCTTCAACATCTGAATCTGGTGGAGTTACAGCTTTCCTCTTTTGGGTATTCACCTTGCTCCATTGTTTAGTAGGACCAAGTATCACTTTGACCTTGTCTTTCTTTGGAGTAGGCTGCTTCTTTTCAGGAGATGAATGTCCTGTAGTCTTCTTTTCCTTTCTAGCCCTAAGCCTTTTGGCTATGCTAGGGTCCACAGAAGCAATGATCATTATCTAAGTCTTCAACATGTAGCATAGATGCCTCCTCTTCCAGGTTAGGAGTAGGTTCTAAACATATGTGATCATCACACATTTGTCTAGCACCCAAAGCATCCATCATCACACCAGTTTCCTTCTTCTGGAACACAAAACTAAGCTTGGTTCATAAACTGTTGATGTGTAGTGTGGTGTTAAGCCATTAGGATTGACATATCAATTCAGCTTCTTTCTTGATGAAACTTCCTTCAGTTCATGATTTAGACAATCATAAACATGTATCTTCACAGGAGAGATTTTCTCCAGCTATACCTAAACAACATAGGACACCATAACCAAGAAGGATATCCTCATTAGGTCACCATAAATAAGCTTAAGAGATAACTTATCAAGATTTTCACTCCCGCATGAAAGATTTGATAATTATACTCTTTTGTTTTGGCTCCAACCTCTTCTTTCATCAAGAACCACAACATTCTGAACTAAGTGTTCTCCAATTCTCACAGAAAACAAAATACAAGCCTCCTTCAAATATAGAATTCTCAGAACCAAGATGTCAGGACATTCTGTTTGACATCATAGCTACACAACAATTCACCAGCAAATTTCCATCCCTGATAACACCAGACTGGTCCAATATACACCATATGATGAATAGTCCATCCTCCACTTCTAGGGACCATTCAAACACCAATATGAACCTCTCAAGTTCAAACAGCTTTTCATTATATCCTCCTTCTTCCTTTACCATGAACCAGAAAGTATCCCCCTTAGATCTCATCCAGAAATAGACCAGGATGCCTGCTCTGATACCAATTGAAATTCTGGTATGATAGACTCAGATGTCTAATATGATGTTGAGACATCTTATCTGTTACTTATAAACATGGTAAGGTATACATATCAGTACTTAAATAATTCTGTTATATCAGAGTCAAACATGCTTCAGGATGTTGGGACATCTGATAGGACATTCAGTTCAGGTACTGCATAAAACATAAAAGATAAAAAGAACACAGCAGAAGTCTGTTAACCCAGTTCAGTGTATAACCACACTTACATCTGGAGGCTACCAAGCCAGGAGGAAATCCACTATAAGTAATATTAATTCTAGACTTAAACCACCTTGTTTAATCTATCACTTAATAACTACCCAATGCAATTTCTACCTAAGACACAACTTAGATATGAGTACCCTACTCACTCCCCCTCAATCACACAGTGATCTTTTACAATGATTAATAAAATTGAAGTCACACTTCAAACACAACAGCTTGATCTTACTTAGAAGTTTCAATCAAGACACAATACTTCTCTTGCTTACAAGCTTCGAGAATCACAAGTGAAACAGCCACAATAGTGTTACTTGTTATGCACGGCTGACACAAGGACACAACCCTAATAATGTTTACATTTTCGGTTCATTGGGTTAATTCTAAACTAGGTTACAAGGTTTCTTTTATAACCTATTCCCAACTGGATTTGGGCCTAAACAATCACAACAATAGCTGCTACAAATATGCAGAAATATCTGCTACAAATATGCAGAAATATCTGCTACAAATATTCCAAAAGATCTTCAACTTCTAAAATATCTCTAAATATAGAAACCTATATTTTTCAATATTTGTCTTCAATTTAAATTGAGTCTTTAAGATCTTCTAGATCAGCACCACATATGATTGCATAATATCTCCAGAATATTCTGCATAATTCAGATCTGATAAATCCAATGTCATCACCTTGAATTAGGGTTTGTTACTTCCTAGATTCTAGGTGATTTTGTTCTTCTGATTAATCTGAATCTTCATAACAAAACTCCCTACAGATGCGCCTTGTTCTGTTTTTATCCATCCATAATTAATTCCAGATAACTCTCCTTAAATATCTCAGATCAGTTAGTTATTAATTAATTCTGGTAACAGGTCTGAGATGTCTCAACATCTGTTGGGACATCCTGAAAAACTGAACTTACTTCATTTACTGATACAATGTCACAACATCTGATGGGACATCCTGTAAACTGAACTTATTCCATCAACTGATACAATGTCCTAACATCTGGTGTGACATCCTGATATCTTGACTTAAGTTCATTAATTGTTACTCTGTTTGACAGTGTCACAACATTTGGTGTGACATCCTGAACTAAGTTCAACACTTCTTGTTTGATATCTATATGTAACATATGACAGTAATGTTGTCATGACAGTTGCAGATGTTTCAACATTCTCTTTGACATTTGTCATGACATTTGCAGATGTTTCAACATTCTCTTTGACATCTGTCATGACATTTGCAGATGTTTCAGCATCTTCTTTGACATCTGTCTGTAGCATATGACAGTAATTCTGTCATGACATTTGCAGATGTTTCAACATCTTCTTTGACATCTGTCTGTAACTGTCATGACATTTGCAGATGTTTCAACATCTTCTTTGACATCTGTCTGTAGCATATGACAGTAATTCTGTCATGACATTTGCAGATGTTTCAACATCTTCTTTGACATTTGTCTGTAACATATGACAGTAATTCTATAATGACATTTGCAGATGTTTCAACATCTTCTTTGACATCTGACTGTAACATATGACAACATCTGTTGGGACATCCTGAATTAAGTTCTTCTACTCTGTTTGATAATGTCCCAACATCTGATAGGACATTCTGAACTGAATTCAACATCTTCTTTGACAACTTCCACATTTATGTGTGCCACCATGTCAGGACATCATGTTTGACATGTTCTTCCAGAGTCTATACTATGTTAATATGAAACTTCTTATTCAACATTTTCCAGCCATATTAGTTTTACCAAACATAATGCCAATCATAAAATAATAGCATTAACAGTTACAAAATCTATAGCATTAAACAATTGGTTTTATGTTTATGCACAGGCTCATAATGCTCTATGCAATTGTAGTCACATGAGGAAAGAAACATGAGGCAGTCTCAGTTACATGTAATCCATATTTAGTGATTTTATGGTCTACAACAGATGAAGAAACGTGAGGCATTCTCTTGGTAAGCACTTATGTCTTGCAAATCATTCACATAGCTAAACCTACTCCAAGTTATTGAGATCAATGTTTTATTATATTTTTTATTTTATTCATGAATTCATTCTTCAATCATATTCTGCATAATTACAGTTTATAATGTTATTTCTGAATTACAACTGATATATAAAATAAAATTTAAGTTCCTACCACTATATTATCATAGTTTTACATTTAAGTGATAAAACCAACCAACATATAAAACAATATTGTGGCAACAGTAAGTGGGATTTTGTAATTTCTATAGTAGAAAAATTAACATTGTGACTGCAATTGTATTGCCTATTTTTTGTAATTTGGTATGATAATCCTATTTTTATTTTGTTTGAATTAGTGATGTAAGAGTCAAGTAAAGCTGTAAAATTCTCTGGGGATTAATGAAACGTGACGGGGACGGCCATCAAGTTCATAAAGCAAAGTAACCGACGATGGGGACGGCCATCGGGCTAAAAAGAAAAGGGACCACGACGGGGACGGCCATCGGGTTAAAGAATAAATGAAATAAACAGATGATGGGGTACGGCCATCACAGGTGAAGGACGATCACCTAGCAGGGGACGGCTGCTCTGTTGGGGAATAAGGAAATATGATGGGGACGACCATCAAAGGTGGAGGACGACCACCTGGCAGGGTACGGCTGCCGAAAATATCGCGACATAAAACGAATGCCGGATAAAAAGTCAACGATGGGGACGGCCATCGGACGAGCATGATGGAGGACGACCATCAAGAGGTGGAGGACGACCACCTAGCAGGGGACGGCTGCTCTCGAGGTCTATCATGACACAGGACGAATGCCAGATAACCAAAATCAACAATGGGGACGGCCATTGGATAAAATGATGAAGGACGATCATCAAGAGGTGGAGGACGACCACCTAGCAGGGGACGGCTGCTAAAAACCAACGATGGGGACGGCCATCGGATGAGCATGACGGAGGACGACCATCACGAGGTGGAGGACGACCACCTAGCAGGGTACATCTGCTCTCAAAGTTTATCGTAACACAGGGCGAGTGCCAGATAAAAAAGGAATATTTGCTTTGTTGGCGATCTACTGGGGAATAGTAAACACAGACGAGTGTTTACATCCAAGAAATAAAAGGTATAAGTGTTTAGATGCTTGTGTATAGATTAAAGATACGGACGAGCATCCTTAAGACTACGATACGGACGAGTATCGGGTAGAAACAAACTGACACATGTTCAGAGATGATGATACGGACGAGTATCAACCGGTTAACAGAGAACACGGGCGAGTGTTGAGTCTGAAAGAACTCTTCTGGGGATAGTAGACACAGACGAGTATCAACCGGTTAACAGAGAACACGGGCGAGTGTTGAGTCTGAAAGAACTCTTCTGGGGATAGTAGACACAGACGAGTATCAACCGGTTAACAGAGAACACGGGCGAGTGTTGAGTCTGAAAGAACTCTTCTGGGGATAGTAGACACAGACGAGTATCTATATTCAAGAGTATAGAAGTGTTCGACACAGTGTATGGATTAAAGATGCGGTCGAGCATCCTTAAGACTATGATACGGACGAGTATCATGTAGAAACAAACTCTTGACGCATGTTCTGAGATGACGATACAGACGAGTACCATCTGGTTAACAAAGAACAAGGACCAATGTTGAACCTGTGGGGATATATAAGTGGTACATACAAGATACGGACGAGTATCTGTATAAGTAATGAGTATGAAGTATTGCATAGATGAGTGTTTATCTGCTGGGGAGAGTGACACGGACGAGTGTCAAAGGAGAAAAGTATATTAATATCAACAAGTATCTGGTATACAAAGTGTAGGTGACTGTGCTGGGGATACGACACGGACGAGTGTCAAGAAAGTGTAGATATACAAGTATAGGTGAGTGCAAAGGTGATGTCTTTGGCTTTCTGCTGGGGGTATGACACGGACAGGTGTCAGGACGTATCTGCAATACGGGTGATCTTGTTTGCAAAGAGTGTTCAGGCGACTTTACTGGGGAAGTGATGACACGGACGGGTGTCAAGAGGTGTATATACTGGTGTTTGTGATTTGTAAGGCAACTGCTTTTGCTGGGTACTTTGGGGGATTTTGGGGAAAGTATTCTGTATTCTGATGAATGGTTACTAGTCACAAGCGCTGATTCAAAACATGGCTTATGATTATGCTATGTGTTGGATTTTTGCCGTAATGCTCCGTACTAGACGGAATGCTACGTTTTGTGGGTGAATATGATGCAAATGATATGATTATGCAAAGATACCGATTCGGGATTCGGATCCCGTTGCCATGAAGATCTCTGGTCGATCTGTTTGAAGTGGACATCCCAGCTGGGGATGAGATCATTGATAGATCTGATGACGTATCTGCTTGGGGATATAAGTCACTGATTAACATATCCTTGTAATATAGGGACCCAGCTGGGGTTTGTAAAAGTCTCCTGTACTCTGTTGTGACTCCCTCATGCGTTGCTCTTCTGAATAGAGGCTGAGACTCTGTGGGGAGATGACTCCCTGATTCTTGCATTCTGCTGAGGAGGAATGATTGGTACTACGGCTGGGAGAGTTGTAGGTAACTCAGCTGGGGAGAGTAATGAGAGGCAACTCAACTGGGGAGAAAGCACTGAGTGTTAAGACTGTTTGTTGGTTTGCCAGCTTGCTGGGATGTAACTTGCATGCCCCAAATTGCGTTCTGGATACCTGCAAACCTGCAAAGATAAGGAAACGCACAAATGGTCCCGAGGTATCCCTTATTGGATTCCGTCATAGGAGTTAAGTACTTTCGAGAGTAAGTATATTCCCTGTAAGCATGTGTTTTTTTATTTTCTTAGAGAAAAACATTTGTACTTATGCAATTAGTTTTTAAGAGACATCAGACGTTCTTTGCAAATAAAAAATATACAACACGAAACATGACTGAAGAATCTGATTTTATTAATTCATGTGTCCTGAATTGGCAAGATACAGTCAAAGAAACATATCTCCTGAAAGGAGGAGGCTGTTACAAATTGAGAAACAAAGTGCTGGCGATGTTGACGACGCTTTAAAGAGCTTCCTCTTCTACTATGACTCGTATGACAATGACGTTCTTTTCGTCCTGCTTTCTGAAGAAAGCTGATTCTGATTGAAGCTTGATCCTTTCGAAGTTTTCCAAGTTGTAAATGATACAGACGAATTCAGAATACAGTTGTTCGCTTATTCCCTTATTTTGCATGGATCGCCCTTTCGGGTTTTCAATCCATCGGGATACCCATTTTTTGCCTGAGCTGTCCAATGCGGCTTTTCAACTCAGCGGGTGTACATTTTTGTTTATTTTCCCTTACTTTTGCCCGAGTCTTTTATTCTGTTTTTGACTCGCCGGGATGCCCTATTTTTGCCTGGACTTTCATTCTATTTTTATGTCCAGCGGGTCATTTTTATGCGAAGTATTTTTTAACTGCATCTGAATTCAAAGGGGACGGGAAATCCTCACCATCCATGGTGCTGAGTGTAACACAGTGGGAGAACTGACTTTAGTTATGTTGCGGATAGCAAGAGTCGCCACCGACTTTTATTTTATCCAAAGGAAAGGCATAAAAGAACAGGAAAGACCTTTTAAAAAGATTTTTGGGTCCGGGGGGTAGGTTATGTAAAGGGAAGGTGTTAGCACCCTTTACATCCATGGTTATCCATGGGCTCTTAGTTACTTAGCTCACTTTAAATTGTTTTTGAAAAGGTGAAGTGTGTGAATAGAAATTTTCATAAGAGTTTGATAATGATCCATGTACGGATGCGTAAAAAACTTGTGTTTGAAAATTGTTTGAAATTTGTGAAGTGTTTGAAAAGTTTTTGAATGGTGAGCAAGTAACTATGAGGAACCTACCCTAAAGTTTAAGTCTTTCTGTTCTTGAATCCTTTAAATGGTAAGACTATCCCTATTATTAAGGAATAGGTAGTCATTACCTTGGATGTAAAGGGACATGTGAGAGACATTCTGTTTTATGAAGGCAACTGTGGGGTGTAATAAGCATACTGGAGGGACTATCATCATTTATTTCGAAGGGACTCGATTCGTATAGGCAACCATGAGGGACTTGATGATTTTCTTTTTAAAGGGACTTGCTTTATACACCCCACTTGACCTTATTCGTAGGCAACTTGAGGGATAACCTTAGAAAGTGAGACGGCGATAAAAATCGACTTACGTGTGTGAGTGTTAATTTAATTATCTTTGATTAAAGTGATCTAATTTATTTTAAATAAAATACATATTTTTCACTCCCTAATTACTAACCATAGCAATAATAATAATATTTACAATTTTTACATCCAGGAAGCAATTACAACATAATTATAATAAGCAAAAATAAATAAATAGCAAAATATAAATATAAGCAAATTAAAAATATATAAGCAAAATAGTAAGCAATAAATAAATAGATATTGGGTTAGTGCTAAATAATAATAATAATTAGAAATAACAAACAAGGTTAGAAACATAATAATAAAAATATAATAATAAATAATAGTATAGTTAGTAAATAATAAAGATTAATGAAATATATACAATTAATAAAGCAAAATAAATAATATGGTTAGTAATAACAATAATAAATAAAATTATCCAAAATAATAATAGATCAACAATTTTTAATATAAACAATTATATTTAGAAAAAAAAAAATATGAGCAAACAATTATTTTAATTTTACAAATTATTAAGTTATTTTTAAATATATTATAATTACAAAACTTAGTTATTATAAATTCAATTATTTCTAAATAAACGAAAATTATAAAAGTGTTCACATATTATATAAAGAGAAAAACAAATTATAAGCATATTTACAAGATTTAAATTTTTTTTTATTAATTCAATTATTTTTTTTTTAAAGACAATGATTTAAATTATAAACATAGTGTAAAATATATTTACATATTATATGAAGAAAAGAGTTTATAATTATATTTAAAAATTATATACATGATAATTATGATAAGAATTAGAAAATAAAAATCATTTTAGAAAATAGAATTAAGTTTTATTTAGAAAATATTTTTAGGGTTTTAAAAAATTAGGGTTTAGTTATATACAAAAATATTCTAATTTATATATACATATTATAAATTAAACACAAGATATAGAAACATAATTTATGAAAATATATTTTGGAAATTAAAGAAAACATACATACTTTATTATTATTTTTATTGTTTAGAAATAAAATTATATTTAATATAATAATACCTAAAAAAACAAATAAAAGAAAAAGAGTATGAAAAACTTACCTGACTGGGGTTTGAACCCAGGTCAGTTTGATTTCCAACAAGAACAACAACCACCAGGCCATTGGGTGCGCAGACAATAAATGGAAGGGAGAAATTGGTTTTATTCTTTGTCTTGTAAATCCAGAAAAATAATGACACAAAAAGGCCTGGGGTGGGATTTGATCCCAGGACCTTTATACATTCACACATGCGCATCACCACCCGGCTGGAAGAGCCAATCTGAAAGTATAGTGACAACATAACATAATATATTCAAATTACAAATTAAATGAAAACACATCAAAAAGAATTGCTGGAGGCTGGATTCGAACTCATGGCCTCAGGTCCTACGCGCATCACTTCTACCACTGGGCCAACCAGCCAGTTGTGACATACAACCATCACCATTACATAAAATAAAATATGTAATATTTGAATTCAAAAAAACGCGCGCAGGCCAACTTCATCTTCAACCTCTGGATATTGAATTTAGCTGCGAAACTTGTTGCAACATTTCCTGCGATTTTTCCTGCACCTTAAAAACCTACGAAATTCAAACTACCATCAAACAGTATGATTTCATCAAATTGAGGACACCTTGGGACTCCTTGCAACCTGCACAGTCCAATTTCATCAACCAAATTCATTTATAATGCATGAATCCAATAACCCTAATTTGAAGGTCCAAACCCTAATATGGCATCTCACGGATTTCTTATGGTTTCTTTAGTTTCTTTGCCCAGAATCGTTCTACACACCATCACAAACAATATTAGGTCAACAAAATTCATTAACACACAATGAAATAATGCAATCGAAAAAATCAAAATCAAGAACAACTATGGTTCGGGTTACACAATATGCCATGATACTGATGCGTATGAGTGATCATTCATGATCAGGAAAGTCCAAAGAAGCTTGCTATGATCTTATTTTACCTTTAAATGCCCTGCAAATTGAAAATCCGAATATGAGTTTTCTTGAATTTTTTGAACAATGAACTTACACTTTTGGCTGCTGGATTTTTGTCCCTGGTCAATGGCAATGAGTTTAGTATATATAGGAGACTCAATTAGGTCAAAAACTTTGATTGATTATGTGGAAGTTTTGATATTTTAAGATTGAGAAAGATCATGCCATGAAAGTTCAATATTTTTGTACCAATGCTTTCTATTTCAAGCCACTCCATATAATTCTTGCATCAATTTGTTCCATATTGATTTTATGACTTTCTAGAATCAATAAATCAATTAAATCTTCACATTTAATATTTTATTTAAATTTAAAATGATTTTAAGAATAAAAAATCATAATAAATTAATTAAATAAAATAGAAATTATGAAAATATGATGGAAATTTCGTGCATGATGTTATTGTATGGGTTGGGTCATAATTTGGCCAGCCCATTTGGAGAAAATTGCTTTTAGGCCCTCATTTTCATCATAGACCATCACAAATTTTCCCAACTTTGCAAGGGCACATCTCCCTCAATTTTAAAGGTATGAGGGTGTTCTTGGACATTTTGGAAATCTTGAAGAGTCCTCTAAACAACCCCATTGGTTTCAGGTCCATATCATTTACCAATCTCAAGTTATGCCCTTTTGAAGTTGTTGACTTTTGAAATGACCTATAATGTCTTAGCTCATATCTTTCAAATGAAGCATTTTTGGGCTTAACTTTCAACATAAAAGTTGTAGAGGATTCAATTTACTTCAAAATGAGCTTTGGATGGAGACTTGGTGATGAAGTATGTGAAAGTTATGGCTGGTCAAAGTTCAGTTGACTTTTACTGAGGAAACCCTAATTTAGAAACTCCTGATTCTTGATGATCTGGAATCTTCTTGATGAATCATGATCAACCCTTGATCAAATGATGAATTTTACTTCATATACTTGATGTTGGCAAAAAATCATGAAGTTTGACTTTGGTTTGACCACAGTTGACCTCAGTTTGACTTTTTAACTGCATTGACTGATTTTGACTTATCTGATCATCTGACTGAGCAAACTTTTGAGAAAAGTCTTGAAACTTGTCATGGGAGTTCTTACACACATATAAGATGTTATGAAACTCACTTGAGGTATTGGAAGTCCATTTAGCCTGATTAAAGTCAAAACCCTAGTTTTGGATGCACTGCTTAGGAGGTGCATTGTCTGAGGGAATTGTCAACTCTTCTGACCAATTGTGAACTTTGTGAACCTTGTGAACCATAATAAACTGTCTTGTGATACTCATGGGAGGTATTGTGAAGCTTGTGAACCTTATGAACCTCATGAAGTGGCTTTGTAGACCTCATAAACCTCAGGAAAGGTATTGAAAGCATTGTGGAACTTGTGAACCTTCAAGAAGTAACTTGTTGACTTCATGAACTTCATGAAAGGTTATGGACATGTTGAGAAACTTATGAACCTTGTGAACCTTCAAGAAGTAACTTGTAGACTTCATGAACCACATGAAAGGTCTTGTGAATGTAGAGAAATTTGTGAACCTTGTGAACCTTCTTAGAACACAAAGTCTTGTATTGTGAGGGCAAATTTTGGGGTGCAACAGCTGCCCCTGTTCAATTTTCTGAAACCTGAGGGGTTAGATTGGTATATTTGCCAGTCGTGACCTGGAAGGTTGAAGGGGATTGAACACAAAAGCCCAAAAATTTGCACTCACCAGTGCATTAGAGTGATAAGATTGAGTGGGCTTAAAGATGCCACTAGGGGAAAGTTCTTCAGATATATTTCTTGGAAGATAAAGCAGTCAAAATATGGAGGTATAATGAGATCTGTCAGGAGTCTGGAGCAGTCCTGAGGTATTGATGATATGTTTTCAGGATACTGGAGTAATCCTGATGTAACAGCATGTCTTCAGGGGGATAGAGCAATCAATAATGATAACCCTAAAGCAGTCTTGAAGTAATAATATGACTTCAGGAGGATAGAGCAATTAATAGCTCTAAAGCAGTCTTGAAGTAATGATTTCAGGAGGATAGAGCAATGATAACTCTAAAGCAGTCTTGAAGTAATGATTTCAGGAGGATAGAGCCATCAATAATGATAACTCTAAAGCAGTCTTGAAGTAGTAATATGACCTCAGGAGGATAGAGCAATGATAACTCTAAAGCAGTCTTGAAGTAATAAGATGACCTCAGGAGGATAGAGCAATCAATAGATCTAAAGCAGTCTTGAAGTAATAATTTTAGGAGGATAGAGCAATCAATAATGATAACTCTAAAGCAGTCTTGAAGTAATGATTTCAGGAGGATAGAGCCATCAATAATGATAACTCTAAAGCAGTCTTGAAGTAATGATTTCAGGAGGATAGATCCATCAATAGCCCTAAAGCAGTCTTGAAATAATAATGTGATTTCAGGAGGATAGAGCAATCAATAGCCCTAAAGCAGTCTTGAAGTAATGATTTCAGGAGGATAGAGCCATCAATAATGATAACTCTAAAGCAGTCTTGAAGTAATGATTTCAGGAGGATAGAGCCATCAATAATGATAACTCTAAAGCAGTCTTGAAGTAATGATTTCAGGAGGATAGAGCAATCAATAATGATAACTCTAAAGCAGTCTTGAAGTAATGATTTCAGGAGGATAGAGCCATCAATAGCCCTAAAGCAGTCTTGAAATAATAATGTGATTTCAGGAGGATAGAGCAATCAATAATGATAACTCTAAAGCAGTCTTGAAGTCGTGAGAAGTTATCAGGAGGATAAAGTAACCCTGAGGTGACGATAAAGCAGTCCCAAAGTAACAAGAAGCTTATCAGGAGGATAAAGTAACCCTGAGGTGACAATAAAGCAGTCCCGACGATCATAAGTTTGTTTGTTGGATAATTAACCTGAAAACAAGGTAGCATTCTGTATGATAACATTAGTTTATGCTTTATGTATGCATGTATGATATGATGTACTCAAGTAATGTACTATATGTTTATGGATATATGTGCTATGGTATGATGTAAATGATGTATGTATGATATGATACTGCCGGAAGCGTCTGGATATCTTCGTATAACAACTGCTGGCCAGGGAAAATAAATCCTGATTCGTTGCTGAAGAATATATAACCCTCTGTCTACTGAGGAATAGTAAGGTATAGATATAACCTCCCGTTGTTGGGGATGGTAAGGTATATATAACCTCCCGTCTGCTGGGGATAGTAGGGTATATATAACCTTCGTCTTCGTTTGATAGTAGGATAAGTATAACATCCCGTCTTCGTTCGTCGTACCTTTTTTTGGAAAGTAATTCTCCGTACATCCGCATGAGGATAAAAGAGATGGATATAAATTCCAGGGGAGATGAGACTTTATGAAGATGGATTTGTCCTACTGAGGGTTTTGTAACTGTTTTGTAGAGATGAATCGGCGAAGCTTCGTTGAAATCCTTCTCTCGTTCGTCCTTAGTAAATACTATTACTGCATTTTCATGCATTTCTGGTAAACATTAATCATATTAAAAGCATACATGCATTTCTGGTAAACATCAATCATATTCAAAAGCATGATACATTCAAACATAACCAATGGACGTTTCGCTTAGGGTAAAAGTAAATCTGGATTCAGAGGGAAAAGTAAAGCTGAACTTGAAAACAGAATCGTTTCAACTTCGAGAGTGTATAACCAATTGGATCTATAGCTCCTGAAATTCTTTAACTTTCCTGAGTACCTTTCCAGAAATCCTCATAGCTGGATCTGAATACATGATATTGACACCATCTGATACTACTGGCGTAGACAACTAATTTCCATCATGGTTTCAGCTGAGAATCCAATATCAAGGTAATACAATGAGAGGAATGTGTCTTCAAACTGTAACGGACCATATACGCTCCAGGTATTAGATTTGAAGAGAAAGCATTGCCCCTTGGTTGAGGATGAATTGTCCCATAATGGAAGTATCTGTAATGAGCTATCTCAAGAGAAACAAGCAGAATGCCCCATAAGCATATGCCCCTGGCATTGTGAACTCTGTAATGTCACCTTTGGTAATTCAACTGTATGAGGAAAAATGCCCCTGGCTATTAAGCACAGCTGAGTCTGGACCTAATTGCCCCAACTGAATTGAACAGTAACTTGGTATGCCTCTTGACTGGGAAACAGTGACTATGCCCTTGGCATTTCAGATAGATGAGGAGATCTGCCTCTGGCTGCTTAAACATAGTTGAATCTTGTCCTGATTGCCCCAAATGAGTTAGGAAGTATCATGGCCTGCCCCCTTGATTGGGAGGTCATGACTATGCCCCTTTGTATACATGGACTTTGATCCAGGAAGCAACTTTGTTTATCGGAAGGACTTTGGTTCATTGAACATTCATCCTGTAAGCTTCTCCATTTGTCAAACACTTAGGTATATGCAAACAAATATATTCAAAAATGCAATGCTTATGTCTGTCTTGAAGTTTTGAAACAAGTTATTTTAGAAAAACTGTTTTTTTTTTTTTTTTTTGGGAAAACTGTGATATTAACTCAAATTTTATGACAAGCCCTAAAGGAGTCAGGATACCTTTTTGCAGCAGTACGCTTTCGAACTAACCATGATTCAGTTAGGACTTTTAAAGGGTTGTAACGTGGCCTGGTTCATGGTTTAAGAAACAAAGGATAAAGGCTCAAATTTTATTTGTACCCAACCCAATCTCCATGATGTTCTTCAGTCCTATGCTCAGTTAACTCATGCATTGAAGTTCCATAGCAGTTTGGAGTTGTAACACCGATATTTGTGATGGTTCAGAAACCCAAAATTTATTTGAACATTCAGCCATCTTTCTTTGTTGAGGGTTCATAGTGACCTCTTCTTTTTTTCCTTTTGACTTTATTATCCCTTCTTTTTGCCTGAACTGCTTATTTCAAGGTTACAGTCAGCGGGATGTCTTGATATTTTACTAAGTCTCCTTCATAGGTTTTGACTTAGTGAGCTTTTCTTTTGCTAGATATTGGCTATTAGGTTTAATGATTACAGTGAACCATCATTCATTGTGTACAACACATATAAATGGCATATTTGAGTTAACTGAGTAACTACCCTGCCCCATGTTATGAATAAGGGTTTTAATTTGTGCGAGAATAAAAACTCCTGCTTCATAGGCTCAAAAGGGTTGACTAGGGATTAACTTCCTTATATCTCCACTGTTTAGGAATTGAAACAATGCCTGTACATCGTCAGCATAGTCTGTTCAAAAGCATACTGCATAAGATTATGGTATTGTTTTCGTCATCCTCCCTCTATAGGCTTATAGCTTTATCAGGAGTTAAATATCACCAGATAAGAAACACAGTTTTTAAATATAGTGAAACGAATGGATTAATTCAAAACAAACATACGCAATGCATTAATGAAGACAAAAGTTTTAACATAATAGTAAGTGTTCAGACAAATAAAAGAAATTACAAATGAAAATTCAAGTGTTCTTAAAGTCTCTTCCTCTAAACTTGTTACTTCAGTATTCTGGAAACTTTGATGCCTGACGGACGATAGAAGAACTCAACCTGGCCTTCTAGAGTAACCTCGAGTATTCCTTCGTCAATTAGGTCTTGAATCTTATTCTTCAACATCCAGCAATTATTAGTATCATGTCCAGGATTGTTGGAGTGATACTCACACCTTGCCTTGGGATTATAGCGAGGAGAAGAGGTTTTAGGATTTTGAGGAGGACTCTTCAAAGAAACTAGTTTCATTTCCAACAAGCATTGCAGAACTTGTGACATTGGAGTGCTGAACTTGCTAAACTGCCTTCTACATTCCTTGTGTTGAGATAGATTAACCTTATCAGGTCTTTCTCCTTCAACTGAAGAACAATCAATGGCAACCTGTTTCTTACCTTCTTTTATCCTCATCTTTTTTTCAACCAAACCAGCTCGTTTTAGATCCCTGACTCCATCACTTTGAAGTTTATGGACAAAGGCTCTCAGCTCTTCTTGCCTCTGAGCTAATCTTTGAATAAGAGCCGCCTGGTCATTCATCTGGGCCCTCATTCCTGTCATCTCAGCTTGTAGTTGTGTCAGCTGATCATCCTTGTTGTCCTCAGGATTCTTCTTCTTAGCCAGCAGTGTCTTCAATTCATCCTGCCCCTTGGATAGGTTCCGGATCAGCTCTTGGAACCGTGCATTCTGTGCCTGAAGATCCTTAACTGATTGTTCGAGAGCCATTGTTGAAATAAACAACGAGAAGATGAGAAACCTGTGCACAATTATAAACCTGTGATGCAATGAAATGATATGGTAATGCATATGCAATGTTTTCAAGGACCGCAGGATTTAAATTTGCTTAGACAAACACGAAAGTAAACTTTTATTAGTAATAACTTGTTTTGCCTTTTAGGCTTACAAAAAATGAAAGTAAAATAAGTACAAAAGATGGGGTTTTAAGTCTCCCATGGACGTTTCCTCTTTATGTTGAGGTATGAATTGAGGTTTCGTTCCTCATGAAGTTGCTTTGTTAGCTCTAGGATTCTTGCTTGGCTTGCTTTGTAATGAGCCTCGAAAGTATCCCTTTGCTCCTTCAGTTGGATCCATGATCTCTGCAAGTCTTCCTTATCAGTAGGCATGTCTGGGTGAAGGATGGTATAAGATGTGTCTCCTTCAGCAACAGGTTCCATGGTAACTGGTAGGACGGCAGGATATGGCATCATGAGTGTCTGAGCACGAGATCGTACCCATCTGAGATAAGCCTCCATAGGAATAGTGTACTTAGGCTCCAGTGTCTTGCTGTCAACCCTGTTTACCTTTCCCCAAGCTCGTATGAATCTCTGACGGTAACCTTGAAGATCGTTGTCGTAATCAAACACAATGCCCTGAATCAACATGTCATGTGGACCATTGCTCCGAGCGTAACCAAACTGTCGTAAAGCTAGAGAGGGGTTGTAGGTGATGCCTCCTCTTATGCCTAGAAGTGGCACATTAGGAAACTCCCCACAACGGTCAATGATGGTGACATTCTCCATAGATCTGGAGCACCAGTGGATATCTGAGTGAGAAAGTGACATGATCCTCTTGGACCATCTGAACCCTTGCTCATTCTTCATTACTGAGCGAGGAAGGTGAGAAATAAACCACCTAGAAAGTAAAGGTATGCAACACATCAAAGTTCCTCTTGCCCTTGTAGTACGGGTGTGAAGAGAATGCAGGATGTCTCCAAGCAATGTAGGCACTGGATTGTGACTCAGGAAAATGTTGATGGCGTGAACATCTATGAACTGATCTGGATTGGGGAACAATACTAAGCCATATATCAGCAAGGCTAAGATCTCCTCAAAAGCATCATAGCTCATGGCCTTCAAGAACAACTGAGCCTTCTCTATCAACACCTTGGCAAGAATACCCTTGACTCCACTTCTCGTCTCTAGAACAATGTCAGACTTCTTCAGATGTAGAGCTGCAGCAATAACTTCTGGTTTAAGCTCCTTCTCTAAGCCTGTGAAGGGTCTTTGATCAAGAACATGTATACCCAGAAGTTTAGAGAACTCCTCCATGGTTGGAACCAGCTGATAGTCGGGGAATGTGAAGCAATGGTGCTTAGGGTCAAAGAACTGAAACAACACACTCATCATGTCTTCAATGAACCCTGAAGTAACTAGATCCAATAGGTGACCATGTCTCTTGTTGAACTGGGAATGATCAGGCACTTGGGAAACCAACTCTTTGAGCTTGGGAGGTATCCCTACAAAGTTGATCCTGATGGTGTTTCTACAAGCAGAAGCCATGACCTGCAACAAAGAACAAAGATAAATCCTTTGGTCCTTGAAATGGTTAGGGTAAATGTTATGCTTATGATGCATGCTGATGTCATGATGTTATGTTCAATCACAAACATGTGGCACGCACAAACAAGTCACACAATTGCCCTAGGTTTAAAGGCTTGCATGAGGTTTAAAGGTAAGTACCCTCCCCTGAAGTTAGATGGTTCATCCTGTCCTACAAAAGTAACCAGGTTCTAAGGGATCTCAATATCATTGATCCTTCACAAGGGTGGTTGATCAGAAGGCAACTTACTTGCCAACCAAAACCCTCCAAGTTTAGAATCTCAATGAGCGTAGTATCGAGTGTCAACCAACTTCAGTCTGCACCAAAGCCGGTTACCTCACTACTTTCTAAAGGCCAAGATGGGATAACTAGGGTTCTAAAAGTTAGTTAGTGCATTGACAACATATGGCAGCCTCATATTATCCTCAACTTGACTTAAGGAACATAAGCACCAACCAAGAAGTCACACTAACTATGGCCACCAGATCAACCGTATCGATATACGTCGTACAGTTTCCTTGGTCTATTGCCATTTACCTAAGGTACACTAGATCCGGGTTAGGACCTTTCACACATAAGAGCCCAACAAGTAAAGTAAAGCAAACAAGGCAAACAATTTAAGTGATCTATTTCCTAAGGGTACCCCTCTTTAATTTAGATCCCCAGCAGAGTCGCCAGTTCTGTAACACGGTGGGAGAACTGACTTTAGTTATGTTGCGGATAGCAAGAGTCGCCACCGACTTTTATTTTATCCAAAGGAAAGGCATAAAAGAACAGGAAAGACCTTTTAAAAAGATTTTTGGGTCCGGGGGGTAGGTTATGTAAAGGGAAGGTGTTAGCACCCTTTACATCCATGGTTATCCATGGGCTCTTAGTTACTTAGCTCACTTTAAATTGTTTTTGAAAAGGTGAAGTGTGTGAATAGAAATTTTCATAAGAGTTTGATAATGATCCATGTACGGATGCGTAAAAAACTTGTGTTTGAAAATTGTTTGAAATTTGTGAAGTGTTTGAAAAGTTTTTGAATGGTGAGCAAGTAACTATGAGGAACCTACCCTAAAGTTTAAGTCTTTCTGTTCTTGAATCCTTTAAATGGTAAGACTATCCCTATTATTAAGGAATAGGTAGTCATTACCTTGGATGTAAAGGGACATGTGAGAGACATTCTGTTTTATGAAGGCAACTGTGGGGTGTAATAAGCATACTGGAGGGACTATCATCATTTATTTCGAAGGGACTCGATTCGTATAGGCAACCATGAGGGACTTGATGATTTTCTTTTTAAAGGGACTTGCTTTATACACCCCACTTGACCTTATTCGTAGGCAACTTGAGGGATAACCTTAGAAAGTGAGACGGCGATAAAAATCGACTTACGTGTGTGAGTGTTAATTTAATTATCTTTGATTAAAGTGATCTAATTTATTTTAAATAAAATACATATTTTTCACTCCCTAATTACTAACCATAGCAATAATAATAATATTTACAATTTTTACATCCAGGAAGCAATTACAACATAATTATAATAAGCAAAAATAAATAAATAGCAAAATATAAATATAAGCAAATTAAAAATAAATAAGCAAAATAGTAAGCAATAAATAAATAGATATTGGGTTAGTGCTAAATAATAATAATAATTAGAAATAACAAACAAGGTTAGAAACATAATAATAAAAATATAATAATAAATAATAGTATAGTTAGTAAATAATAAAGATTAATGAAATATATACAATTAATAAAGCAAAATAAATAATATGGTTAGTAATAACAATAATAAATAAAATTATCCAAAATAATAATAGATCAACAATTTTTAATATAAACAATTATATTTAGAAAAAAAAAAAATATGAGCAAACAATTATTTTAATTTTACAAATTATTAAGTTATTTTTAAATATATTATAATTACAAAACTTAGTTATTATAAATTCAATTATTTCTAAATAAACGAAAATTATAAAAGTGTTCACATATTATATAAAGAGAAAAACAAATTATAAGCATATTTACAAGATTTAAATTTTTTTTTATTAATTCAATTATTTTTTTTTTAAAGACAATGATTTAAATTATAAACATAGTGTAAAATATATTTACATATTATATGAAGAAAAGAGTTTATAATTATATTTAAAAATTATATACATGATAATTATGATAAGAATTAGAAAATAAAAATCATTTTAGAAAATAGAATTAAGTTTTATTTAGAAAATATTTTTAGGGTTTTAAAAAATTAGGGTTTAGTTATATACAAAAATATTCTAATTTATATATACATATTATAAATTAAACACAAGATATAGAAACATAATTTATGAAAATATATTTTGGAAATTAAAGAAAACATACATACTTTATTATTATTTTTATTGTTTAGAAATAAAATTATATTTAATATAATAATACCTAAAAAAACAAATAAAAGAAAAAGAGTATGAAAAACTTACCTGACTGGGGTTTGAACCCAGGTCAGTTTGATTTCCAACAAGAACAACAACCACCAGGCCATTGGGTGCGCAGACAATAAATGGAAGGGAGAAATTGGTTTTATTCTTTGTCTTGTAAATCCAGAAAAATAATGACACAAAAAGGCCTGGGGTGGGATTTGATCCCAGGACCTTTATACATTCACACATGCGCATCACCACCCGGCTGGAAGAGCCAATCTGAAAGTATAGTGACAACATAACATAATATATTCAAATTACAAATTAAATGAAAACACATCAAAAAGAATTGCTGGAGGCTGGATTCGAACTCATGGCCTCAGGTCCTACGCGCATCACTTCTACCACTGGGCCAACCAGCCAGTTGTGACATACAACCATCACCATTACATAAAATAAAATATGTAATATTTGAATTCAAAAAAACGCGCGCAGGCCAACTTCATCTTCAACCTCTGGATATTGAATTTAGCTGCGAAACTTGTTGCAACATTTCCTGCGATTTTTCCTGCACCTTAAAAACCTACGAAATTCAAACTACCATCAAACAGTATGATTTCATCAAATTGAGGACACCTTGGGACTCCTTGCAACCTGCACAGTCCAATTTCATCAACCAAATTCATTTATAATGCATGAATCCAATAACCCTAATTTGAAGGTCCAAACCCTAATATGGCATCTCACGGATTTCTTATGGTTTCTTTAGTTTCTTTGCCCAGAATCGTTCTACACACCATCACAAACAATATTAGGTCAACAAAATTCATTAACACACAATGAAATAATGCAATCGAAAAAATCAAAATCAAGAACAACTATGGTTCGGGTTACACAATATGCCATGATACTGATGCGTATGAGTGATCATTCATGATCAGGAAAGTCCAAAGAAGCTTGCTATGATCTTATTTTACCTTTAAATGCCCTGCAAATTGAAAATCCGAATATGAGTTTTCTTGAATTTTTTGAACAATGAACTTACACTTTTGGCTGCTGGATTTTTGTCCCTGGTCAATGGCAATGAGTTTAGTATATATAGGAGACTCAATTAGGTCAAAAACTTTGATTGATTATGTGGAAGTTTTGATATTTTAAGATTGAGAAAGATCATGCCATGAAAGTTCAATATTTTTGTACCAATGCTTTCTATTTCAAGCCACTCCATATAATTCTTGCATCAATTTGTTCCATATTGATTTTATGACTTTCTAGAATCAATAAATCAATTAAATCTTCACATTTAATATTTTATTTAAATTTAAAATGATTTTAAGAATAAAAAATCATAATAAATTAATTAAATAAAATAGAAATTATGAAAATATGATGGAAATTTCGTGCATGATGTTATTGTATGGGTTGGGTCATAATTTGGCCAGCCCATTTGGAGAAAATTGCTTTTAGGCCCTCATTTTCATCATAGACCATCACAAATTTTCCCAACTTTGCAAGGGCACATCTCCCTCAATTTTAAAGGTATGAGGGTGTTCTTGGACATTTTGGAAAGCTTGAAGAGTCCTCTAAACAACCCCATTGGTTTCAGGTCCATATCATTTACCAATCTCAAGTTATGCCCTTTTGAAGTTGTTGACTTTTTGTTGACTTTTGAAATGACCTATAATGTCTTAGCTCATATCTTTCAAATGAAGCATTTTTGGGCTTAACTTTCAACATCAAAGTTGTAGAGGATTAAATTTCCTTCAAAATGAGCTTTGTATGGAGACTTGGTGATGAAGTATGTGAAAGTTATGGCTGGTCAAAGTTCAGTTGACTTTTACTAAGGAAACCCTAATTTAGAAACTCCTGATTCTTGATGATCTGGAATCTTCTTGATGAATCATGATCAACCCTTGATCAAATGATGAATTTTACTTCATATACTTGATGTTGGCAAAAAATCATGAAGTTTGACTTTGGTTTGACCACAGTTGACCTCAGTTTGACTTTTTAACTGCATTGACTGATTTTGACTTATCTGATCATCTGACTGAGCAAACTTTTGAGAAAAGTCTTGAAACTTGTCATGGGAGTTATTACACACATATAAGATGTTATGAAACTCACTTGAGGTATTGGAAGTCCATTTAGCCTGATTAAAATCAAAACCCTAGTTTTGGATGCACTGCTTAGGAGGTGCATTGTCTGAGGGAATTGTCAACTCTTCTGACCAATTGTGAACTTTGTGAACCTTGTGAACCATCATAAACTGTCTTGTGATACTCATGGGAGGTATTGTGAAGCTTGTGAACCTTGTGAACCTCATGAAGTGGCTCTGTAGACCTCATAAACCTCAGGAAAGGTATTGAAAGCATTGTGGAACTTGTGAACCTTGTGAACCTTCAAGAAGTAACTTGTTGACTTCATGAACTTCATGAAAGGTTATGGACATGTTGAGAAACTTATGAACCTTGTGAACCTTCAAGAAGTAACTTGTAGACTTCATGAACCACATGAAAGGTCTTGTGAATGTAGAGAAATTTGTGAACCTTGTGAACCTTCTTAGAACACAAAGTCTTGTATTGTGAGGGCAAATTTTGGGGTGCAACAGCTGCCCCTGTTCAATTTTCTGAAACCTGAGGGGTTAGATTGGTATATTTGCCAGTCGTGACCTGGAAGGTTGAAGGGGATTGAACACAAAAGCCCAAAAATTTGCACTCACCAGTGCATTAGAGTGATAAGATTGAGTGGGCTTAAAGATGCCACTAGGGGAAAGTTCTTCAGATATATTTCTTGGAAGATAAAGCAGTCAAAATATGGAGGTATAATGAGATCTGTCAGGAGTCTGGAGCAGTCCTGAGGTATTGATGATATGTTTTCAGGATACTGGAGTAATCCTGATGTAACAGCATGTCTTCAGGGGGATAGAGCAATCAATAATGATAACCCTAAAGCAGTCTTGAAGTAATAATATGACTTCAGGAGGATAGAGCAATTAATAGCTCTAAAGCAGTCTTGAAGTAATGATTTCAGGAGGATAGAGCAATGATAACTCTAAAGCAGTCTTGAAGTAATGATTTCAGGAGGATAGAGCCATCAATAATGATAACTCTAAAGCAGTCTTGAAGTAGTAATATGACCTCAGGAGGATAGAGCAATGATAACTCTAAAGCAGTCTTGAAGTAATAAGATGACCTCAGGAGGATAGAGCAATCAATAGCTCTAAAGCAGTCTTGAAGTAATAATTTCAGGAGGATAGAGCAATCAATAATGATAACTCTAAAGCAGTCTTGAAGTAATGATTTCAGGAGGATAGAGCCATCAATAATGATAACTCTAAAGCAGTCTTGAAGTAATGATTTCAGGAGGATAGAGCCATCAATAGCCCTAAAGCAGTCTTGAAATAATAATGTGATTTCAGGAGGATAGAGCAATCAATAGCCCTAAAGCAGTCTTGAAGTAATGATTTCAGGAGGATAGAGCCATCAATAATGATAACTCTAAAGCAGTCTTGAAGTAATGATTTCAGGAGGATAGAGCCATCAATAATGATAACTCTAAAGCAGTCTTGAAGTAATGATTTCAGGAGGATAGAGCAATCAATAATGATAACTCTAAAGCAGTCTTGAAGTAATGATTTCAGGAGGATAGAGCCATCAATAGCCCTAAAGCAGTCTTGAAATAATAATGTGATTTCAGGAGGATAGAGCAATCAATAATGATAACTCTAAAGCAGTCTTGAAGTCATGAGAAGTTATCAGGAGGATAAAGTAACCCTGAGGTGACGATAAAGCAGTCCCAAAGTAACAAGAAGCTTATCAGGAGGATAAAGTAACCCTGAGGTGACAATAAAGCAGTCCCGACGATCATAAGTTTGTTTGTTGGATAATTAACCTGAAAACAAGGTAGCATTCTGTATGATAACATTAGTTTATGCTTTATGTATGCATGTATGATATGATGTACTCAAGTAATGTACTATATGTTTATGGATATATGTGCTATGGTATGATGTAAATGATGTATGTATGATATGATACTGCCGGAAGCGTCTGGATATCTTCGTATAACAACTGCTGGCCAGGGAAAATAAATCCTGATTCGTTGCTGAAGAATATATAACCCTCTGTCTGCAACACTGAGCATCAGTGCTCCACCGGAAAAAACTTTCTTTACCACAAATGGTCCTTCATAGTTTGGAGTCCATTTGCCCCTGTGGTCTGTATGAGGAGGGAGGATTCTCTTCAGCACAAGATCTCCTACTTGGTACTCTCGGTGCCTGACTTTCTGATCGAAGGCTTTCTTCATTCTCTTCTGATATAACTGCCCATGACAGATTGCAGCCAATCTTTTCTCTTCGATCAGGCTCAGTTGTTCATATCGGGCCCGGACCCATTCTGCTTCACTCAGTTTAACATCCATCAGTACCCGTAGGGAGGGTAGTTCAACTTCGACAGGTAGGACTGCCTCCATACCATACACAAGCTGATACGGCGTTGCCCCAGTGGATGTTCTGATTGACATGCGGTACCCATGCAAGGAAAATGGTAGCATTTCATGCCAGTCTTTGTAAGTGACTACCATCTTCTGCACAATATTCTTGATATTTTTATTTGCTGCCTCAACAGCGTCGTTCATCTTTGGCCTGTAAGGAGAAGAATTGTGGTGTTGGATCTTGAAGTCCCGGCACAGCTCTGCCATCATTTTGTTGTTCAGATTGGAACCATTATCAGTAATGATTCGCTCGGGCACTCCATATCGACAGATGATATCTCTCTTCAGAAATCTGGCTACCACTTGTCTTGTAACGTTTGCATATGAGGCTGCTTCGACCCACTTGGTGAAGTAATCAATAGCGACCAGGATGAATCTGTGGCCGTTTGAAGCAGTTGGCTCAATCTTGCCAATCATGTCAATGCCCCACATAGCGAAGGGCCAGGGTGAAGACATCACATTCAGAGAATTGGGAGGCACATGCACCTTGTCTGCATAAATCTGGCATTTATGGCATTTTCTGGCGTAGGCACAACAGTCGGCATCCATTGTGATCCAGTAATAACCCGATCTTAGCAACTTCTTAGCCATGGCATGCCCTCCGGCATGGGTACCAAAAGATCCTTCGTGCACTTCATGCATCAACAAACCTGCTTCTGTCTTATCAACACATCTGAGGAGTACCATGTCAAAGTTCCTTTTGTATAAAGACCCATCAGCGTTCAGAAAGAAACTACCAGCAAGCCTTCTCAAAGTCTTCTTATCATTGGAAGATGCCCCAGGTGGGTATGTCTGATCCTCCAAGAAGCACTTAATGTCATGGAACCAAGGCTTATCATCTTTAACAATATCTGCTGCGAACACATATGCCGGTCTATCAAGTCTGGACACTGAAATCTGAGGTACAAAGTTGGCAGTCTGGACCTTGATCATGGATGAAATGGTAGCCAGAGCATCTGCAAACTGATTCTCGTCCCGAGGGATATACTCAAGCTTGACTGTTGTGAAGAAAGTCAGTAACCTCCTTGTATAATCCCTGTAAGGTATCAGATGATCCTGGTGGGTGTACCATTTGCCGTTGGTTTGATTGACTACCAAAGCTGAATCTCCGAATACGGTCAATGTCTTGATCCTGAGGTCAATGGCTTCCTCAAGACCCATAATGCAAGCTTCGTATTCAGCTTCGTTGTTAGTGCAGTTGAAAGTGAGTTTCGCCGAGAAAGGCATGTGAACTCCTTTTGGTGAAATGAGTACTGCACCAACACCACGACCATTCATGTTAACAGCCCCGTCGAACATCATAGTCCATTCTTCTTCCGGGTCAGGCCCTTCAGTGTGAATAGGCTCTTCATGATCTTTCGCTTTTATGAACATGATGTCCTCATCAGGGAAGTCAAATCTCATAGGCTGGTAATCATCAATGGGTTGCTCAGCAAGATATTCAGACAATACACTGCCCTTGATGGCCTTCTGAGATGTGTATTGGATGTCGTATTCTGTGAGAATCATTTGCCATCTTGCAACCCGTCCGGTAAGAGCTGGCTTCTCGAAAATGTACTTGACTGGGTCCATCCTTGAGATCAACAAAGTAGTGTGGGTCAACATATACTGCCTCAGTCGGCGAGCAGCCCACGCTAAAGCACAGCAAGTTTTCTCGAGCAGTGAATAACGTTGTTCACAGTCGGTAAACTTTTTGCTTAGGTAGTATATTGCATACTCTTTTCGACCAGACTCGTCATGCTGGCCCAGCACGCACCCCATCGACTCTTCTAATACTGTCAGGTACATTATCAGAGGTCTTCCTTCAACTGGAGGCATAAGGATCGGAGGTTCTTGTAAGTATTCTTTGATCTTGTCAAAAGCTCTTTGGCAGTCTTCATTCCACCTGACCGTCTGTTCTTTTCTTAACAATTTGAACAAGGGTTCACAAGTTGCTGTAAGGTGAGATATGAACCGTGAGATGTAGTTCAATCGACCTAAGAACCCTCGAACTTCTTTCTCAGTTTTCGGTGCAGGCATCTCTTGGATGGCTTTGACTTTATCAGGGTCAACTTCAATCCCTTTCTCGCTTACAATAAATCCCAGAAGTTTACCAGATCGCACCCCGAATGTGCACTTGTTGGGGTTCAGCTTCAATTGGTACTTCCTCAGACGCTTGAATAACTTCAGTAGATTCACCAGGTGATCTTCCTCTGTAAGGGACTTGGCAATCATGTCATCCACATAACACTCGATTTCCTTATGGATCATATCGTGGAATAATGTTACCATAGCCCGTTGATATGTTGCACCGGCATTCTTGAGCCCAAATGGCATTACCTTGTAGCAGAACGTGCCCCAGGGTGTGATGAATGTCGTCTTCTCCATGTCTTCAGGTGACATCTTAATCTGGTTGTATCTTGAAAATCCGTCCATGAAGGAGAATACCGAGAACTGAGCCGTATTATCCACCAATACATCAATGTGAGGTAAAGGGAAATCATCTTTCGGGCTGGCTCTGTTCAGATCCCGGTAGTCAACACACATCCTTACTTTTCCGTCTTTCTTAGGCACAGGTACTATGTTAGCAACCCACGGCGGATAGCTAGTCACAGCAAGGAACCCGGCGTCCCATTGCTTTTGTACCTCCTCCTTGATTTTCATTGCCATGTCCGGACGAGTACGGCGCAGCTTCTGTTTAACTGGCAGGCATTCTTCTCTCAAAGGCAGCTTGTGCATGACAATATCGGTATCCAACCCTGGCATATCTTGGTAAGACCAGGCAAACACGTCCACGTACTCTTGAAGCAGGTCAATCAGTTGTCTCTTCACTGAGTCTTGTAAGCAGGCCCCGATTTTAACCTCTTTCACATCTTCATCTGTACCAAGATTGATCACTTCAACCTCCTCCTAGTGAGGAGTAATAACCTTTTCCTCTTGCCTTAATAACCTGGCTAGCTCCTCAGGAAGCTCACATTCTTCTTCAACCCCTTCATCAGCTTGATCGATTGGATTGTCAAAGTCATACGAAGTCATAGCCGTGCTGTTGTCGGTGCTGTCAGGAAGGCATTCTCTGCAAGGGTTCAGTTGGTTCATTTTAGTGATTTGATTTTAATCTTGTTTTAAAAGTGAAATAAAAATTGTCATTTTGAAAACACTGCCATTTATTTTTTGTACAAAAAGAAAAATGGAAAAACAGTGAGCGGAAAAGAAAAAGACTCATTTGCAAAAAGATGTCTGATATTTCATTGATTAATCTTGTTTGCACAAAAAGTACAGATGGCCCGATTACAAAATGAGTCTTGTCATCTTGGGCAAGATGCAAGACTTTGATGCATGCTATAAAAATACAGGAAATAATAATTACTCTGCGTGAGTAACTCTTATAATTTCCTGGGAAGACCAGTTCGAGATACTGCTCCCCGGGATCTTTGGACGAATCCAATTCTCCAGATTGCGCTCCTCTTCCAGCTCGTCTTCCAGACAGTTGATGGCATCAGGGATAAGCATCCCCCCACTCACAAAATTGGGCTCTTTCGCAGCCGCTGCTTGATCTTGTTGAGTTGGTTTGTAACCCAACCCAAATTTGTCCTCTTTCTTCTCTACCGATAGCAATTTGCCCCAGCCCTGGGCGCTTCCTCCCTCAACAACCTTCCGGGCTTGTTGGTATGACGATATTGAAGTACCAGGCACAGCAGATGTCTCATTGATGTTCAAGGCCTCGAACCCCTGACTCATTGTTTCATGGATCTCCCCATCCATCTCAATATACTTATAGGTAGCCAGGTGGCTGACAAAAATATCCTCTTCTCCGCAGATCGTAACGATTTGACCCTCCCACTCATATTTTAACTTCTGGTGAAGGGTAGAGGTCACGGCGCCAGCGGCGTGAATCCATGGCCTACCCAATAGACAGTTGTAGGCAGGCTGTATATCCATCACGTAGAAGGTAGTTTTAAAGGTTTGCGGGCCAATCGTTATGGGCAACTCGATCTCTCCCAGAACCAATCTCTTTGAGCCATCAAAGGCTCTTACCACCAGGTTGCTGGGTCTCAACGCCAATCCGTCATATTCTAGCTTCACCAGGGCCTTTTTAGGTAAGACATTGAGGGATGACCCCGTGTCTACCAGCACATGGGAAAGGACAGCACCTTTACATTCCATGGTTATGTGCAAGGCTTTGTTGTGGTTGCGGCCTTCCGTTGTCAAATCAGTATTGGTGAACCCTAGTCCGTGACTAGCATTGACATTTCCAACTACAGCTTCCAGCTGATTGACAGTGATCTCTTCAGGCACGTAGGCTGCGTGCAAGACTTTGAGTAGTGCGTTCCGATGGGCCTCGGAGCACATAAGCAATGACAGGATTGAGATCTTGGAAGGCGTCTGATGAAGCTGATCCACTATTTTATAATCACTCTTTTTGATGATTCGCATAAACTCATCAACCTCTTGATCAAAGGGTGTTTTCAAGGCTTCTTTAACAGTCTGTTCTTCCCGCACCAAGCTTTTTCCTTTTGCCTTAGCAGCAGCTTCTGCTTCGGCAGTGGGTCTCTGAATCTGTGGGGCGAAAAGACATCCGCTTCGAGTGAAGCCTCCGCCTCCTCCCACATTGTCAATTTGTGGTGCAGGGGTTGATGATTCAAAAGTGATTCTTTGTCCTTCACAGTACAGGTCAGAGCCGTAATGCCAGGGGATGGCATTGCTGCTTTCATAAGGTACTGGTCCAGGCACCGTGATAGTGACTGGACTGACTGCGGCTATTGAAGGAACTGTGATAGTCTGTGGATCGTAATAAATTGTGACCGGTGCTCTGATGGGAGCAGCACTTTCTGAGTTGTAGGCAGAGTTGCTTTCAGGATCATAGAATATTGTGACAGTTGAGACATCTTCATGATTTGTTGCTGGTGTTGTAGGAGACATTGGTGGAAGGATGGATGTTGTTGTTGTAGGAGTTTCAAAATGGAGTGGTGCTGGAGTTGTAGAAGAAAAATTTGTTGATAACTGATCAGTTGAGATAATAGATGAAGTACTTGTTGATGAAGCCGAAGAATTGTCAGGAACAATGGTTGCTGCAGTTGTAGAAGGTTCTGAAACCGTTGCTGATGAGATTGCTGGATTTGTTGGAAATGATGTGGTGATCTGAAGTTGGCCACTCTGAATAAGACCATTTATGCCATTCCTTAAATTATCGCACCCATTTACTGAGATGTTGCAGTAAGCACAGCCTAACTCACACCCCGGAAACATTTGACATTCCAAGAGCTGAGCTTTGATTTCCACCAACGGTGTCCTGATCTGGCCCACACTGGTTATTAAATAAGACGACTTGTCTTCTTCAATAGCGTTAATTCTGGGACCACCGTGGTTTGGCATAGGATTTTTGTTGACATTGGGTGGTGGTGCAAAATTCAAGGCCTTCGAGTCTACCAGGTCTTGTACCTTCATATGCAGAGCTCTGCACTTTTCTGTACTGTGGCCAGGTGCGTTTGAATGGAAGGCACACCTAGCGTTGGAGTCATAGTTCCTGGGTAAACTGTTGGGATCTGGAGGTGCCAACGTCCTTAGCTCAACTAGGTTGAGTTTCAGGAGTTGTGGCAGCAGGGTAGCATATGGCATAGGGATCGGATCGATCACCCTGTTAGCTTGAGATGGCCTCTGCTGAAATGGCCTTTGTTGACTGTTGTTGTTGGTATTGCTGTTGTTGTAATTCCTTGGAGGATACTGAGATTGCTGGTGGTACTGAGGTTGTTGCTGGTAGTTTTGCTGCGGAGGTTGATAAACCGGCTGAGGATGTGCTGGAGCAGGAATGGTGACTGCTGCTATTGACCTGTGAACATATTGGGGCCTGCCCCTGTTGGTGTGGATGGCATTGGTCTCGCCAGTTCTTCTTGGGCCTGCAAAAGGCTTTCTTGCACTACTGGACGAGCTGGCACCATTGTCGGAAATCTTACCCATTTTTAATAGGCTTTCAATTCTCTCCCCAGCTATGACAACATCGGCAAAGCTAGTGGAAGAGAAAGCAGCCAACCTGTCAATATATGTTCCCTGAAGGGTGTTCATGAACATATCTGCCATTTCCCGTTCAGACATAGGTGGCTGAACAGCAGCAGCCAATTGCCTCCATCTCTGGGCATATTCTCTGAAACTCTCTCTAGATGACTGTGACATTCCCATTAGGAGAGTCCTATTGGGTGCCATATCCAGATTATACTGATACTGTCTGATGAAGGCCTCTGCCAGGTCCTTCCAGCATCTTATAGTTGCCCTTGTCAGGTGAGAGTACCATTCTCTTGAGGCCCCTGTCAAGCTGTCTTCGAAATAGAACATCCAGAGCTTCTCATCCATTGTATAGGCCTTCAGCCTTCCCAGAAATGATTGCAGATGGGTTCGGGGACAGGAAGTCCCATTATACTTTTCAAAGCATGGAGGCTTAAACTTGTGGGGAATCCTGACCCCGTCTACCAAGCCCATATCCATGACATCGAATCCCAAAGAGTTTTGAGACTCTAAGGACCTCAACTTCTCAGCTATCTCATCCAACCTCCTATCATAAGCCTCTTCCCCAGCACCCATTACCGTGAACTGGTCCTCTTGGGGGTCTTCTTGAAGTACCCTAGCTGCGGTGGCAGTCCCTTGAACATTTGCAGGAATATTGACCTCAGGATGGAGGTGTGGTCCAAATACAGGGGGATTTACATGAGGTTGGACCCTTTCATTGTTGCTGGTGCCGGCAGTCCCTATATGCGGATCTTCTTGATTCTGCCTTTCCACCATGGCCCTCAATCTTTCCTGGCTCTGAGCCATGTTGTTCATCACTTCCATAAACTGAGTCATTTGATTCCTCATTTCTAGCCTTTCGTTTGCCATTTGATTTCTGACCTCAGTAAGGTCCTGCTGCATCTGATCCATTTGAATGCCCGGAAGATTGTTACGGGTCGGATAACGGTGCGGACGGTTGAGGGGAAATACCCGGCGCCGAGCAATAATTCCTGAACATCACAACAGAGTTAGCAACAATAAAACAAAAACCTACAAAACAAACAAAGGGTTAGCATGCAATGCAATTATGCTTATTTGTTCTCAAGGTATCCGGTTTGGCATCCAGTTTTGACCCTTCCAGACCCTTGAAGATGCTGTTGATGCTGCTTTCGAAGTAAACACATATATTACAAAAGCGAAATGGTACATAGTTCGTTTACAAATACAAGCCCTCGGAGGGGTCAAAATATTACAGGAAAACAAAAGTACATGGAAAGAAAACAACAACAAACAAATGGTCAAACACCAAGACCAAACTCATCCTCACGAACTTCCTTGAGAAGTGCTTCGGTCACAGGATCAGCTGGACGCTCCGTGAGATTCCTGATAAGGAGATTCCGGGTTGTAACAGCTGTAGTGAGCTTCTTGTGCTGAGCTTGGTCCTTTGACCTCTTCACTCCAGCCTTGATCTTCAGCTCCGATATCTCCCTCTGGGCTGCTGCCAGGGCTTCTTGCTGTTCTTTTGCACTAGCTTCCAGTTGCTCTATCTTGTCTTGAACTCTCTTGTCCTTCAGGGTACGAGCCTCGGTGATCCTGACCCACCGGGCTTGACTCTCCTTCAAATACAAGTCTGTCCTTGCTCTCTGGAACTGGGCTTCCTTGCAAGCATTCTTCAGAATTTGTTCTCCAGCCTTAGACCTTTTGATATAATCCCCAGACTTCTCAATCTTAGTCAGATGCTCTACTCTCAACTTCTCCAACCTCTCAATCTCCCTCATACCCTCACTCCTCTCCCGGAGGGTCTTCTGCAAAGCCTGGGTTAACTTCTCATTTCTTTCCTTCAAACTCTCAAACTCCTCCAAACTGACAGTGGCAGGTGGTGGTGTTGAAGATGACTCAGGCATGTCTTCTATGGTAAAGGGCATCCCAGAGAATTGGGCCCTGGCACGGGACCACTCATAATATTGTGCTGATGCCGCATTGTTGCACTTCCCTAGGATGGTCACTCCCTTGGTTTGAACATTATCCCAGGCCCAGGAAGCCTGCCTAACAATAGCCAGATTAAGCTTGTTCTCACAATAAAGAGTCTCCACCAAGTCTTGTGCCTTAGGAGTATGGACCAGTGCATAGCCCAGTTGCCTTCTGAACAGCAGAGGGTTGTAATTAATACTACCCTTAACTCCTATTAGGGGCACATTGGGAAAATGCCCACAGCTGGTGATGATATCCCTGCCCTTGGTGCTTTGAGTGCACCATCTAATATCAGTTGAAGTTAGAGCAGTGAGTCTCTTAGCCCAGTTGCTCTGCTGATGAGGATTTAGAAATGCATCTGTCCTGGGTAGATTCCTGAGAAGCCAAGTATGGAATAATGGAGCACAACACCTCACTAACCTTCCCCTCTGCTTTTCATTCCTCTGATGCACTGAATAGTAAAGATCCCCCAATAAAGTGGGTGTTGGGTTCTTCAGGATGAAAAGATGGATTGCATTCTTGCTAATGAATCGAGGCTCATATGCAAACAATACAATTCCATATATACTCAAGGCCAATAATGCACAAACAGCTTTCCACTCTCCTAAAGAAGCTTTCAGGGTAGCTTGAGAGATCAAGAAATCCAGATGAAAACCAGGGATCCCTGCTTTAGAAGTCATATGCTGCTCAATCAGGATAGGTTCCAAATGCAAGGCCTTTGCTACTTCTCCATTACCAGGAAAGACCATCTCAGGGTTGAAAGGAATTCCACCCCTGATAGGCATACCAGCCAATGAGGAGTACTCTTCCAATAGAGGGCCCAGCTGAAAGTCTTGAAAAGTGAAACACCTCAGTGGGGGATCATAGAACTGAATGCAAGTGTGGATCAGACTTCTTTGTGAAGGGTCCAGATCCATAACCATATCAAGTATATCTCCATAGCTTTCCCTGAACAACGGTATGTGATCTGGAGTGATCAGGGTTTGAATCCTCCTGATGTCTGATAACTCTGGCTGGAAGAAGTGATAGGTGATATTGCTCTTTTTAGGGGCCATGATGCTGAAGACTGAGTAGAGATAGGTGCTGATGATAATACTGAAGAAGGGGCCACTGATTGGCTGGTGCAGGTGATAGCTGAAGCAGATAGCTAAGCTGAAGCAGGTGCTGATGAAGATAGGTCAATACTGAAGATGGGGTCAAAACTAGCCAAAAGTGAAGATGGATACCCTGAAACACAAATAAGCAAATGTCAATATGATGCAATGATTATGTATGCAAATGAAATGCAAGGGTCTGTGACTGAGCTGGATCTGATCAAAATGCCCTGATATAGGTCCAAGTGTATTCAAGAATTCCAGATGGAGGTCTATAAATCCAGTAACCAAGGTGGGGGACTCAAATAAAGAGCCACATGTCCAGGGTTTTAGAATCACAAGAACTGTCCCAAAATGAAGTACTCTTAAACAAACAAAGTAACAGGGTATTCTGAGGTCAAGGTACCTGCAAACCTGTAAACAGCCCAACCCCCTCACAGGTGGTGTTCTAAAACAAGGATCCTCAGACTTGGATCAGTTATGAGAAGTGTAAACACTTCTAACCCGGAGGTACAGTGTTTACAATAACCATAAAAAATCCTCCTCTAATTCTCCTCAGTTTCTGAAGGTCGATACTAAAGGTCATCCAGACTTAGCAGGCTTCCTAGATAGCCCTAGCATTGCAAGAAATCTGCAACACAAAGTTCTCAAGAAGAAACCCATATCTGAACCGTGTTTCATATTCCCGCACCAGACCGAAATGGAATGGGAAAGAATATGATTCACTCTAGCCTAGGTGTCACTCAGGTCCCAGGTATAGGACCTTAACTCTCAATGGAACACCCACCCACCAAAGCAAACAACAGATCCAGCCAGCAGCACAGTATGACAATATGATATAATGCAAAAGCAATAAAGAAAGCAGTAAAGCAAACTGTACATAAAGCAAAATAAGTACAAATATACAAGCACAAATAAGCACATAACATCCCAGTAAACACAAATCAATCAAGCGTTAGGAGGAACCCACAAAAAGAACCAGAAGCCCTGGTTGCAGTATAAGGTTCCCCAGCAGAGTCGCCAAGCTGTCGCTCCCGATAAATGGGAATAGGCCCAGATAAAGGTACATACGCGAACGGTCGGCGAAAGGAACAGTGAGAACACACAGCCGTGAACTCACTGGAGATGAATAGAGTCGCCAGCTAGGCATTTTTATCCCGGAGGAAAGGCAATGCTGCATAGACCTAGAAAGACATGGATAAGACGGTTGCGAACCAGAGAGACTGAGAAAGGGGGTTGGTTACAACCTGGGAAGGTATTAGCACCCAGATTGTCCGTCGTACTCGACGGGATCCACGCTTAAGAGATTTGTGTTTTAAAGGGGTAGTGTCAGTGCAATTTGTGTGTAAAAGAGCTGGAAAAGGATGTACAGGTGTCAGTGTAAAAGAAGTGTAAAGTGTGATATATACCGTGTCAGTGTAAGGATAAGAGTGAAATTCTCAAGATCATGAGGCTAAAAGAATGAGGCTAGAAAGAGGGGGAATATACAGAGACTTTTGTTCGATAACTGTTAAGTTATGCCTACGTATCCTCTCGTGCAATGAGGAAGTCAGAACACCGTAGTTCGACCCAAAGAGACTGAAAGGTGAATTGACTTGTGAACTGCTTGCTTGTCAATGCTCAAGTGTATGATCTGTCTGGCACAGATGCAAACTGTCTTGCATTAGACGGAAGAAGCAAGTTCTCGTTTGTGAGTGAAGATGATGAGAAAAGAATCCCGGAGGAGACGATTATTTATTTGTTTTTGTGTTTTCAGTCTTTTTATTGCTTTTGTCATAAGTTAATGAGCTTAAGCCTAAACCAATGGGTTAGTAAACTCATCACATCCTCCCTCTGATTAGGGGTAATGAGAATACCTTAAGTGTGAAGTCAGCTTCTCACACTTAATCACCATGGTGTAGGGTTAAGATCATTAACCTACTTGTGATTATTTAGATGTTTTTGTTGTTTTTGTTTAGTGTTAAGTAATGAGGTTAAGCCATAATCAGGGATTAAACAGACTCATTACACCATCCTAATAGAAGGATAATAGATGAGAATGTTTAAGCTGAGGAAAGCTCCTCAACTTAATCCATGATTAGGGATTAAACTCATGACAAAACAAGCCTTTGATTAAGTGGATTTTAGTTAATGATATGATGATGAAGTGTTTTTTTATGGTTTGTAAGACAACTTGAGGGGGACTTGTCCATTAACACTAGGGTTAGTCCTTCTTAACCAGTTAAGGAAGAATTAGAACCCTAATGCAAGGCCCAAGTTACAAGTGTGATGTCTTGATGATTATTAAGTTAATTGATTAAGAGATTTAAACACATTAAGGGTTTAACACTTAGGATTAAAGTTATACATTCCATCCTAAGAGAAGGATGCAGGCATAAGCTTAATCACAAAGCCGTAAAGCCTTTAGGGTTTAGTCCCTGATTATGAGGTGAGAAGAGAAGACTCAAGAGAGACACAAAGGTAAAACTAAGAGGGGAGACTAATCAAAACCCTAATCATTGTCATGCTTGGTTGTTCCTAAGGTTTGTGAGGTTTGCAAGGACAATCTTCAATGGAACCACCAGGAAGCAGACGAAAGGATCAGGAGAAGCAAAGTAACTTGCTTCATTTAAGAAGACAAGTCACTTGAAGAAAGAAAGTGAGAAGAAGAAGAATGAGAAAGCTCAATCTCAAACACATACAAAATGCAGCAAGGATGCATGAAAGAGATGAAGAGAAGTTATGAGAAGTGAAGGCAAATTCACTTCTCAAAGCCACTTACCACCTGAAAGGTTAGAAAGGAAATGCAATGCAATGCAAAATGGGATGGAATGGCATGATGAGAAACAAAACCAGAAGCACATACATGATGTTAATGATGCTATGAGATGCTACAAACAAGAAACAACACATGGGGATGATCATACAAGCTTATGGATGAAAATGAAACAAGTTAAGGAGCATAAACACACATGAAAAGTTATGAAATGCAAATGGCATACAACATGGGAAATGCAAGATGCAATGATCAAACATGCTTTCAATATGTCTTAAGATGTCAAATGGATCACAAGAATGCATAAAATGCTATGGCAAGTCATGTTATGCAAGAAAATGCAAGATGGATGCATATGGAAGCCCAAATTAGGGTTTATGAACCATGCAACAAACAAAAACCAAAACCAGAAGCAAACAACATTATAAAAAATTGAAAATTCACTCAAAGGACCCTTAATCCTATACTAACCCACTGCCCAAAGGAGAGGTTTCAACTCTTAACCAAATTCAAGTTATGATTTTTCTAAGTTTTCCAGGGTTTTAGGGTTCCTAAACAAAAGAAATGCCAAACAAATTGAAAATGAGGAATCAAATCAAGGCCATTTAATCTCAAAAACTACATGCTAAACACAATGCAATGCAAGAAGAATCAATGTTCAACTCTTCATAGATAGGCAGAAATGATTTTTTGAACTTAGGATCAAAATAATGCACAAAAATGATTTTAATTCAAAAGAAAATTCTCAAAAAGCATCAAGATGAAAAAAGAAATTTGGTTTGAGGGTTGGACAATGTTTCTAAATGTCTTAGAACATTTCATGAATTTTTTGGTGATTTTTAAATACCTAAAAGTATTTTTAATAAATTAATTTCCATTAATCAATTAAAAATAATCTTTTAAATATTTAAAAATACTTTTTTAATGATAAAAAAAAAAAAATATATTTTTGGGTCTTAAAAATTAATAAAACTCATGAGAAAAAGTTTCATAATTTTTAGACATTTTTTACTATTTTTAATAAATTGTGCAAAACAAATGAATTAAATGAAAAATAAAAATGAAATAAACTGAATTAAATAAAAGTCATGCAATCTGATGGTGGAGATTCAAATGAAAACACGCGCGCGTTGACCTGGCGCCAAATCCAAAGGCCAGCATTCAAACCTGGCTAATTAATGTTTAAACCCTAACCCTGCCGTTAATCACTTTCAGATGACCGGAACAGTGTTCCGGTCATCTTCTCCGTTCACCCCAAAATGCTAACTCTCTACACACGTATCTAAAATGAAATCTAAGAACACAGGAATGATCCCCACTCACTCACGAATCAAAACCCCAACTCAAAACAAATTTATCATTCCTACAATGGCTGAATCGAATCAATCTATTTCTAGGGCAAAAAGTTTCAGAAGCATGGTAAACTCTCATCTCTCCACCATTTTCAAAACCAAAGGCATATTCATGATCAGGAAGACATATAGAACAGATTAAGAACTTAAAAAATGATTTCTGGGAAAATATTTCTTGAGCTACCTGAGATTCGAAGCTTTCACTCCAGCAACTTTCAGGCCTCCCCTCTTGGTGAAATCCACTCCTTATGACCTCTTGATGATGCTTGAATGCTTGGGAGAAATTTATGTTGGCTGGATGAAGAGTTTGAACAACTTCTGCTCAAGCTCAGTTGAACATGGCAATGGTGATTCAGGCTGTTTCTGGAAATGGTGAAGGGTTGTTTGTGGTCCAGATGATGAGTGGAGAAGGTTTGTGGAGTTTGTTTGGATGTTTGTGAGCTAGGGAGAGAGTTTCGAAGGAAACTGCAAGTTGGAGTGAAAATGGTGAAGTGGTGTTATGGCTTGCTTCAGGCTTGGTTCTTTGATGCTTTGGACTCAATGAGGCATGGTGAGTTGAAGTGTGGAAATAGTTTGGATGTTTGTGAGCTGGGCAGAGAAATTCGAAGAGTTTTGCAAAAGGGAGTGAGTTTGTGTATGTGATGTTGTGTGTTGTTTCAGCCTTGCTTCTTGAGTGTTATGGCCTGCATTTGGATAGTATATTTTAATCCTATAGGTCAGATGATTTGACATGGCCTCTATTGATTGGTAAGTTTGCTTTTGCCAAAAGTCCACTTTTTGTGTAAGAGAGGTATGGCTTGGTTCTAGGCTAGTACAAAGCATGGGCTGGCGCAGCAAGGGTGAGGGGAAGGGCTAGCAAAGCTCAGCATCCAAGGTTGCAAGTGGTAGGAAGTGTGATGAGTGGTTTTGCAAGTTGTTACCTTTTGAAGCTTCATGAAAAATGCCTTGTTACACAAACCATAAACATGTGATCTTTGGTCCAATTCTGATTTTTAGGTCACATAGAATGTTTGTGTCATGGTTTGATGTCAACTAGAGGTTACAAACAGCCTTGGTTCATGATTTTGCAAAATTCACATTTGAAGCATGTCTTGAAAATCAATGATTTTTGCCAACTTTGTCACACCATAACTTTTGATCCAAGAAGAATTTGATCATGTTCTTGTACTTTTTGAAAAGGGAAAGATGTATTCTACAACTTTCATGACCAAAGTTTTTTCATTTGAAGCATTTTTGGATCAAGAATCAAGGCTTGAAAAATGACCTAAATTGACACATTCTTGAAAAGTCAACTATGCCCAAAAAGTCAACATTTGCAGAAACTCCAAATTCTTGATTTTTGTGAACTTCAACCTTATTCCATGATCAAATAAAGACCATATACACTCAAAATGATGAAGATCACCCATTGGTTGGGTCATTGGGGGCCTCAGATGCTCTGATTTTGCACTGACTTGTCTGAAAAGTCAACTCTTGATCAGATGACTTCCCCATGGAATTTCTTCATGAAAATTGATATGCATACTCCCTATACCATATAGAGACCAATGGAAACAAGAATGACCAAAAAATTTGGAGTTATGGCCTCTGAAACCAAAACCCTAATTTTAGGTCAACTGTGCAGCCTAGCCTGGCTCTGCTTCCATGCAAACCTCAGTTCTTGTGATTCTTTTGAAATCTTGACTTTGAGAGGATGGAATATGATACAAGAACACATGTGGATCCCTTCGAAGTGATTGTTTTCCTTTGGAGTGGCTCAAGAAGCTCTTGGATTGCTCAGATCACAAACCCTAGGTGCAGCTGACTTAGAAACTATGCAGTGAATCAAAAATGAGATATGAGATGATATGATTGTGTTTATGCATATGAAATGATCACAAGCCATGATGTGAATGGGTGAGGGCAAATTTGGGGTGTTTACAGAGGGGATCCAACTCTTAACCTAGTGCAAGTTATGAATTTCCTAAGTTGGCTAGGGTTTTGGGGTACCTCATCATAAAAAATGCAAAAACAAATTGAAAATGCAAGATCAATTCAAACCAATTTTATCCTATAAACTACATGCTATGAAGAATGCAATGCAAGAAGAACCATCATCAAACTCTCAAGGGTTAGGCAGAATGAATTTTTCAAAGTTTGAACCAAAATATTGCCTTAAAATGAATTTAATTCCAATGAAAATGATCAAAAGGCATCAAGAACCAAAAAGAAATTTGTTTTGAGAGTTGTATAATGTTTCTAAATGTTTTTAAATGCAATGTGAATTTTTTGGTGATTTTTAAATACCTAAATGCATTTTTAACTAATTAATTTTCATTAACTAATTAAAAATAAACATTTAAATGATTTAAAAATAATTTTTAATGCAAAAAATAAAAATAAAAATATTTTTGGGTTCTTAAAATTAATGAAATGTTTGACAAAAATTTTCAGAATTTTTAAATGTGTTTTACTATTTTAAATAATTCGTAAAAGATAAATCAAATAAAATGAAAATAAAAATGAATTAATGAGAAGTATGCACATCCACTGTGTAATACCTCAAAATTTGCCCTCATTCTTCCTACCACTGACTGGCTTACGCTTCGCGTTCATCTGCATTTTTCACTAGGTCATAATATTCATAATCTTGCATTTGCATTGAATTTATAAGGCATGTGATCAAGGTTCTTGGAAATTAGGGTTTCGTACCTTGTCTGTGTTTATCAGGGATTGAACTCGTGGAGAATATTCATTGGTGCATCTAATCCAGTATTGAGGTGTTCAATCAGATTTGCTTGAAATAAGAGCGTTGGCTCTTCTTAACGTCTCAGGTTGTGTTCCTCATCATTTAATATCTCGAAGGAAGTTAGGAGTTTTTGTTCATAATTTTGAAGGGAACTTCACCAATGGAGGTCCAGTGTATTAAGGAGTGGTTTGGATCCATTTGTTTATGGAGCAATAATAATTCGAGATTGTGTGGAGTTTATTATGGCATCAAAGTTCCTAAGAGCGGATTGTGTGGAAGGTTTCGTTTCAAGCTAAGGAAGGGCATGTTCATGGCCTACTTAGAAAACGTCATTTGAAGTCAAGTCACACCCATTTTCCGATTTGAGTTAGTTCACTAAACTAGTGTTACATCCGTTTTATCCTCCTATTCACCATGGTCATATTTCATTTCATTAACTTCACTAACCAAATCCATTTAAGTCGTTTCATACCATAAACCATTTGATTTGATCCGAAATCACATACCAAAGTTCTTTTGTTATTTTAACTTAAGCCCATTTCCAAATCCGAAGCTACTTGTTAGTATTCACCTTAGCTCATAATCATTTCATTCACTTTTGAATTATTTCGTTCAATTTTGAAAATCGATTATAAAATCTTATATTAGTCAAATACATTCCTTTTTAAATCCAAACCCATACCTCATTCTTAATTGATTTTTTTAATTTGAATTTCGAAACCGATGACCATTTTCATTTAAGTGTCCATATTTTGAAACTATGTCCAAATTTCCTACTCCACCTAGCTCAAGCTAATCCATGTCCGGATTTAAGGTTTTATCCCTTTAATGTAACCAACCAAAAATCAAATCATTATCAGTTACAAATTTGTGAAAGGTAACATCAGTAATGGAAAAGTTCAAACTATAGTGAGAACTATTATAACACCAAAAATAAATCAAGTCATAAGTTAGCATTACGGAATCGGGAAAGTTGGTTACAGTATCACCAATTAACAACCAGAAATTAGTTCAGTTACAAACAAAAAAAACTACTACAATAGATTTCTTTGGAGCTAGCTGACAGAAAATTCAGAAAAAGGGCATAGAAGTAGGCGGGGGGCTAAATTAAGAACCTAAGGACTCTAATCGGCTTCATCAATAATAAGCCTCCATAACTTTCAGTGTTCCGCCGCGTCAAGAAAACAACATCCATATCTCCGCTTTCGAAAGCGACGCTTGACTCATACCACCATGTCCTGCATAAGCTGCATTCAAAGAAAGGGTAAGTCGAGACTGAGTTTCACAGCTGTAACGATTAAAAAGAGGAAGTGAATATCAATCGTCATGAATCTCATTTCCAACGGATGCTAGCTGATAATAACCGAAGTCATGAAAACTCAAAAAAAACTCATAATGAGAAAATCGAAGCTCATAACAGAAATAATCAGATTCGGTTTCGGTTAAGAGGAGGAGGAGGAAACTGATAACAGAATCGAAACTAACTCATATTCACCAACTGAATTCTAACAAACTTCCTAACAGAAATCTAACTGAAATCACAACAAAGTTTTTACCTGAGAAGTTCTAGAACAATCTTCCGGTTCTATAAATCAGGATCCTCTTTTTTCAATCACTTCTTCTGGAAAAAAAAAAACAATCACCACTCTCTTCTAAACTTATTACATAAAACACAGAAAAACTCAGAATGGGGAATCTCGACATCAATCTCCAAAGCTCTCTCCAACTTCATCCATCTCAGTCTCAATCTTCTTCAATTGATCTCTATGAAATCAATCCCTCTTCAATGATAAATGTCAACTTCATTCATCACTTCATCACCATGAATCATCAATCACTCTAATCTCCAAGCTAACATCTTGAATCAACAGAAACTCAGCACCTTGCAGTTTCTTCAAATTCCCATCAATCTTCATACTTTCAATATCTTCACTGCACTCAGTATCGGCACCGACGATCCTGTAAGAGGTATTCGGAATCAAGAACAGTCAGCAATAACATCAAGTATCATCAAGAATGACAAGAAACTTGGTAAATTCATGCCACTCTCATCATCATGATCCAGCCATCAATATGATTCAGATTGAGAGTGCTGCAGAAGAAGAAGAGAAAATTCAAGAGAAGGAAGACAAGCGTCGAAAAGAGGAAATTAGATTCGAACCGCACCTGAGTAAACGTTGATTTCGTGGATTCGACGTCGTAACCATCTTTGTATTCTTCATCTTTGACCCCTTCTCCACCACTTCTCGAAACCTTCATCTTCAATTTCTTCAATTCATAATCGTTAATTTATCCTGCATCGACGACTTCAACAGATCCCTGCAACTTTTCACTACATTCCTTCAGCAGTTATGAACCCTTATCACCTTCAGAAGCACTCTCTCTAACCGTCATCTTCAAACTCCGACATTCATCAATTCATCCTCACTAACGCATCGAAATCCTGAAACAAATACATTCGATTCAGAATATGAGGTAGAAGGTGAAATCTTGAATCAAAATCAATACTTTTAATCAACTGCAATGATGCAGCTCGGCCCAGAAATGTGCAAGAAAAATCAGTCCCACCATCATTTCTGAATCCTGTAAATCCATCTTCTTCAATAGAACTTCATCATCAACAACCTTCATACCTTCAATCAGCAAGGATTCAGAACCTGCGATCCACCGCAAATTCATTAAAATCTCGACGACACAGTTCAGGACGCGATTCACTGCAAGTTCAACAACAACTCAGAATGCAAAAGTTAGACGAAGAAGAACGAGACCATAGATGAATTAAGACCGAACATGAGTTATGAATCCGAGACGGAGGACGGTAGTGGTGGTTTGTTTGGGTTTCGACGACGAAGTTTCCTTTGAGGATTGACAGATTGTTCACGGTTGAGACCGAAGTGGAGTAGATGATGAAGATGAAGCGGAAACGAAGCAGGTAGATAGCTGATGTTTATCGGCGGCACCATGAAGCTTTCATCGACGAACAACCTTTGTAGACGAACGGCATCGGTTTAAAGAAGAAATATGGCGTCGGAGTAATTGGATCCGAGCTCGAGCTATCAACGGTGTCCTTCTCGTCACAAAGATCGTTGGAACGATTCCGATTCGTTTGGATTTCCTTAACTGTGCTTGCGAGTTCTTCACGGTCTGTGTCGCGAGATGAAGATGGAAGCTGATGAGACGAAGCTCGACACAGTGGAGCAAAGGGCTATGGCCGGTGTTTGTTCGTGAAGGAGAACAGGACGACGGCGGAGGAATTAAGAAGAAGAAGATAGCAGATGAGTGAGAGCGGCGAAAAGATGAATTTAGGGTTTGTCTTCAACCCTCTTGTTATTTTCTATTGTTTTTAATGTTAATTATAATGATGATAGGAAATTATGAGTAATTAAGTAAATATCTCATGTTTAATAAGTAATCATTTGAATTAATTCTGTTTAATTCTTCATAAAGAACCGTTAGAGGATGTGGAAGGATAGGATTAGGGGATTTTTGGATCTTTCACCATACCGGCGGTGACACTTGTCACCGTCCGGTAGGCTTTTCTTTCTGCTGCTGTTAACACCCCCTTTTTAGGCCCTTAGAGGAAAACAGTCATAAAATCCTGCTTATTGCACCTCCCTAAACCATACGAAGTTGGGCCCATTCTTCTGCTATCCGTACCCCTGTCTTTTAAGCCCATATTAGAAAACAACTAGAATAAATTCTAAACTCACCCCTTTCCTTATTTCTCATTTCTTATAATTTCTATTTTATGTAGCTCTCAAATTAATTCACAAAAAAATACCAAAATGCATAATAAAATTCTCCAAAAATTATATTACAATGTTAAGTCAATTTAGAAACATGCTCAATTTTCTTTTTCTGATTTTAACCATTTTTCGATTTAATTTCGATTTTTTTAATTTAATTGGCTTACATTGAATTTCCACTTAGACACATAAATTTGTACAATTTCTTTCTGCCACTTCCCATAACATTTTTTGCCCATTCTTTTTGCTATGATTAAAGGACAAATAGAAGTACCTAGATTATTTTTTGTGTATTTTTTAAGGCTTTTTTTCCACTGTTTTGGTAGTATAATTTGTGTAAATTTGTGATTGAACTTTACATAGAATTAAGTGGCCATTTGCCATAGTTAGGATTAGAATTTTTAAGAGATTTTTTAGCATAGTGTTATAATCAGGTCTAAGACCTTAGGAAATTAATTTCACATTTTTTCCATGACTTTTGATATTTTTTGGCATTTAAATTCATTTCCATCGTATTGTGCATATTCATGATTCATGTCATTTACTAACTATTCTTCTTTTTATGCAAGGTATGTTTTCAAGGATTGGCTTATGGACTTGGATACTTGTATGCCATGATTGTGTTTTATATTTTGTGTACTTTGTGATATAGTAGCTTAGAGCTTGTACGTTTGTATAGTTTCTATAACTAGGTTAGAAAAGATAAAATGAATCGATAGAAAACCAAAGTCTCAAAAATGAAATAAATAAAACTCGATCCAACGTCGAGTAAGTTTTCAAATAAATAAATAAAGTTGCATGTGACTTTAGGGTTCCTCGATTACCATCGTCCCACTCCATTCAACCAAAAGCAAGCCTTGTATGTTTCACACCATAAGTCGTGCGTCTTAGCACCACGCAATCGACCCACCCGATCCATCGTTTCATCCCATTTATGTTTCATTCACGCTTTCTTCCCACCATGACTTAGGAGGACCATATTGTTCATTATTGCCTTTTATGTTATCATTTGTAGTTCAATATCTTTTAGGTAGATTTAATCTCAAACCTCACTAACCATAGGTTATCTTCAAACTCAACTAACTTAGGGTAAGTCTAGTTTCCCTTAGAATGTTTTCCTTTTATAACTTGAGTCTCACTTCTCATCTTAAAATAAAATCAAAAACACTTAATAAAGGAAAGGTGTACAATGCGCCACGAGCCTTAAGCTATACGGGAAATGACTAGTGGAGGTCTCCTTCACTCTTCTAGGATGCTTTACAAACGTTCCATTGGGGGCGATCTTGGAAAGTATTCGCTCCTGTGTCATAGTCTTTAGTGTTGTACATTCAATAAACACAAACTTCAAAACACTTCTTTTAAAAGCCAAAAACAAATAACAAGTGACTATCCTGCGGGAACTTCTTTTCTCATCTCATTCACTCACAACGCGAACTCGCGACGACTTGTCTCGCATGCAAGACGGTAAACGCACTCGTACCAGACGAGCCTGTAACACTTGAGCATAGACATACGCTGTTCCAACTGTAAAAAACACAAACAAATAGTTCCCGCCTAGGTTAGGCGAACTACGTCGACTCTGATCCTCATTATCCCGGTGAGGTACGTAGGCAGCGGGGTAGGGCCCGTTCGAGCACATTCTTTATTTTCCCTACATTTCCCCATTTCTTTCCATTTTCCAGTTCCTTCCTCATTTCTCATTCCAGTTCCAGTAGCAGCATATTCAGCAGCAGTTATATTATTTCTCACCCTTTGAAACAAAACAAGCAAGCGTGGATCCCGTCGGGTACGACGGACGATCTGGGGTGCTAATACCTTCCCAGGTCGTAACCGACTCCCGAACCCCGATCTTTGGTTCGCAGGACCTTGTCCTTTCCTTCTTCCTCAGGTTTGTGCAACATTACCTTTCCCATTCATTCGGGATAAAAATGTCTGGCTGGCGACTCTACCTTTTCCGCGCCACTTTCGCGTTTGTACTAGGATGAAAATCCCGGGAGCGACACACTGGCTGAGATTCAAAGAGAAAAGGAGGGAATTGACCCGCGCGCATCTGGACGGCCCACATTTGAACTGACTGAATTAAACTAAACTTAATTAATTAATCTAATTAATTAGGATTAGGGTTTAATGAAATGATCCAGGCCATTCAAACACGTGGGAGTCAAACCTAGTCAACTAGATCCATGGTCCAGATTCAAACTGAACCCAAAACACAAATTAAGCCCTAATCACATTCAGGTCACCGGAGAAGAGCTTCGGTCGTCTTCTCCGGGTACATCTCTCCCTGAAAATTTCAAACTCACTCCCTAGGTCATTTCTGGAGCTCTAAATCTCCAGATCACTTCCTCTCACCTCCCTAAACTCATCCCTGACCTCAAAAACAATTTATTCCTAACCATTAACAAGATTCGAAGCAAGGTACAAAAATGGCAGAAATTTCAGACAAGCCATACACACTCATTTCTCAACCATTTTCGAAAATTTAAAGTTCAGTGTGACCAGGGAAGCAAGCTTAATCATTTAGAAACTTAAAACAAGAGTTCTGGAAAAATGTTTTCACATGGCTACCTGAGATGGAGCTTTCAATCCAGGAGCTTTTTGACTGCTTCCTTGCTTCAAAATGACTCCAATGAACCTCCTGAGGAGTTTGCAAAGCTTGTATGGAGTTTATTGTGACTAGTTTGTGAGCTTGATGAAGTTCTGTTCAGTGAGGGATGAGAATCGTGTTTTTGATATGTAGGGTTTCAGGGCAAAGTAATGGTTGGTAACTGGTCAGTGGATCATGGTGAGTGTTTCTGTGAAGTTTATTTTGATGTTTGAAGCTTGTGTGAGGAGATTCGAATGAAAATGCATAAGAGGTGAGTTTTGAGAATGCTGCCCCTTGGGATGTTTCAGGCTGTGTTGTGTTATGTGTTGGGTTGCTTTTGGTACACATATCAATCCTTGATAGGTCAGAGAGTTGTTGTGGAGCAGTGTGATTGGTATGGAGCAATATGCATAAAGTCAACTTTTTGTGTAAGAGAGGTATGGGTTAATTCTGTCAAGGTACAAGGCATGGCTTGGCTGCAGCTTGAATCAAGGAGAACCATGGAAATGAAATTGAGGCAATGCAGCAAGTGGATTAGGGTTTGTGAGAGTTTTTGCAATTTCACAAAGTCTTGGCCCTTTTGTGATTACTTGAAGCATAAGTCATGAAAATGGGAGGTTCTTTTGTGAAATCTGATTTTTAGGTCATGGTTCATGTTTGTGCAAAGGTTAGAAGTCAATTAGAGGTCACATAAAGGCTTGGCATGAGGTTTTGCAACTTTGCCTCTTTGGTACAAAACTTGAAATTATGTAATTTTGTCCAACTTTGACAAGCCATAACTTTTGATCCAAAATGAATTAGAATGGGTTCTTGTACTTTTTGAAAAGGGAATGATCCATTCTACAACTTTCATGACCAAAGTTTTCTCATTTGAAGCATTTTTGAATCAATTTGAGGAGGTTGAAAAACTTTCCCAAAATGGCAAGTTTTCATTACAAGTCATTTTCCCAAAAAGGCAATTTTGCAAATGGCTTGAAATTCTCCAATTTTGTGAACTTCTAACATCTTCTATGATCAAATAAAGATCATACACATTCAAAATGATGGAGAACACCCTTTGTTTGGGTCACTGGGGGCCTCAGATGCCCTGATTTTGCACTGACTTGCTCAAGAAGTCAACTCTTGATCAAATGCCTTCCCCATGGAATTTCTTCATGAAAATTGATATGCATGATCCCTATAACATATAGAGACCAATAGAATCAAGAATGACCAAAAAATTTGGAGTTATGGCCTCTGAAACCAAAACCCTAATTCTAGGTCATATGTGTAGTTAAACCTGGCTCTGCTTCCATGCCTTTCTCAGTTCTTGTGATTCTTTGACTTTCTTGACTTGGTGAGGATATGATATGATGTTTGAACACACATGGACCCCTTTGAAGTGATTGAAGACCTTTGGAATGGCTCAAATGGCTCAGGGATGGCTCAGATCACAAACCCTAGGTGCAGATGACTTAGAACCAATGCAGTGAACCAAAAAATGTAATATGAGATGCTATGATTGAATTTATGCATATGAAAAGATCACAAGCCATGATGAAATGGGTGAGGGCAAATTTGGGGTGTTTACAGCTGCCCCTATTCAAACATGAGTTAGCTGTGCAGGATGTAAGCAACGGCTTAACAGTCAAACAAGATAACTTGTGGTTGAATACCAAAGACAGTCTGAAATTTGCACTCACTGAATGAAGAAGAAAAGGGATATAGATTTGTAAAGAAAAATAAAGTATATTTATAAAGTGCGGGCGACGGAGGACGACCGTCGAGCAGAGGACGACTGCTGGGGATGAAGCAATGACGGGGACGACCGACACGCTGGGGATGATGCGGGAAGTAAAGCAATGACGGGGACGACCGACAAGCTGGGGATAATGCGGGAAGTAAAGCAATGACGGGGACGACCGACAAGCTGGGATATAAGAGATCATGATGGGGACGGCCATCAGGCAAAGAAACGAGACTCTCTGGGGATTAAAGGTAAATGATGGGGACGACCATCGGGTTGAAGAGATAAATGATGAGGAACGGTCATCAAAGGTGAAGGACGATCACCTAGCAGGGGACGGCTGCTTTGTTGGGGATAAGATGAGGGACAATCATCTAAGGTGAAGGACGATCATCTGGCAAGGTACGGTTGCCAAAAAGTATCGCGACATAGGACGAATGCCAGATAGAAAAGGTCGACGATGGGGACGGCCATCGGATAGGCATGATGAAGGACAATCATCAAGAGGTGAAGGACGATCACCTAGAAGGGTACGGCTGCTCTGAAGGTATCATGACATAGGACGAATGTCAGATGACAAGATCAACGATGGGGACGACCATCGGATAAAATGATGAAGGACGATCATCAGGAGGTGAAGGACGATCACCTGGCAGGGTACGGCTGCCGAAAGGTCATGACATAGGACGAATGTCGGATAGAAAGGGGTTCTAATGAATAGAGACTCCACTGGGGGTGATGAAGGACGATCATCGAAAAGGTGAAGGACGATCACCTGGCAGGGTACGGCTGCCGAAAGGTATCATGACATAGGACGAATGTCAGATAGAAAGGAAATAATTTAATGGGATTTGCTGGGACTCTTCTGGGGAATGGTAGACACAGAAGAGTTTCTAAATTCAAGAAGACATAAGTGTTTGACACGGTATATAGATTAAAGACGCGGACGAGCATCCTTAAGACTATGATACGGACGAGTATCGGTAGAAACAAATGCTTGACGCATGTTCAGAGATGATGATACAGATGATTACCAACTAGTTAACAAAGAACACGGACGAATGTTGATTCTGAGGGGATTTAAGTGGCATATACAAGATACGGACGAGTATCTGTATGAGTAAAGAGGTATGAATGAGACACAAACGAGTACTCAATTTGCTAGGGAAAGCATGACATGGACGGGTGCCAGAAAAAGTGTATTATAGACAAGTATTTGATTTCCAGAGCGTTTAGGCAACTATGCTGGGGGGTGACACGGACGGGTGTCAGGGAATATGTACACATATGTTGCGAGTGCAAAGGGGACGCTTTGGCTTTCTGCTGGGGATATGACACAGACGAGTGTCGGGAAGCATTTGTAATTTATGAGTCGTCTGTTTGTAAAGAATGCTCGGGCGACTTTACTGGGGAATGATGACACGGACGAGTGCCAAAAGGAGTGTGTATCTGTATCTGCAAGGGAACTGCTCTGTCTCTCTGGTGGGGGTATGAGATATTTTGTATCTTGTTGATGGATTGTCAGTATTTACAAGTGTTTGATTCAGAACATGGCTTATGCTTATGCAACATGTTTGATTTTTGCCGTAATGCTCCGCATTAGACGGAATGCTACGCTCTGTGGGGAAAATATGATGTGAATGCTATGATTATGCAAAGATACCGATCCGGGATTCGGATCCCGTTGCTAAGGAGATCTCCGGCGGATCTGCTTGAAGTGGATGTCCCAGCTGGGAATGAGATCGTTGGTAGATCTGACATTCATGACTCTGTATGGGGAAGTAGGTCATTGATAAACCTAACTTGGTAACGAGGGACCCAGCTGGGGTTTGTAGAAGCTTTCGTCACTCTGTTGTGAGATCTTCAGGTATTGCTCTTCTGGATAGAGGCTGAAACTCTGTGGGAATAGGGTTCCCTGTCTTTTCACTTGGCTGGAGAAGAAGAAAGATCACTAGAAGATCTTTCTAGAGATTTCTGTGGGGATCCTGCTGAGGATGATACTTGACAACTCAGCTGGGGATATGAACACCTTCAGGTGCTGTTCTTTGGAGGAGGTGTTGGAGGAGTGATGCCTGGCAATTCTGATGGGGAGAAAGCACCTCCGGTGCTACTCGGAAGATAGACTAAGTAGATAATGATTTGACAAATTGCTGGGGAGAAGCTTTCATGCCCCATGTCGCGCTTTGAAACTCCTGCAATCCTGTAAAGACAAAGAAACACACAAGTACCTCGAGGTATCCCTTACTGGATTCCATTTTAGGAGTTTAGGCAATCCTACGAGCAAACATATTTCCTGTAAGCATGTATTCTTTAGAAAGGAAACATCTGTATTTATGCGAATCAATATCTTAAAGACATCAGACATTTTTGCAAACGAAAAATAAAATGTACGAGACGAGACATGACTGAAAATCTGATTTTATTAATTCATGTGCCTTGAATTGGCAAGATACAGTCAGAGAAACAGATCCCCTGAAATGAGGAGATCGTTACAAATTGAGAAACAAAAGGATGCTGGCAATGCTGATGACGCTTCAAGGAGCTTCCCTTGGGCTATGACTCGTATGACATTTGACCTTCTTTTCATCTTGCTTTTTGAGGGAGGCTGATTCTGACCGACGCTCGAACCTTTCGGAGCTTACCATGTTGTAAGTGATACAAACGAATTCAGAATGCAGTTGTTCGCCTATTCCCTTATTTTGCGTGGATCGCCTTTCCAGGTTTTCGACCCACCAGGATACCCATTTTTGCCTGAGTCGTCCAATGCGGCTTTTCAACTCAGCGGGTGTACATTTTTTATTTTATTTTCCCTTATTTTTGCCCGAGTCTTTTATTATGTTTTTGACTCGCCGGGATGCCCTATTTTTGCCTGGACTTACATTCTGTTTTTATGTCCAGCGGGTCATTTTCATGCGAAGTATTTTTTAACTGCATCTGAATTCACAAGGGACAGGAAGTCTTCACCATCCATAGTACTGAGCATCAGTGCTCCACCAGAGAAAACTTTCTTTACTACGAATGGCCCTTCATAGTTCGGAGTCCACTTGCCCCTGTGGTCTGTATGAGGAGGGAAGAGTCTTTTCAGTACAATATCTCCTACTTGGTACTCTCGGAGCCTGACTTTCTGATCTAAGGCTTTCTTCATTCTCTTCTGATATAACTGCCCATGACAGATTGCAGATAATCTCTTCTCTTCAATCAGATTCAGTTGCTCGTATCGGGATCGGACCCATTCTGCTTCATTCAGTTTAACATCCATTAGTACCCGCAAGGAGGGTAATTCAACTTCAACAGGTAGGACTGCCTCCATACCGTAAACAAGATGATACAGCGTTGCCCCAGTGGATGTTCTGATTGACGTACGGTACCCATGCAAGGCAAACGGTAGCATTTCATGCCAGTCTTTGTAGGTAACCACCATTTTCTGCACAATCTTCTTGATATTCTTATTAGCTGCCTCGACAGCGCCATTCATCTTTGGCCTGTAAGGAGAAGAATTGTGATGTTGGATTTTGAAGTCCCGACACAGTTCTGCCATCATTTTGTTATTCAAGTTGGAACCATTATCCGTAACGATTCTCTCGGGAACTCCATATCGACAGATGATATCTCTCTTCAGAAATCGGGCTACCACTTGCCTTGTAACATTTGCATAAGAAGCCGCTTCAACCCACTTGGAAAAATAATCAATAGCAACCAAGATGAATCTGTGGCCGTTTGAAGCAGTCGGTTCAATCTTGCCAATCATATCAATGCCCCACATGGCAAAGGGCCAAGGTGAAGACATCACATTCAGAGAATTTGGAGGCACATGCACTTTATCCGCATAAATCTGGCATTTATGACACTTTCTGGCATAAGCACAACAGTCTGCATCCATTGTGATCCAGTAATATCCTGATCTTAACAACTTTTTAGCCATTGCATGTCCTCCTGCATGGGTACCAAAGGATCCTTCATGCACCTCGTGCATTAACAGGTCTGCTTCTGTCTTATCAACGCATCTGAGGAGTACCATATCAAAGTTTCTCTTATACAGGGACCCGTCAGTATTCAGGAAGAAACTACCATCTAGCCTTCTTAATGTCTTCTTACCATTGGAAGATGCCCCGGGTGGGTATGTTTAATCCTCCAAGAAGCACTTAATGTCGTGGAACCAAGGCTTATCATCTTTAACAACATCTACTGCAAATATATATGCTGGTCTGTCAAGTCTGGTCACTGAGATCCGAGGTACAAAGTTGGCAGCTTGAACTTTAATCATGGATGAAATGGTAGCCAGAGCATCTGCAAACTGGTTTTCGTCTCGAGGGATATACTCTAGCTTGACTGTTGTGAAGAAAGTCAACAATCTTCTTGTATAATCCCGATAAGGTATCAGATGATCCTGGTGAGTGTACCATTTTCCGTTGGTTTGATTGATTACCAGAGCTGAATCTCCAAACACAGTCAAAGTCTTGATCCTGAGGTCAATGGCTTCCTCAAGACCCATAATACAAGCTTCGTATTCAGCTTCGTTGTTAGTGCAGTTAAAGGTGAGTTTCGTCGAGAAAGGCATGTGAACTCCTTTAGGTGTAATGAGTACTGCACCAACACCACGACCATTCATATTGACAGCCCCATCAAACATCATAGTCCATTCTTCTTCCGGGTCAGGCCCTTCAGTGTGAATAGGCTCTTCATGATCTTTTGCTTTTATGAACATGATGTCTTCATCAGGGAAGTCAAATCTCATAGGCTGGTAATCATCAATAGGTTGCTCAGCAAGATAATCAGACAATACACTGCCTTTGATGGCTTTTTGAGATGTGTACTGAATGTCATATTCTGTGACACGGTGGGAGAACTGACTTTAGTTATGTTGCGGATAGCAAGAGTCGCCACCGACTTTTATTTTATCCAAAGGAAAGGCATAAAAGAACAGGAAAGACCTTTTAAAAGATTTTTGGGTCCGGGGGGTAGGTTATGTAAAGGGAAGGTATTAGCACCCTTTACATCCATGGTTATCCATGGGCTCTTAGTTACTTAGCTCACTTTAAAATGTTTTTGAAATGTGAGGTGTGTGAATAAAAATTTTCTTAAGAGTTTGATAATGATCCATGTACGGATGCGTAAAAAACCTTTGTTTTGAAAATTGTTTGAAGTGTGAAGTGTTTGAAATTGTTTTGAAGAGTGAGCAAGTATCTATGAGGAACCTACCCTAAATTTTAAGTCTTTTCTGTTCTTGAATCCTTTAAATGGTAAGACTATCCCTATTATTAAGGAATAGGTAGTCATTACCTTGGATGTAAGGGACAAGTGAAGGGTCATTTGTTACTTAGGCAACTGTAGGGTGTATAAGCAATTCGAAGGGACTTATCATCTTTATTTCGAAAGGGACAAGATCATTACGAAGGCAACATTCGAAAGGGACTTGATCTTTTATCTGTTAAGGGACTAAATGATGTGAATTTTAGGGACTTTGCTTCATACACCCTACTTGACCTTTTGATTAGGCAACATGAGAGGTATCCCTAAGGAAGTGAGATGGCGATCAAAGATCGACTTACATGTGTGAGTGTACAATTTTAATATTTATCTTTTAAATTTAATGAGCTAAATTAATTTTTAAATACAAACATGTTTTTGCACTCCCTATTTACTAACCATAGCATAAAATATGAACAATAAACATTATTACTAAATATTACACCAAGGAACAGTTACATAATAATAATAAAAGCAAATTAAATATAATAAGAAAAATAATAAATAATAATAATAATTGGGTTAGTGAAATAATAATAATAATACATCACAATGGGGTTAGTAATAATGAAATAAATATAAAAAAATAAACATAGTTAATAATATAAGCAAAAATATTAAAAGATTAATGAACAATTATTTTTTAAGATTTATAATAAAATATAAACAATTATACTAATTATTAGGAGATTTTAAGTTATATGCAAATTATAAAAATTAAATTAATTTTAAACATATTATGAAAATAAAATTATAATTACAAAATTAAATTAGCAATTATTTTTAAACATATAATAAAAATTATTTACATACAAAATTAAATTATAAACAATTTATGTCATATTATCATATTAACAAAATTAAATTAAGAATTTTAATTTTAAACATATTTATATACAAAATTAAATTATAAACAAATATTAAAATGTATATGATTAAAATTCACAAGTAAGGAATTAAGAATTAAATTTTAAGTAAAAAAGAAAATTAGGGTTTGAAAATTATTAGGGTTTTAGATACAAAAATATTAGGATTTTAATTTAATACATAATACTAATTTAATCATTAAATAAAATATACACATATTAAAATAAAATAAAAACTAGTGTTAGAAAATATTATTTTTTTAGAAATTTTTTAGAACATATAATATTTACATATTAATTTAAATATATTTGCATATTAAACATAATTATATTTAATAATAAAAAAATTAATAACAAATAAACAAAACAGAATTTAAAAAAACTTACCTGGGGCAGGGATTGAACCCATGCCCTAGGCTTTAGCAATACTTTGGACGAAGCAAGCTACCACTGGGCTACAGGCGCGCGCGTGATAAAGAGAGAGGTCCAATTGCTTTTGTTGTTTGTTCCTGAAAAATCAAAGAAAAAGAAAACAAAACAAAAGGCCTGGGGGGATCGAACCCAGGACCTTCACATTGCACACAAACACACTTACCATTCCAGCCGGGAGGGCGCTTCTGATATTATAGTGACTACAATTCATAATATATTAAGTCTAATGGTTAAACTGAAAAATAAGAAAAAATTGGGGAAGCCAGGATTCGAACCCAGGCCTGCAAACAACATACACGCATACTTCACCACCAGACCAACTACACATTGGTGATATAAAACAGAATCAAATACAAAAAATATAATATTCAACATTTGAATTTCCAGAAACGCGCGCTGGGCTTCATCTTCTTCATGGTACCTGCGAATTTTCCTATGAATTTTGCTACAATATTTCCTGCGAAATTTAAATTGCAGCAAAACCTACAAAACTCAAACATCATTATTCAAACAAGATTTCGTCCAATTAAGTTCACAAACACAATCCAGAGATTAATTAGAGTTGATCCATGGTCTTAGAATGTATTTATATTTGCTAAATTGATAAACCCTAAAAGTGGCCGAAAACCCTAGCCATGGTGAAAATCGTTCTAGTCCATGAAACTCAAATCAAATTGTCCAGAAAGCTTCAATTCTTCACAACAAGCATAAATCAATGGTTAGTTTTCATTATCATTGCATAAATAACTCAAATCGAAAAAATGAAAAGCATGAATGTTATGCATTCGGATTATGTATTTGAGCATGATTCATGTGTTTTTGAGAGCTGGGATAGGTTTATGGATGTCCAAAGAATCCTTCCATGTCTTAAAAATACCTTGAAAGCCCTTGTATGGAGGAAACCGAATTTGAAGTTTGTGATGAATTTTGAAAATGCAAACTTACTCTTGGAGGCTGAAATTCGTGTCCTTGTGCATTAGGTTATGATGTATACTTATAATGGAATGAATTTAGGTCAGAAAAGTGGATCATTGTGTGAAAGATTTGATTAAAAAAGATTGAAAAAGATCAAGCTTTAAAATTCAAATATCCTTGCATAAAACCTTTCTATTTCAAGCCAATCACCATTATTTTTGTATCAATTTGATCCAAGTTGCATTCATGATTTTCTAGAAGCTCAATCTCTTTTAAATATTTGACTTTTCTATTTTATTTTAATTTAAAATGATTTTAAATGAATTAAATCAAAATAAATAAAATAAAATGATAAAAAAATCTGATTTTTAGAGACTTGGGTCGTGCATGAAGTATTGGTATGGATTGGGTCATCATATGGCAAGCCCATTTAGAAAAAATTGGTTTTAAACCTCCATTTTCTTCATAAACCAACCAAAAATTTCCCAAATTTGCAAGGGCACACAACCTTCAATTTTAATGCTATGAGGGTGTTCTTGGACATTTTGGAAATCTTGAAGAGTCCTCTAACCAACCCCACTGGTTTCATGTTCATATCATTTACCATTCTCAAGTTATGCCTTTTTGAAGTTGTTGACTTTTTGTTGACTTTCAAAAGGACCTATAATGTCTTAGCTCATACCTTCCAAATGAAGCATTTTTGGGCTTGGCTTGTGAGACACAAAGTTGTAGAGAATTCAATTTCCTTAAAAATGAGCTTTGGATGGAAAATTGGTGATGAAGCATGTGAAAGTTATGGCTGGTCAAAGTTCAGTTGACTTTTCTTGAGGAAACCCTAATTTAGAAACTCCTGATTCTTGATGATCTGAAATCTCCTTGATGAATCATGATCAACCCTTGATAAAATGATGAATTTTACTTCATATACTTGATGTTGTCAAAAAATCATGAAGTTTGACTTTAGTTTGACCACAGTTGACCTCAGTTTGACTTTTTAACTGCTTTGACTGGTTTTGACTTATCTGATCCTTTGACTGAGCAAACCTTTGAGAAAAGTCTTGAAACTTGTCATGGGGATTCTTAGACACATATAAGATGTTATGAAGATCACTTGAAGTCTTGGAAATCCATTTAGCCTGATTAAAGTCAAAACCCTAGTTTTGGATGCACTGCTTAGGAGGATGCATTGTCTGAGGGAATTGTCAAATCTTCTGGCTATTTGTGAACTTTGTGAACCTTGTGAACTTCATAAGATGTCTTGTGAATCTCATAGGAGGTCTTGTGAGCCTTGTGAACCTTGTGAACCTTGTGAACCTCATAAAGTGTCTTGTAAACTTCATGAACCTCATGAAAGGTCTTGTAAGTATTGTGAATCTTGTGAACCTTGTGGACCTTCTTAGCACACAAAGTCTTGTATTGTGAGGGCAAATTTTGGGGTGCAACAGCTGCCCCTGTTCAATTTTCTGAAACCTGAGGGGTTAGATTGGTATATGTGCCAGTCGTGACCTAGAAGGTTGAAGGGGATTGAGCATAAAAGCCCAAAAATTTGCACTCACCGGTGCGTAGAGTGATACTGATGACTAGTTGAGTATGCTTGAGTGGGCTTAAAGATGCCACTTGGAGAAAGGTTTTTCAGGTACATTTCTTGGAGGATAAAGCAGTCCTAAATATGAAGGTATAATGATAGCTTTCAGGAAGATAAACAACGTCCCGAGGTAGTGATAGCTTTCAGGAAGATAAACAACGTCCCGAGGAGATAATATGCTTTCAGGAGGATAAACAGCGTCCTGAGGAATTGGTAACCTTTGGGAAGATAAACAACAGCCCAAGGTAATAATATGCTTTCAGGAGGATAAACAACGTCCTGAGGAAGTGATATGCTTTCAGAAGGATAAACAACGTTCTGAGGTAATAATGTAACCTTTGGGAAGATAAACAACGGCCCAAGGTAATAATATGCTTTCAGGAGGATAAACAACGTCCTGAGGAAGTGATGTAACCTTTGGGAAGATAAACGACGGCCCAAGGTAATAATATGCTTTCAGGAGGATAACAACGTCCTGAGGAAGTGGTAACCTTTGGGAAGATAAACAACAGCCCAAGGTAATAATATGCTTTCAGGAGGATAAACAACGTCCTGAGGAAGTGATATGCTTTCAGAAGGATAAACAACGTTCTGAGGTAATAATGTAACCTTTGGGAAGATAAACAACGGCCCAGGGTAATAATATGCTTTCAGGAGGATAAACAACGTCCTGAGGAAGTGATGTAACCTTTGGGAAGATAAACGATGACCCAAGGTAATAATATGCTTTCAGGAGGATAACAACGTCCTGAGGAAGTGATAATAGCTTTCAGGAAGATAAACAACGTCCCGAGGAGATAATATGCTTTCAGGAGGATAAACAACATCCTGAGGAAATGATAACTTTTGGGAAGATAAACAACGGCCCAATAGTCACAAGTTGTTAATGAAGTCTGTCTGCTGGAGAATTAATCTGAAAAACAAGATTATAACATTCTGTATGATAATATTAGCTTATGCATTATGTATGTATGTATAATATGATGCACTTAAGTAATGTATTATGTATCTATGTATATGTATGTTATGATGTAAATGATGTATGTATGCATCATGTAGCTTGAAGTGTCTGGATATCTTCGTATAACAACTGCTGGCCAGGGAAAATAAATCCGGATTCGTTGCTGAAGAATATGAGGAACTCGTTCCCGTCTTGTTTGATAATATAGTATATATAACCTCCCGTCTTCGTTTGATAGTAGGGTATACGTAACCTTCCGTCTGCTGGGGATAGTAAGGTATACATAACCTCCCGTCTTCGTTCGTCGTACTCTTATTGGAAAGTAAATTCCCGAATATCCGTATGAGGATAAAAGAGATGGATATAAATTCCAAGGGAGATGTGACTTGAAGTACTTATGAAGATGGATTTGCCCTACTGGGGATTTGTAACTGTCTTGTAGGGATGAACCGGTGAAGCTTCGTTGGAATCCTTCCCTCGTTCGTCCTTAGTAAATACTATTACTACATTTTCATGCATTTCTGGTAAACATCAATCATATTAAGCATACATGCATTTTTGGTAAACATCAATCATATTCAAAAGCATACATACATTCAAACACAACCAATGGACGTTTCGCTTATGTAAATAGGGTAAAAGTAAATCTGAATTCAAAGATGGAATTTTATTTATATCAAAAAGTGACCCATACATGGGTAAGTTTGTACAAGGAGACATAAATCCTAGTAAGAGGACTTTGTCATAAAGTTTTTACAAAACAAGGAGAATCAGCTATGTGGGAAATAATCCTACTGAGTTTCAATTCTACTATTGCCATTATCTTCAAGTATCTCATCTTCTGCTGTTGAGACGGAAACGATTGGATTGAGCTTTATCTGTTCAAACTTGAGTAAGTAACACAACTGGTTGCAGTTTCATGGGTGATCCAAACGAGACATAGTCATACGCTTTAATCCCTAACTTTTGCCTGGATTGCCCTTTCAGGTTTTCAATCCACCGGGATACCCTTTTTTTCCCAAGCCACCTTTTCAGGTTTTTGACTTGCCGGGTGTACCTTTTTTATATATATCCCTAATTTTTGCCCAAACCCTTTTGGTTTGCCGGGATGCCCTTATTTTTGCCTAGGCCTGTCAACCTAGCGGGTCTCTTTTTATGCGTAGTATTTTTTAACTATGTTTGCGTTTACGGGCTGTGGAATGTCTTCACCATCCATAGTAGTGAGTATCATGGCACCTCCTGAGAATACTGTTTTGACTACAAATGGTCCTTCATATGTAGGAGTCCATTTGCCCCTAGGATCACCCTGTGGTAATATGATACGCTTGATTACCAAATCACCAGCCTGATATACCTTTGGCTTAACCCTCTTGTTAAAAGCTTTAATCATTCGTTTCTGGTACATCTGGCCATGACAAACTGCTGCAAGCCTCTTCTCATCAATCAAATTTATCTGGTCAAGCCGAGTCTGAATCCACTCATCTTCATCCAAGCCTGCATCCTTCATAATTCTTAAGGAGGGAATCTGAACTTCAATGGGCAGAACTGCTTCCATACCATAGACTAAGGAGAATGGGGTTGCCCCTGTTGAAGTACGTATTGTGGTACGATAACCATGAAGAGCAAATGGTAACATCTCATGCCAATCCTTATAAGTAACAGTCATTTTTTGTATAATCTTCTTAATGTTCTTATTAGCAGCTTCAACTGCCCCATTCATCTTCGGGCGATACGGAGAAGAGTTGTGATGCTTAATCTTGAACTGCGTGCAGAGATCAGTAATCATAGTGTTGTTCAGATTAGAGCCATTGTCAGTAATAATCCTTTCAGGGATGCCATACCTACATATGAGATTATTCTTAATGAATCGAGCCACCACATTCTTGGTAACAGATGCAAATGAAGCTGCCTCTACCCACTTTGTAAAGTAATCAATAGCAACCAGGATGAAACGATGCCCATTAGAAGCAGTAGGTTTGATCTCACCAATCATATCAATGCCCCACATGGCAAAAGACCAAGGAGCAGTCAACACATTCAATGGTGATGGAGGTATGTGTACTTTATCAGCATAAATTTGACACTTGTGACATGTTCTGGAATGTTGGTAACAGTCAGCTTCCATGGTAGACCAATAGTAACCTGCTCTCAATATCTTCTTTGCCATGGTATGTCCACTAGAATGAGTTCCAAAGATCCCATCATGCGTATCTTCCATAATCTCAATTGCTTCCTTCTTATCCACACAACGAAGCATAGTTGAATCATGATTGCGCTTGTACAAAATCCCATTACTCAAAAAGAACTTAGCAGAAAACCTTCTCAGAAACTTCCTATCTTTGACAGATGCCCCTTCAGGGAACTCCTGAGCTTCAAGATATTTTTTTACTTCATGGAACCAAGGCTTCTCCTCTGCCCCTTCAGTGTCAATCTTATTGCAATATGCAGGCTTCTCAAATCTATCAATAGTAATCTTGGGGGCCTCATCATCCCAGCTGATCTCAAACATGGATGCCATGGTGGCTAATGCATCTGCCAACTGATTCTCTCTTCGTGGAATATGTCCAAAGGTAATCTCTTTGAAATGTGGGATCAAAGACAACACATGCTCTCTGTAAGGAATGAGGTTATCATGCTTGGTATCCTAATCTCCTTTAATCTGATTTACTACCAGGGCTGAATCTCCATACACATCAAGGAACTGTATCTTCATGTCAATAGAAGCTTTAATACCCAGGATACATGCCTCATACTTAGCCATGTTATTGGTACAATAGAAACAAAGTCTGGCAGTAATCAGGGTATGACAACCCTCAGGGGAACTAATCACAACACCAACACCATTACCAAGTGCATTAGAAGCTCCATCAAAAACCATAGTCCATCGGGATCCTTGTTCAGGTCCGTCATATTGTCCAGGTTCTTTGGTAATAATCATAATATCTTCATCAGGGAACTCAAAACTCATTGACTGGTAATCATCCACTGCTTGATGAGCCAAATGATCAGCCACAACACTTCCTTTAATGGCATTCTGAGTAGTATATTGTATGTCATATTCTGTCAAGATCATTTGCCATCTTGCTATTCTTCCGGAGAGAGCAGGTTTCTCAAATATGTACTTGATTGGATCCATCTTCGAAATCAACAAGGTAGTATGGGTCAACATATACTATCTTAGTCGGCGAGCAGCCCATGCCAAAGCGCAGCAAGTTTTCTCGAGCAGTGAGTATCTTGTTTCACAGTCGGTAAACTTTTTGCTAAGGTAGTATATTGCCTGCTCTTTTCGACCAGACTCGTCATGTTGCCCCAACACACACCCCATTGAGTTGTCTAACACTGTTAAGTACATAATCAAGGGTCTTCCATCAACTGGTGGCATCAAAATTGGAGGTTCTAGCAGATATCTCTTGATTTCATCAAAGGCAGTCTGGCACTCATCATTCCATTCCATCACCTGATCTTTCTTCAACAACTTGAAGATTGGCTCACAGATGGCAGTTAATTGGGAAATAAATCTTGCAATGTAATTCAATCGTCCCAAGAAACCTCTAACCTCCTTCTCAGTACGGGGAGTTGGCATCTCTCGTATAGCTTTCACTTTTGCAGGATCTACTTCAATACCTTTTCCACTGACAATGAAACCCAGGAGTTTACCGGACCTAACTCCAAAAGTACACTTGTTTGGGTTCAATCTCAACTTGTATTTCTTCAACCTCTCAAACAATTTATGCAAATGATCAAGATGTTGTTCTTCATTATGGGACCTGGCTATCATATCATCCACATATACCTCTATCTCATGATGAATCATATCATGAAACAAAGCAACCGTAGCACGCTGATATGTTGCCCCTGCATTCTTCAAACCAAATGGCATCACTTTATAGCAAAAGGTGCCCCACTGTGTAACAAATGTTGTCTTCTCCATATCTTCAGGTGCCATTTTGATTTGATTGTAACCAGAGAAACCATCCATAAAAGAGAATACCTTATGCTGAGCAGTGTTGTCAACCAGAACATCAATATGAGGAAGTGGAAAGTCATCTTTGGGGCTGGCCTTGTTCAAATCTCTGTAGTCTATACACATACGTACCTTACCATCTTTCTTAGGTACCGGCACCACATTTGCAACCCACTGAGGATAAGAAGTCACAGCTAAGAACCCTGCATCAAACTGTTTCATTACCTCTGCTTTGATCTTCTCTGACATTTCAGGACGCATGCGACGAACCTTCTGTTTCTTTGGACGACAATCTTCTTTTACTGGTAAACGGTGAACCACAATGTCTGTATCCAACCCTGGCATATCTTCATAGGACCAAGCAAAGATCTCTACATAGTCACGTAGCATCTGAATCAATCTGCTCTTGACATTACCCTCTAATTCAGCCCCTATCTTGACTTCTTTCCTGTTTTCTTCAGTTCCCAGATTCACAACTTCGACTGGCTCTTCATGTGGCTGTATAGCTTTCTCTTCTTGTTGTAACAACCTAGCAAGCTCTACAGGTACTTCACAATCGTCCTCATTTCCGTCTTCAGCCTGATAGATCGGATTCTCGAAATTATAATTGGCAATAGTAGAACTGTTATCAACAGGATCCAGAGTGGATGAGGATCTGCATTTTAGTGATGTGGGTGTGTGTAAGAACACATAGCTGATAAAACAAAAATAAAAGAAAAGAAAGACAAGGAACACAATATTTACGAAAACGAAACGTCCACTGATTTTTATTGAATGAAGTATGCAAATGAAATGACATCCCGTAACAAACACACCATTGTGCCCCGGGTAAGGCACAAGGCTTGAGAGTTTTAATTGTTCAAGAAATTACAAACTTAAATAGAAACAACACAGTAATAGTATTTACTCCTGACTATAGGAGATAGGAATAACATCTTCAGCTCTCCAGTTATTGAGTCCAGCACCCACAGTAGGAAAAATCCAAGCATCCAAGTTGTAGTCTTCATCATAGTCACCCACAGCATTGATCTGGTCTTTCATAATCCCCTGATTGGTGATACGAACAGCACGAGCACGACGAACAGCCTTCTGGGACTCTGCAGTGAAACCCAAACCAAATTTGTCAGACTTGTAAGGGATATCGGGAAGCTGACCCCAAATAGTACAACCACCTTCATCCATCACAGCTCTAGCATCTTTAAGGGAGGCCATTGTAGGAGGTACTCTGGTGACCACAGGAACTTTCTTGACAACCGGAGGAGCTTCATAATCATTAACAATCCAAGGAACCACTTCAAATGTCTGACACGGAGTTTCAACGTATTCACCTTCCACTTCAAGATACTTGAAGGTGTTCACATGGCTAACAACATATCCTTCTTCTCCATAAACAGTGACAATTTTCCCTTCTATCGGATATCTCAGCTTCTGATGTAATGTAGAGGTTGTAAACACCCCAAATTTGCCCTCACCCATTTCACCATGGCTTGTGATCATTCTCATATGCATAAGCACAATCATATCATCTTACATCTCACTTTTGTTTCACTGCATAGTTTCTAAGGCATCTGCACCTAGGGTTTGTGATCTGAGCCATCCCAAAGCTTCTTGGGCCACTCCAAAGGCCACCAATCAACTCAAAGGGGTCCATGTGTGTTCTTATATCATATTTCACCTCCTCAAAGTCAAAAATGCAGAGGAATCACAAGAACTAGGGTTTGAGGTGATGCAGAGCTAGTTTGAACTACACAGTTGACTGAAAATTAGGGTTTTGGTTTCAGAGGCCATAACTCCAAATTTTTTGGTCATTCTTGTTTCCATTGGTCTCTATATGGTATAGGGAATATGCATATCAATTTTCATGAAGAAATTCCATGGGGAAGTCATCTGATCAAGAGTTGACTTTTCAGACAAGTCAGTGCAAAATCAGGGCATCTGAGGCCCCCAATGACCCAACCAATGGGTGATCTTCATCATTTTGAGTGTATATGATCTTTATTTGATCATGGAAGAAGGTTGAAGTTCATAAAAATCAAGAATTTAGGGTTTTTGCAAATGTTGACTTTTTGGGCATAGTTGACTTTTCAAGAATGCTTCATTTTATGTCATTTTTCAAGCCTTGATTATTGATCCAAAAATGCTTCAAATGGAAAAACTTTGGTCATGAAAGTTGTAGATCTCATTTTTCCCTTTTCAAAAAGTACAAGAACATGATCAAACTCTTCTTGAATCAAAAGTTATGGCAATGCAAAGTTGGCTAAAATCATTGATTTTCAAGGCATGCCCTAAGTGAGAATTTTGCAAAATCTTGGACCAATGCATATTGCAGCCTCTAATTCATTTCAAACCAGCACATAAACTTTCTCTAAGTCCTAAAAATCAGAAATGAACTAAGAATGCCCATGGTTTTATGTTTGGTTGGACAAAAAAGGTCACATGTGAACAAAAAGTCACAAGTTGCAAAACTCATGATCATGCTTCCTCCTACTTGCAGCCTTGGATGCTGAGCTTTGCTAGCCTCTCACCTCACCTTGCTGCACCAGAACCAGCCCATGTACTTGCCTAGATCATGAGCCATACCTCTCTTACACATTATTTGACTTTTTGCAAAAGGTAACTTACCAATCAATAAAGGGCATGTCTTGTCAACTGACCAATGAGAGAGAGTTATGTGGACAATTTGCAAGCTAGACATAACACAATGCAAGGCTGAAACATCCACACACATACACATTCACAAAAACACACCACATTGCATTTGTCTTCGAATCTGCATCCACAGCTTGCAAACACTCAAACTATCTTCACCATTCAACTCACCATACTCCATAGGCCTCAAACCACCAAAGCTCAAGCCTGAAACAAGCCTGACCTGAGCTTCACCATTCCCCACCCTCAGAACCAGTTCTCTTCGAATCTCACTATCCAGCCAGCAAACACATCATTTCTCTTCACCAACAAATCAGAAACACTCAAAGGAGTCCAAACCACCCATCACATTGACCTAAAACAGCCTGTACACAAAGCTCACTTTCTGCTATATCAGTTTGGTACCTCTTGAAATAGCTTGCTAAAGCTCATTTCAAGCTTGCCATTAGCACCAGGGGAGTCATTGGAGCTAGCTTGCATCAAGAAACTGCTCTGAAAGCCCAGAAACAGGAGTTGTCACCTCAGGTATGGCCATGAAACTTCTTTCTCAAAGCTTTGATTTTTTGTTGTAAAGTGAAAGTGCATGCTTTGAGGATCATGGTGATATGTTTAGAATAAAAAATGGTGGAAAAATGAGCATTTTACAGGTGTCTGAAAGTTTGGCCCCATTTTTGTTTTGTTTCGATTCAAGCTATTCTTGCCAGTAAAATGATGTTTGATCATGGATTTGAGTTGTAGGAAGTGTGGGGGTTTGTTTCTGGGCATTTAATTTGACTTGGGGTGGCCTAGATAAGAAGCTAGGGTTTTGGTATGGCCGGAGAAGACGACCGGAGCTCATCTCCGGTCGCCTGAGTGTAATTAGGGCTAAGTATCATTAATTAGCAAACTTCAAACGTGGTCCCTTGGATGCTGTTTCCCGCGCGCTCATGGACGGATCAGATGGGTCATTAAACCCTAATTTTGTTTAATTAAATTAATCCTATTTAATTAAGTTAACTTGCAACCACAGCCATTAGATCACGCGCGTTTTGAAATTTTGAACCTGGGCCTTAGATTGAGCTGACCCCCAGTCTTGTTGACTTGCGTGCAGGGCCCTTTGATCATTCAACTCTCCATCACAGCCACTCATACTGCATACTTTGTTTTTTTATTTCATTTTCTTTTTATTTGTTTTGTTTAATTTATTAAAAATAGTTAAAAATTCCTAAAAATTATGAAACTTTTTCCTCTGAGTTTTAATAATTTTTATGACACAAAAACATTTTTATTTTATTTTTTATCATTAAAAAAGTATTTTTAAATATTTAAAAGATTATTTTTAATTGATTAATGGAAATTAATTTATTAAAAATACTTTTAGGCATTTAAAAATTACAAAAAAATTCATGAAATGTTCTAAGACATTTAGAAACATTGTCCAACCTTCAAACCAAATTTCTTTTTTGATCTTGATGCATTTTAAGAATTTTTCATTGAATTAAATCATATTTTGTGCATTAATTTGATCCTAAGTTCCAAAAATCATTTCTGCCTATTGGAGAAGAGTTGGACATTGATTCTTCTTGCATTGTTTTATGTTTAGCATGTAGTTTCTAGGGTAAAATGTCCATGATTTGATCTTGCATTTTCTATTTGTTTGGCATTTATTTTGTTAAGAACCCTAAAAAACCCTAATAACTTGTAAAAATCATATCTTGAGTTTGGTTGAGAGTTGAGAGCTCCCCTTTGGGCAGTGGTTCATTATAGGTTTAGGGTTCCTTTGAGTAGCATTTTCCATTTTTTATCTTAAGGTTTGCTTCTGTTTTGGGTTTTTGTTTGATGTTTGATTCATGAACCCTAATTTGGGCTTCCTCTTGCATCCTTCTTGCATTCTCTTGCATAACATGACTTGTCTTTGCATTTTATACATTCTTGTGTTTCATTTGACATCTTAAGACATATAGAAAGCATGTTTGACCATTGCATTACATGTTTGCCATGTCATTTGTCTTGTATGATTCATAACTTTCCATGCTTGTTCATGCTCCTTAACTTGCATCATGTGCATTCATAATCTTGTATGAGCATCCCCATGCCTTGCCTCATATTTGCAGCATCTCATAGCATCATTTTCATCATCAACATGCTTCTGGTTTGGTCTAGCATCATGTCATTTCATTTCATTTAGCATTGCATTGCATTTCTTTCTAACATTTCAGGTGGTAAGTAAACTTGGGAAGTGAATTTGCCTTCACTTCTCATAACTTTTCTTTTCATCTCTCTTGCATCCATTGTTGCATTTATGTTTGTGTTTGAGTTTGAGCTTGCTCATTCTTGTTCCTCCCACTTTCTTCCTTCAAGTGACTTGACTTCTTGAATGAAGCAAGTCACTTTGCTTCTCTTGATCTTATTCATCTGCTTCCTGGTGGCTCCTCTGAAGATTGTTCTTGCAAACCTCACAAACTTTAGGATCATCCAAGCATGACAATGAATTAGGGTTTTGATTAGTCCCCCCATAGTTTTACCTTTGTGTCTCTCTTTGAGTCTTCTCTTCTCATCTCATAATCAGGGACTAAACCCTAAAGGCTTTAAGGCTTTGTGATTAAGCTTATGCCTGCATCCTTCTCTTAGGATGGAGTGTATAACTTTAATCCTAAGTGTTAAACCCTTAAGGTGTTTAAATCTCTTAATCAATTCACTTAATAATCATCAAGACACACTTGTAACTTGGGCCTTGCATTAGGGTTCTAATTCTTCCTTAATTGGTTAAGAAGGACTAACCCTAGTGTTAATGGACAAGTCCCCCTCAAGTTGTCTTACAAATCATAAAAAACACTTCATCATCATATCATTAAATAAAATTCACTTAATCAAAGGCTTGTTTTGTCATGAGTTTAATCCCTAATCATGGATTAAGTTGAGGAGTCTTCCTCAGCTTGAACATTCTCATCTATCATCCTTCTTTTAGGATGGTGTAATGAGTCTGTTTAATCCCTGATTGTGGCTTAACCTCATTACTTAACACTAAACAAAAACACCAAAAACATTCAAATAATCACAAGTAGGTTAATGATCTTAATCCTACACCAAAGGTGATTAAGTGTGAGAATCTGACTTCACACTTAAGGTATTCTCATTACCCCTAATCAGAGGGAAGATGTGATGAGTTTACTAAATCCATTGGCTTAGACTTAAGCTCATTAACTTATGACAAACTTTCAAAAGCAATAAAAGACTAAAAACCCAAAAACAAACAATAATCGTCTCCTCCGGGATTCTTTTCTCATCACCTTCACTCACAACCGAGAACTTGCTTCTTCCGTCCAATGCAAGACAGTAAGCACCTGAGCCAGACAGGTCATACACTTGAGCATAGGCAAATGAGCAGTTCACAAGTCAATTCATCTTTCAGTCTCTTTGGGTCGAACTACGGTGTTCTGACTTCCTCATTGCACGAGAGGATACGTAGGCATAACTTAACAGTTATCGAACAAAAGTCTCTGTACATTCCCCCTCTTTCCAGCTTTATTTTCTTAGCCTCATGATCTTGAGCATTTCACTTCGTTCTTGCACTGACACTTTCATACTTCACATCACTTATACACTTTACACTGACACCTGTACATCTTTTCCAGCTATTTTATACACAAATTGCACTGACACTACCCCTTTAAAACACAAATCTTTTAAGCGTGGATCCCGTCGAGTACGGCGGACAATCTGGGTGCTAATACCTTCCCAGGTTGTAACCAACCCCCTTTCTCAGTCTATCTGGTTCGCAACCGTCTTATCCATCTCTTTCCAGGTCTATGCAACATTGCCTTTCCTCCGGGATAAAAATGCCTAGCTGGCGACTCTATTCATCTCCAGTGAGTTCACGGCTGTGTGTTCTCACTGTTCCTTTCGCCGACCGTTCGCGTCTGTACCTTCATCTGACCCGGTGTCATTTGTCGGGAGCGACAGCTTGGCGACTCTGCTGGGGACCCTTATACTGTAACCAGGGCTTCTGTTTCTTTTTGTGGGTTCCTCCTAGCGCTTGTTTGATTTGTGTTTACTGGGGTGTTATGTGCTTGCTTGTGCTTGTATTTATTTTTGTTTATTGCTTTATGTACAGTTACTTTACTGCCTTCTTTATTGCATTTATATATCATACTGTCATTGTTGCTGGCTGGATCTGTTGTTTGCCTTGGTGGGAGGGTAATTCATTGAGAGTTAAGATCCTATACCTGGGATCTGAGTGACACCGAGGCTAGAGTGAATCATATTCTTTCCCATTCCATTTCGGTCTGGTGCGGGAATATGAAACACGGTTCAGATATGGGTTTCTTCTTGAGAACTCTGTGTTGCAGATTTCCTGCAATGCTAGGGCTATCTGGGAAGCCTGCTAAGTCTGGATGACCTTTTAGTATTGACCTTCAGAAACTGAGGTGAATTAGAGGAGGAATTGTTATGGTTATTGTAAACACTGTACCTCCGGGTTAGAAGTGTTTACACTTCTCATAACTGATCCAAGTCTGAGGATCCTTGTTCTAGATCATCACCTGTGAGGGGGTTGGGCTGTTTACAGGTTTGCAGGTACCTTGACCTCAGAATACCCTGTTACTTTGACTTTGTTAAGAATGCTCCATGTTGGATAGTTCTTGTGATTCTAAAACCCTGGACTTGTGGTTCTTTATTTGAGCCCCCCACCCTGGTTACTGGATTTATAGACCTCCATCTGGGATTCTTGAACACACATGGACTTATATCAGGGCATTTTAATCAGATCCAGATCAGTCACAGACCCTTGCATTTCATTTGCATACATACTCATTGCATCATATTAACATTTGCTTATTTGTGTTTCAGGGTATCCATCTTCATTTGGTTTTTGGTTTTGACCCCATCTGCAGTATTGACCTGTCTCCACCAGCACTTGCTTCAGCTTGTCAGCCGTATACTTCAGTTACTTACACTAGCCAGCCAGTGGCCCACTCCTCAGCATCTTCATCAGCACTTATCCTACTCAGTCTCAGCATCATGGCTCCAAAGAAAAGTGTAGATGTTTAAGAATTGGCAGAATTTTTGACCAAACAAGAAATGTTAAATTCAGTTCAGAATGTCCTATCAGATGTTGGGACATTATCAAACAGAGTATGTGAACTTATTTCAGGATGTCTCATCAGATGTTGGGACATTGTGTAAATGACTAAGTTCAGTTTTGTCAGGATGTCCCAACAGATGTTGAGACATCTCAGACCTGCTACCAGAATTAATTATTGATTAACAGATCAGAGATATTTAAGGAGAACTATCTGGAATTAATTAATGCTGGATAAAAACAGAACAAGGCGCATCTGTAGGGAGTTTTAAATTGAAGATTCAGATTAAAACAGAAGACCTAATGCACCTAGAATATAGGAGGTAACAAACCCTAAATTCAAGGTGACAGTTGCTGCACATTAGGGCTGGATCATTCTACAGAAAGCCCAAAATTCAGATACCTATTTAAACAACAGAAACTCATAGAATTGAGTACGAATTTCAGAAGATCAAATAGGGTGTCTAGTGTTTTAATAGCAGGTTGTTTTTATGTACCACTTTATGAGCTTTTAAGCAAAAGTGCATTTGTGACTTGATTGAAACTGTTAAGTAAGATCAAGCTGTTATTGTTTGAAGGATGTCTTCAATTTCTGTAAACTTGTAAACTTGATCACTGGGTGATTGAGGGGGAGTGAGTAGGGTACTCTTATCTAAGTGAGTCTTAGGTAGAAATTGCATTGGGTAAGTATTAAGTGATAGATTAAACAGGGTGGTTTAAGTCTAGAATTAATATTACTAATAGTGGATTTCCTCCTGGCTTGGTAGCCTCCAGATGTAGGTGTGGTTATACACTGAACTGGGTTAACAAACTTCTGTGTTGTTTATTTTTCCTGCTGTTTAAATTTTGGTTAAATTTGTCAAATGTCCTATTAAGTGTTGGAACATCTCTTAGGACATCTCATTACAGAATTTCAATTGGCATCAGAGCAGGCACCCTGCCTGTTTATACTGGGTGAGATCTAGGGAAAACAAATTCTGTAACATGGACAGAGATATAGGGTCAGTAAATAGACCACCTATACTGGATGGTTCTAATTATGACTACTGGAAGCCAAGAATGATTGCATTCTTAAAATCTCTTGACAACAGGGCATGGAAAGCAGTAAATGTTGGATGGAAACATCCTGTCCAAGACACCAAAGATGGATCAAAAGTTCTGAAACCTGAAGAAGAATGGAGTAAAGAGGAAGAAGATTCAGAACTAGGCAACTCAAAAGCCCTAAATGCTTTATTCAATGGCATTGATAGAAATATTTTCAGACTGGTGCATCATTGTGAGCTGGCCAAAGATGTGTGGGATACCCTCAAGACAACTCATGAAGGAACATCAAAAGTAAAAATGTCAAGACTTCAACTTCTCACCACCAAGTTTGAAAACTTGAGAATGAAGGAAGATGAATCAATTCATGAGTTCTACATGAACATCTTGGATATAGCCAATACTTCTGGAGCCTTGGGAGAAAAGATGACTGATGAAAAGCTTGTAAGGAAGATTCTCAGATCTTTGCCAAAAAGATTTGACATGAAAGTCACAGCAATAGAAGAGGCACAAGACATATGCTCCATGAAAGCTGAAGAACTCATTGGTTCCCTTCAAACTTTTGAGATGGTAATGAATGACACACATGCTAAAAAGAACAAAAGCATTGCCTTGGTTTCAAATGCAGATGAAGAAGAAGATGATGAACTAGCAAATGATAAAAGCTTATCAGAAAACCTTGTATTGATTACAAGACAGTTCAAACAGATTCTCAGAGGTATGGAAGGTAAATCAAATTCCAGTGGAAGATTCACAAACTCTTCTGAAAACAAGAGAACCTATGATGCTAACAGAAGATCAAATCTTGCTGAAAAGACCAGTCAAGAAAAAGGAATCAAGTGCCATGAATGTGAAGGATATGGACACATCAAGAAGGAATGTCCTAACTTCTTAAAAAGACAAAAGAAGGGACTATCTGTAACCTGGTCTGATGAAGACTCAGGAGATTCAGAAGAAGAATCAGCTAAGCACATTGCTGTTTTAGCTGGACTGTGTGAATATGATAGTGATTCCAGCTGTGGAGAGCTTACTTATGCAGATCTTGAGCAAGCCTTCAAGGATCTGTACAAGAGTAGTACTGAAGTATGCAGTGAGGTCATAAAGCTAAAGAAGCAGAATGAAGTACTAGAAGAAGAAAAAGCAAGTGATCAAGTAATCATTGATACCTTAAAAAGTGAAGTAACTCTTCTCAATTCTAAGCTGGAACATATGTCCAAATCTGTGAGAATGATGAACAGCAGCTCAAATACACTGGATGCTATTCTCTGCAATAATAAACATTCAGGGGACAAAAGTGGACTGGGATATAACAGAGATGAAGCAAGCTCTAGCAAAACTACTTCAAAAACTATACAGTCAAACAAGATGTCTCAACAGATGCTCCAACATCAGAACACAAAGACAAACATAATGTTCCAACAGATGTCTCAACATTCTGGAAAGAACAAAATGAAGAAAAAATACCAAAGATGGAGATGTCATCACTGTGGAAGATTTGGGCATATCAAACCTCACTGTTATAAGCTACATGGATATCCAAATCAGATGAGTCAGCAACCTTCCAAGCAGAAAGTAGAAGGTACCAAGAAAGTGCTGCATAGAAATCAGCAACCTCCTAAGCAAAAGACAGAAGTAATCAAGACAGTTTGGAGACCAAAAGCTGACATTCAGACTGATCAAAGCCACATACACAAGAACAAGATCAACAATCAAGCTTGGAGATCAGCTGAACAACACTCAGAGCAGAGGCATCAAAAGAAATCTCAACTCATCTGGTCAAAGAAAAGTACTGCATACATAGCACATACATCATTGAAAGTATCAGCTAAAGAAGACTGGTACTTTGACAGTGGATGCTCAAGACACATGACTGGATTGAAGAATTTGCTAGTAAACCTAAAGTCACATTCATCCAGGTATGTTACCTTTGGAGATGGAGCTAAAGGAGAGATCAAGGGAGTTGGAACCTTGGATTGTCAAGATGTTCCAAGACTAGATGATGTGCTGCTTGTTAAAGGTTTAACTGCTAACCTGATCAGCATAAGTCAACTATGTGATCAAGGATACAGTGTAAACTTTACAAAAACTGAATGCATAGTGACTAACAAAGAGCAAAAAGTTATCATGAAAGGTGCAAGGTCTAAAGACAACTGTTACATGTGGGAGCCACTAGACTTCAGCCCCACTTCAACTTGTTCTCTAGCTAGAGAAGAAGAAGTAAAACTATGGCACCAAAGGCTAGGTCATCTTCATTTCAGAGGCATAAAGAAGATCATATCTATGGATGCTGTAAGAGGTATTCCCAAATTGAAGATTGATGATGGCAAAATATGTGGTGAATGTCAAATAGGCAAACAAACCAAGATGTCCCATCCAAAGCTCCAACATCTGACAACTTCCAAAGTTTTGGAACTTTTACATATGGATCTTATGGGACCTATGCAGGTTGAAAGTCTTGGTGGAAAGAGGTATGCCTATGTTGTGGTTGATGATTTTTCAAGATATACATGGATAAACTTCATCAAAGAAAAGTCAGATGTATTTGATGTATTCAAAGAATTATGTCAAAGATTGCAAAGGGAAAAATCCAGCTGTGTGATCAGAATAAGAAGTGATCATGGAAAAGAATTTGAGAATCAAAAGTTCTTAGATTTCTGCTCTTCAGAAGGAATCAATCATGAGTATTCTTCTCCTATCACTCCTCAACATAATGGGATTGTTGAAAGGAAGAATAGAACTATTCAAGAATCAGCAAGAGCTATGATCCATGCTAAAAAGTTACCTCTGTATTTCTGGGCTGAAGCTATGAACACTGCCTGCTACATCCATAACAGAGTTACCTTGAGAAAAGGAACCCTGTCCACAATATATGAAGTCTGGAAGGGCAGAAAACCCACTGTGAAGTACTTTCATGTGTTTGGAAGTAAATGCTATATTCTGACAGATAGGGAGCAAAGGAGAAAAATGGATCCTAAAAGTGATGAAGGAATTTTTCTTGGATACTCTATAAACAGCAGAGCATATAGAGTATTTAACTACAGAACAAATGTTATCATGGAGTCCATAAATGTGATAATTGATGATGCTCCTACAGATGTCCCAGAAGATGTTGGAACATCTGCTGATATCAAGGTTGAAGCTGAAGAAAAGAATGATCAATATAACTTCACTCAAAATGATACAAGGTCAGAAGATTCAAGCAAACCTCCTTCCATCAGAATCCAAAAGGATCATCCCAAAGATTTAATAATTGGTGATCCCAACAGAGGTGTGAGCACTAGATCAAGAGAAGTGATTTCAGGTTCTTGTTTTGTTTCCAAAATAGAACCTAAAAATGTCAAGGAAGCTCTCACTGATGAATACTGGATTTGTGCTATGCAAGAGGAATTAGGTCAATTCACAAGGAATGAAGTGTGGAATCTTGTACCTAGACCTGATGACATAAATGTGATTGGTACAAAATGGGTGTATAAGAACAAGTCAAATGAACAAGGAATTGTTACAAAGAACAAAGCTAGACTTGTGGCTCAAGGATACACTCAAATTGAAGGAGTAGACTTTGATGAAACCTTTGCACCAGTAGCAAGGCTTGAATCAATAAGACTACTGTTGGGAATTGCTTGTATCTTAAAGTTCAAGCTATTTCAAATGGATGTGAAAAGTGCCTTTCTTAATGGTTATCTTAATGAGGAGGTATATGTAGAACAGCCTAAAGGATTTGTTGATCCAAGCTGTCCAAATCATGTATACAAACTCAAGAAAGCACTTTATGGTCTGAAGCAAGCTCCAAGGGCATGGTATGAAAGACTTACCACATTTCTTATCAAGCAAGGATACAGAAAAGGTGGGATTGATAAAACCCTGTTTGTTAAAGATGAAGAAGGTAATGTCATGATTGCACAAATATATGTTGATGACATTGTGTTTGGTGGGATGTCTGATAAGATGGTCAAACATTTTGTCAAGCAGATGGAAGCTGAATTTGAAATGAGTCTAGTAGGTGAATTAACCTATTTTCTTGGTCTGCAAGTTAAGCAAATGGAAGACTCAATGTTCATCTCACAAAGCAAGTACTCCAAGAACATAGTGAAGAAATTTGGAATGGAAAATGCTTCTCATAAAAGAACTCCTGCTCCTACACATTTAAAGCTGACTAAAGATGAAAAGGGTGAGAATGTAGATCAAAGTTTATATAGAAGCATGATTGGAAGCTTGTTATACTTAACTGCAAGCAGACCAGACATAGCATTTGCAGTAGGAGTGTGTGCAAGATATCAAGCTGATCCAAAAGTCAGTCATCTCAATCAAGTCAAGAGAATCCTTAAATATGTTAATGGTACTTGTGACTATGGCATAATGTACTTTCATGGGTGCAAACCAATTCTCACTGGCTTCTGTGATGCTGATTGGGCAGGAAGTGCTGATGACAGAAAAAGCACTTCAGGAGGATGCTTCTTTCTAGGAAACAATCTGATTTCTTGGTTCAGTAAGAAACAGAATTGTGTATCCTTATCTACAGCTGAAGCTGAGTACATAGCAGCAGGTAGCAGTTGTTCTCAGTTGGTTTGGATGAAGCAGATGCTCACTGAGTACAATGTCCCACAGGATGTCATGACATTGTACTGTGACAACTTAAGTGCAATCAACATATCTAAAAATCCTATCCAACACAGCAGGACAAAGCATATTGATATCAGACATCATTTCATCAGAGATCTTGTAGAAGAAAAGGTGATTTCATTGGAGCATGTAGCTACAGATCTGCAGTTAGCTGATATCTTTACCAAGGCATTGGATGCTACACAATTTGAGAACTTAAGGGGCAAACTTGGAATCTGTTTATGTGATATCTAGCAGTTAATGAGATGTGCCAACATGTCATATGACATTGCATGGCATAAGTTCCAGATGGCAAAGCTAGTCTGGACTAGATCCTTGGGAATTTCATTCCTAATCATTTGGACTGTAACGGCTACTTACTTAGTAATTACTTATAAGCAGCTATCAAGAGTCTCATCACACCATCAAAAGCGAATCACATTAACTAGTAATCCTTCAGAAATCATAAACCCTAAAGCTGTTCATCCTTCTTCCTCTACAATGTCTCAAAACCCTAAAACAGCTGAAGAAGTTCTCAACCAGGAAGACGTGGTTCATGCCACTCCTATTTCTATGGTGCCAATGCAATCAACACCATTAGACGAGCTCAGGGGAAATGCCTCTCACACTAAGAAGGCAAGAACACCAAAAAGAGGTAAAGATCAAATCAGAAGCAAAGCTAAAGAAATTCCTTCACATGTTAAATACTCCAAATATGTTGATGATTCCATCAAGAAGATTGTCAACCAAGTTTTCTCTGAACAAAGAGTAGTGAAAGGAATCTTTGTTCCCTTGAACACCATTCCTGCACCTCAAGAAGAACCTGCTCAAGATACAAAGAACACTGCTGCAGAACAAGATGTCCCAACGGATGTTGGAACATATGCAGATGAGAAAGCAAACTCATCTGATGCTGATACTGAACAGACTGAGGACAAGAAAGAGGTCTCAAGTGAAAGTGATAAAGAAGTTTCTATGGAACAGGCTAAAGACTCAAATGAAGATCAATCTTCTACTGATCAACAAGCTGATGAGGAGACTGCTCAATCCCCTCCAATAGTCAATCTGGAACAGGATTCTGATGCAGAGATCATATCATCTGTGAAACCCAGCATTGCTAAAAGACTAAGGTCCAGGAAAGGAAAGATACGAGCTGAACCTGTCATCCCTGAGACTAAGAAGGCTAGTCCAAAGAAAGGCAAAGCTAAAGCTACCTTTGGTCCAGCAAAACCATGGAGCAAGGTTCAAACTCAGAAGAGAAAAGCTGCAACACCATCAGATTCAGATGTTGGATCAGATGTCCCAACATATCCTCCCAAGAAGAAACCAGCACCAACTAGAGCTTCAACTGTTGTTCCAGAAGCTCCCTTGGACAATATATCCTTCCATCATGTCTCCAGTGTCAACAGATGGAAATATGTGTACCAAAGAAGGGTTGCTTTGGAAAGAGAACTAAGCAGCAATGCACTTGAGTGCACAGAACTCATTGACCTAATCTCTGCTGCAGGACTATTCAAGACAGTCTCAGAGTTCTCTCCCTGCTATGAACTTCTTGTCAAAGAGTTCATTGTGAATCTTCAGGAGGATTTCTCAAATGGTAAGTCCTCAGAGTTCAGAAAGGTATTTGTAAGAGGTAAGTGTGTTGAGTTCTCTCCCCAAATCATTAATCATTATCTAGGAAGGGACACAGATGGACCCAATGAGCTAGGGAAAACAGATAATCAAATCTGTAAGGTGATCACTGCAAATCAGGTCAAAGCTTGGCCTGTGAAGGGAAAGCTCTCTGTGAGCATGCTTACTAGAAAGTATGCCATGCTTAACAGGATTGGAACTGCAAACTGGGTGCCTACCAACCACACTTCATCAATCTCAACTGGTCTGGCCAGATTCATCTTTGCTGTGGGGACTCAAACCAAGATGGATTATGGAGAATATATTTTTGATCAGACTATGAAGCATGCCATCTCTACTGCAACAAAGCTACCAATAGCTTTTCCATCATTGCTGTGTGGTATTGTTCTAAGTCAATACCCTGGAATTTTAACTGAGAAGGACATTGTCTGCAAGAGAGAGAGCCCCCTGGCTTTTCACTACAAATTATTTCTCAGTCACCATGCTGTAGATGTTGAAACACCTGCTGGGACATCTGCTGGTCCCTCCTCTGCTAAGAATCCAATCTCCAAGAAAGAATTAATTGCTGAGCTAAAGTGCACCTGCAAAGAGCTTGAAGCTAGAAAGAAGAAGCTGGAGGAAATAATTAAGAGGTTGGAAAGTGAAGAAGATCAGAATGCTGCATCTGGTGAAGACAGTGAAGCTGAAAGTGAAGCTGATAAAGATGAAGACACTGAAGTGGAAGAAGCAACTGAGAGTGATGAATCTGAGTGATCTTTGTATGTGAGGCATTTGTAATGACAGCAATGATTTGTAATTCTGGATAAGAGTTCTTTGGCCCCTAATTTTGTGTCTACCAAGGGGGAGAACAACATCAAATAACATCAAATGTAATTGCTGTTTAAATGAATGAAATCTGTTTGTCTCTGCCTGAACTGAATAAGTGTGAATATTTCTGTTGAAACAAGACTGGACTCATATATGTTTGAGGGGGAGTAAAACTCAAATATGAATCAACAGAAAAGTAATGATATACTCTGATAAAAAGAACTTCTGCTGCACTCTGAAAACCAGGAAAGATGTTAGCCAAAAATTAGCCAAAGGGGGAGTTTGTAGATGTTTAAGAATTGGCAGAATTTTTGACCAAACAAGAAATGTTAAATTCAGTTCAGAATGTCCTATCAGATGTTGGGACATTATCAAACAGAGTATGTGAACTTATTTCAGGATGTCTCATCAGATGTTGGGACATTGTGTAAATGACTAAGTTCAGTTTTGTCAGGATGTCCCAACAGATGTTGAGACATCTCAGACCTGCTACCAGAATTAATTATTGATTAACAGATCAGAGATATTTAAGGAGAACTATCTGGAATTAATTAATGCTGGATAAAAACAGAACAAGGCGCATCTGTAGGGAGTTTTAAATTGAAGATTCAGATTAAAACAGAAGACCTAATGCACCTAGAATATAGGAGGTAACAAACCCTAAATTCAAGGTGACAGTTGCTGCACATTAGGGCTGGATCATTCTACAGAAAGCCCAAAATTCAGATACCTATTTAAACAACAGAAACTCATAGAATTGAGTACGAATTTCAGAAGATCAAATAGGGTGTCTAGTGTTTTAATAGCAGGTTGTTTTTATGTACCACTTTATGAGCTTTTAAGCAAAAGTGCATTTGTGACTTGATTGAAACTGTTAAGTAAGATCAAGCTGTTATTGTTTGAAGGATGTCTTCAATTTCTGTAAACTTGTAAACTTGATCACTGGGTGATTGAGGGGGAGTGAGTAGGGTACTCTTATCTAAGTGAGTCTTAGGTAGAAATTGCATTGGGTAAGTATTAAGTGATAGATTAAACAGGGTGGTTTAAGTCTAGAATTAATATTACTAATAGTGGATTTCCTCCTGGCTTGGTAGCCTCCAGATGTAGGTGTGGTTATACACTGAACTGGGTTAACAAACTTCTGTGTTGTTTATTTTTCCTGCTGTTTAAATTTTGGTTAAATTTGTCAAATGTCCTATTAAGTGTTGGAACATCTCTTAGGACATCTCATTACAGAATTTCAAAAAGCAACATCACTTATCATTTCTTCCAACCAGACTTATCAGACATCAGGAGGATCCAAACCCTGATCACTCCAGATCACATACCCTTGTTCAGGGAGAGTTATGGAGATATACTTGACTTGGTTATGGATTTGGACCCATCTCAGAGGAGCCTCATCCACACCTGCATTCAGTTTTATGATCCCCCATTGAGGTGTTTCACCTTTCAAGACTTTCAGTTGGGTCCTCTTCTGGAAGAATACTCATCATTGATTGGTTTGCCTATCAGGAGAGAAATCCCTTTCAATCCTGAGATGACTTTCCCAAGCAATGGAGAGGTAGCAAAAGCTTTGCACCTGGAGCCTGTTTTGATTGAGCAGCATATGACCTCTAAAGCTGGGATCCCTGGATTTCATCTGGACTTCCTTATTTCTCAAGCTAGTCTGAAAGCCTCCCTGGGGGAGTGGAAAGCTGTTTGTGCTCTGTTGGCCTTAAGTGTATATGGAATTGTGCTGTTTGCAGATGAGCCACGATTCATTAGCAAGAATGCCATCCATTTGTTCGTCCTGAAGAACCCAGTGCCAACTTTGCTAGGAGATCTCTATTACTCAGTACATCAGAAGAATGAGAAGCAGAGGGGAAGGCTAGTGAGGTGTTGTGCTCCATTATTCCATGCTTGGCTTCTTAAGCATCTACCCAGGACAGATGCATTTCTAAATCCTCATCAGCAAAGCAACTGGGCTAAGAGGCTCACTACTCTCACTTCAGCAGATATCAGATGGTGTACTCAGAGCACCAAGGGCAGAGAAATCATTACAAGCTGTGGGCACTTTCCCAATGTGCCTTTAATAGGGGTCAAGGGAAGTATCAATTACAACCCTCTGCTGTTCAGGAGGCAATTAGGCTATGCACTGGTCCATACTCCCAGGGAGCAGGACTTGGTTGAGACCCTCTACTGTGAGAACAAGATTAGTCTGGCAACTGTTAGGCAGGCTGCCTGGGCCTGGGATCATGTCCAAACCAAGGGGATCACCATTCTGGGGAAGTGCAATAACGTGGCATCAGCCCAATATTATGAGTGGTCCCATGCTAGGGCCCATTTCTCTGGAATGCCTTTCACCATAGAGGACATGCCTGAGTCATCTTCAGCACCACCCCCTGCCACTATCAGTTTGGAAGAGTTTGAGAGCTTGAAGGAAAGAAATGAGAAGTTAACCCAGGCTTTGCAGAAGACCCTCCGGGAGAGGAGTGAAGGTGTGAGGGAGATTGAGAGATTGGAGAAATTGAGGGTGGAGCACTTGACCAAAATTGAGAAGTCTGGAGATTATATCAACAAGTCTAAAGCTGGTGAGCAGATTCTGAAGAATGCTTGTAAAGAAGCCCAGTTCCAGAGAGCAAGAACAGACTTGTACCTGAAAGAGAGTCAGGCCAGGTGGGTCCGGATCACTGAGGCCCGTACTCTAGAAGACAAGAGAGTTCAAGACAAAATGGAACAGATGGAAAAAGCCCTGGCAGCAGCCCAGAAGGAAATATCAGAGCTAGAAATCAGAGCTGGAGTGAAGAGGTCTAAGAACCAAAGTCAAAACAAAAAGTTAACTGCAGCTGTTGCAACAAGAAACCTTCTCATCAGAGGTCTCACGGAGCGTCCGGCTGATCCTGTGACCGAAGCACTTCTTAAGGAAGTTCGTGAGGATGAGTTTGGCCTTGGAGTTTGATCATTTGCTTGTTGTTATCCCTATTCCATGTACTTTTGCTTTTTTGTGATGTATTTTGACCCCTTTTGAGGGCTTGTGTTGTAAAATGAACAAGTTGTATTATTTCACCTTTGTAATATATTTGTGTTAGTTTCCATCTGGGTTACTTCAAAAGCAACTTCAACAGCATCATCTTCAAGGGTCTGGAAGGGTCAAAACTGAATGCCAAACCGGATACCTTGAGAGCAAATAAGCATAACTGCATTGCATGCTAACCCTTTTGTTTGTTTTGTAGGTTTTTGTTTTGTTGTTACTAACCTCTGTTGTGAATCTCAGGAATTATTGCTCGCCGCCGGGTATTTCCTCTCAACAGGCCACACAGGTACCCAACTAGAAACAACCTTCCGGGAATCCAGATGGATCAGATGCAGCAGGACCTGACGGAGGTCAGAAACCAGATGACCAACGAAAGGCTGGAGATGAGAACCCAGATAACATAATTCATGGAAGTGATGAACAACTTAGCTCAAAGCCAGGAGAGGCTCAGAGCTTTGGTAGAAGGAAGGAATCAAGAGGAGCCCCATGTGGGGACTGCTGGCACAAGTAACAACGAGAGGGTCCAACCTCATGTCAATCCCCCGGTTTTTGGACCCCATCTCCATCCAGAGGCCAACATCCCAGTCAATGTACAAGGGACTGCCACAGCAGGGAGAGTACTTCAAGAAGATCCTCAGGAGGACCAATTTACAGTAATGGGTGCTGGAGAGGAAACATATGATAGACGATTGGAAGAAATAGCTGAGAAGTTGAGATCACTGGAGTCTCAAAACTCTTTGGGGTTTGACGTCATGGACATGGGATTGGTAGACGGGGTCAGGATCCCCCATAAGTTCAAACCTCCTTGTTTCGAAAAGTATAATGGGACTTCATGCCCCCGGACTCATCTACAATCATTTCTGGGAAGGCTGAAGGCCTATACAATGGATGAGAAACTTTGGATGTTTTACTTCGAAGATAGCTTGACTGGAGCTTCTAGGGAATGGTATTCCCATCTGACAAGAGCAACTATAAGATGCTGGAAGGACCTGGCAGAAGCCTTCATCAGACAGTATCAGTATAATCTAGACATGGCACCCAACAGGACTCTCCTGATGGGAATGTCACAGTCTTCGAGGGAGAGCTTCAGAGAATATGCTCAAAGATGGAGGCAACTGGCTGCTGCCGTTCAACCACCAATGTCTGAGAGAGAAATGGCAGACATGTTTATGAACACTCTCCAGGGAACGTATATTGACAGGTTGGCTGCTTTCTCTTCCACCAGCTTCGCAGATGTTGTCATAGCTGGGGAAAGAATTGAAAGCCTGTTAAAAATGGGTAAGATCTCTGATAACGGTGCAAGCTCGTCCAGTAGTACGAGAAAGCCTTTCGCAGGCCCGAGAAGAACTGGCGAGACCAATGCCATTCACACCAACAGGGGTAGGCCCCAGTATGTTCAAAGGTCAATAGCAGCAGTCACCATCCCTGCTCCAGCACATCCTCAGCCAGTCTATCAACCTCCGCAACAAAACTTCCAACAACAACCCCAGTATCAGCAGAATCAATATCCTCCAAGAAACTACAACAACAACAACTCCAACAACAACAATCAACAGAGGCCATTCCAACAGAGGCCATCCCAAGCTAACAGAGTGATCGACCCGATCCCAATGCCGTATGCTGCCTTGCTGCCACAACTTCTGAAACTCAACCTAGTTGAGCTAAGAACGTTGGCACCTCCGGATCCCAACAGTCTACCAAGAAACTATGACTCCAATGCTAGGTGTGCTTTTCACTCAAACGCACCTGGTCACAGTACAGAAAAATGCAGGGCTCTGCATATGAAGGTACAAGACTTGGTAGACTCCAAGGCTCTGAATTTTGCACCTCCGCCCAATGTCAATAAAAACCCAATGCCAAACCATGGTGGTCCCCGAATTAACGCTATTGAAGAAGACCAACCGTCTTATTTAATAACCAGTGTGGATCAGATCAGGACACCATTGGTGGAAATCAAAGCTCAACTCCGAGAAAACCAAATATTTCCGGGGTGTGAACTAGGGTGTCCCTACTGCAATATTTCATGGAATGGGTGTGAGGACCTGAGGAATGGCATTGACAGCCTTATTCAGAGTGGCTTGCTACAGATCACTACATCATTTCCGACAAACCCAACAACTTCATCAGCAACAGTCTCAGAACCTCCTACAACCGCAGCAACTATTGTTCCCGATAATTCACCAGCAACATCAACCAATACTTCATCTGTCCTCCCAAATGATCAGTTTTCAACAGTTTCTCCTGCTACAACTTCAGCTTCATTCCATTTCGAATCTCCATCAACAACAACATCAGCCCTTCCAACAACACCTCCTACAACACCAGCAATCAATCATGAAGATGTCTCCACTGTTACCATATTCTACGATCCTGAAAATAATTCCGCCTACCATTCGGAAGGTGCTGCTCCCACCAGAGCACCAGTTACAATCTTTTATGATCCACAGACAATTACAGTCCCTTCAGCAGCAGCAATCAGTCCAGTCACTGTCACGGTGCCTGGACCAGTACCATATGAAAGCAATAAGGCCATCCCTTGGCACTATGGCTCTGACGTGTACTGCGAAGGAAAAAGAATCACTCTTGAAACATCAGCACCTGCACCACAAGTGGATAATGTGGGGGGAGGCGGAGGCTTCACTCGAAGCGGACGTCTCTTCGCCTCACAAGTTCAAAGACCTACTGCCAAAGCAGAAGCTGCTGCCAAGGCAAAAGGAAAGAGCCCGGTGCAGGAAGATCCAGCCGCCAAAGAAGCCTTGAAGACACTGTTCGATCAAGAAGTTGATGAGTTTATGAGAATCATCAAAAAGAGTGATTACAAAATTGTGGATCAACTTCACCAGACGCCATCCAAAATCTCTATCCTCTCGCTGCTTATGTGCTCCGAAGCCCATCGGAATGCACTACTTAAAGTCCTGCACGCAGCTTACGTGCCTGAGGAGATTACTGTCAACCAATTGGAAACCGTGGTTGGAAATGTTACTGCTAGCAATGGGCTAGGGTTTACCAATTCTGACCTGACAGTGGATGGCCGCAACCACAACAAAGCCTTGCACATAACCATGGAATGCAAAGGAGCTGTCCTTTCTCATGTGCTGGTGGACACAGGTTCTTCCCTGAATGTCTTACCAAAGAAGGCTCTGGTGAAGTTAGAATATGATGGATTGGCATTGAGACCCAGCAACCTGGTGGTAAGAGCCTTTGATGGCTCTAAGAGATCGGTTCTGGGGGAGATTGAGCTGCCTGTGACAATTGGCCCGCAGACCTTTAAAACTATCTTTTATGTGATGGACATTCAGCCCGCCTACAGCTGTTTGTTGGGTAGACCCTGGATTCACGCCGCCGGCGCAATAACGTCTACCCTTCACCAAAAGTTAAAATTTGAGTGGGAAGGTCAAGTTGTCACAATCTGTGGGGAAGAGGACATTTTCGTTAGCCATCTGGCTACTTACAAATACATTGAGATGGATGGAGAGATCCATGAAACAATGAGCCAAGGTTTTGAAGCCTTGAATGTCAATGAAGCATCTGCTGTGTCGGGTATCTCCATGTCGTCTTATCAACAAGCCCGGAAGGTTGTTGAAGAAGGAACTGCCCTAGGCTGGGGCAAGGTTTTAGCTATGGAGGAGAAGAAGGACAAGTTTGGGTTGGGTTACAGACCAACTCAACATCAAGCAAAGGCTGCTGAGAAGCCTGGTTTCGTCAGTGGGGGGATGCTTACCCCCGATGCTATCAACTGTCTGGAAGACGAGCTGGAAGAGGAGCGCAATCTGGAGAATTGGATTCGTCCAAAGATCCCGGGAAGCAGTGTCTCGAACTGGTCTTCCCAGGAAATTATAAGAGTTACTCATGCAGAGTAATTATTATTTCCTGTATTTTTATAGCATGCATCAAAGTCTTGCATCTTGCCCAAGATGACAAGACTCATTTTGTAATCAGGGCCATCTGTACTTTTGTGCAAACAAGATTAAATTAATGAAATATCAGACATCTTTTTGCAAACAAGCCTTTTTCTTTTCTGCTCACTGTTTTTTCCATTTCTCTTTTTGTACAAAAAAATAAATGGCGGTGTTTTCAAAATGATAACTTCATTTCACTTTTTTTTCTAAAGCAAGATTAAATCAATCACTAAAATGAACGAACTTAACCCTTGCAGAGAGTGCCTTCCAGACTGCACCGACAACAGCACGGCTACGACATCGTATGACTTTGACAATCCAATCAATCAAGCTGATGAAGGGGTTGATGAAGAATATGAGCTTCCTGAAGAGCTAGCCAGGTTGTTAAGACAAGAGGAAAAGGTTATTACTCCTCACCAGGAGGAGATTGAAGTGATTAATCTTGGTACAGACGAAGACGCGAAAGAAGTTAAAATCGGGGCCTGCCTGCAAGACTCTGTGAAGAGGCAACTGGTAGATCTGCTTCAGGAGTATGTTGATGTGTTTGCTTGGTCGTATCAAGACATGCCAGGGTTGGACACCGATATAGTTGTGCACAAGCTGCCTGTGAGGGAAGAATGCCCACCAGTTAAACAGAAGCTGCGCCGAACTCGCCCAGACATGGCTATGAAAATCAAGGAAGAGGTACAAAAGCAATGGGACGCCGGGTTCCTTGCTGTGACTAGCTATCCGCCGTGGGTTGCTAACATAGTACCTGTGCCTAAGAAGGACGGCAAAGTAAGAATGTGTGTTGACTACCGGGATCTGAATAGAGCCAGCCCGAAGGATGACTTCCCATTACCTCACATTGATGTATTGGTGGATAACACGGCTCAGTTCTCGGTATTCTCCTTCATGGATGGATTTTCAGGGTATAATCAGATCAAGATGTCACCTGAAGACATGGAGAAGACAACATTCATTACACCTTGGGGCACGTTCTGTTACAAAGTGATGCCATTCGGGTTGAAGAATGCTGGTGCAACCTATCAGCGGGCTATGGTGACATTGTTCCACGATATGATCCACAAGGAAATAGAATGTTATGTGGATGATATGATCGCCAAGTCCCTTACAGAGGAAGATCACCTGGTGAATCTGCTGAAGTTGTTCAAGCGTCTGAGGAAGTACCAACTAAAGCTGAACCCCAACAAATGCACATTCGGGGTGCGATCCGGTAAATTGCTGGGCTTTATTGTAAGCGAGAAAGGGATTGAGGTTGACCCTGATAAAGTCAAGGCTATTCAAGAAATGCCTGCGCCGAAAACTGAGAAAGAAGTTCGAGGGTTCTTAGGTCGATTGAACTACATTTCACGGTTCATATCTCACCTCACGGCAACCTGTGAACCTTTGTTCAAGCTGTTAAGAAAAGAACAAACGGTCAGGTGGAACGAAGATTGCCAGAAGGCTTTTGACAAGATCAAGGAGTATTTACAAGAACCTCCAATCCTCATGCCGCCAGTTGAAGGAAGACCTCTAATTATGTACTTGACAGTATTAGAAGAGTCGATGGGGTGTGTGTTGGGCCAGCATGACGAGTCTGGTCGAAAAGAGTATGCAATATACTACCTAAGCAAAAAGTTTACCGACTGTGAACAGCGTTATTCACTGCTCGAGAAAACTTGCTGTGCTTTAGCGTGGGCTGCTCGCCGACTGAGACAGTATATGCTGACCCACACTACCTTGTTGATCTCAAAAATGGATCCAGTTAAGTACATTTTCGAGAAGCCAGCTCTTACCGGACGGGTTGCAAGATGGCAGATGATTCTCACAGAATACGACATACAGTACACATCTCAGAAAGCCATCAAGGGCAGTGTACTATCCGAATATCTTGCTGAGCAACCCATTGATGATTACCAACCTATGAGGTTTGACTTCCCTGATGAAGACATCATGTTCATTAAAGCAAAAGATCATGAAGAGCCTATTCACACTGAAGGGCCTAACCCAGAAGAGGAATGGACTATGATGTTTGATGGGGCTGTTAACATGAATGGTCGTGGTGTTGGTGCAGTTCTCATTACACCTAAAGGAGTCCACATGCCTTTCTCGGCAAAACTCACTTTCAACTGCACTAACAACGAAGCTGAATACGAAGCTTGCATTATGGGTCTTGAGGAAGCCATTGACCTCAGGATCAAGACATTGACCGTATTCGGAGATTCAGCTTTGGTAGTCAATCAAACCAACGGGAAATGGTACACCCACCAAGATCATCTGATACCTTACAGGGATTATACGAGGAGGTTATTGACTTTCTTCACAACAGTCAAGCTTGAGTATATCCCTCGGGACGAGAATCAGTTTGCGGATGCTCTTGCTACCATTTCATCCATGATCAAAGTTCAAACGGCTAACTTTGTACCCCAGATTTCAGTGTCTAGACTTGATAGACCAGCATATGTATTTGCAGCGGATGTTGTAAAAGATGATAAGCATTGGTTCCACGACATTAAGTGCTTCTTGGAGGATCAGACATACCCACCTGGGGCATCTTCCAATGATAAGAAGACTTTGAGAAGGCTTGCTGGTAGTTTCTTCCTGAACACTGATGGGTCTTTATACAAAAGGAACTTTGATATGGTACTCCTCAGATGTGTTGATAAGACAGAAGCAGATTTGTTGATGCATGAAGTGCATGAAGGCTCTTTTGGTACCCATGCTGGAGGACATGCTATGGCTAAGAAGTTGTTAAGATCAGGCTATTATTGGATCACAATGGATGCAGACTGTTGTACCTATGCCAGGAAATGCCACAAATGCCAGATCTACGCAGACAAGGTGCATGTGCCTCCCAATCCTTTGAACATCATGTCTTCACCTTGGCCCTTTGCTATGTGGGGCATTGATATGATTGGCAAGATTGAGCCAACTGCTTCAAATGGTCACAGATTCATCCTAGTCGCCATTGACTATTTCACTAAGTGGGTTGAAGCAGCCTCATATGCAAATGTTACAAGGCAAGTGGTAGCCAGATTTCTGAAGAGAGATATCATCTGTCGATATGGAGTGCCCGAGCGAATCATTACTGATAATGGTTCCAACTTAAACAACAAAATGATGGCAGAGCTGTGCCGGGACTTCAAGATCCAACATCACAATTCTTCTCCTTACAGGCCAAAGATGAATGGCGCTGTCGAGGCAGCAAATAAGAATATTAAGAAGATTGTGCAGAAGATGGTAGTCACATACAAAGACTGGCATGAAATGCTACCGTTTGCCTTACATGGGTACCGCACTTCAATCAGAACGTCCACTGGGGCAACACCGTATCAGCTTGTATATGGTATGGAAGCAGTCCTACCTGTTGAAGTTGAACTACCCTCGTTACGGGTATTGATGGATGTTAAACTGAGTGAAGCAGAATGGGTTCGGTCCCGATTCGAGCAACTGAGTCTGATCGAAGAGAAGAGATTGGCTGCAATCTGTCATGGACAATTGTATCAGAAGAGAATGAAGAGAGCCTTTGATCAGAAAGTCAGGCATCGAGAGTACCAAGTAGGGGATCTTGTGCTGAAAAGAATCCTCCCTCCTCATACAGACCACAGGGGCAAATGGACTCCAAATTATGAAGGACCATTCGTTGTAAAGAAAGTTTTCTCTGGCGGAGCGCTGATGCTCAGCACCATGGATGGTGAAGATTTCCCGTCCCCTGTGAATTCAGATGCAGTTAAAAAATACTTCGCATAAAATGACTCGCTGGACATAAAAACAGAATGTAAGTCCAGGCAAAAATAGGGCATCCCGGCGAGTCAAAAAACAGAATAAAAGACTCGGGCAGAAATAAGGGAAATAAATGAAAAAATGTACACCCGCTGAGTTGAAAAGCCGCATTGGACAACTCAGGCAAAAATGGGTATCCCGATGGATTGAAAACCCGAAAGGGCGATCCATGCAAAATAAGGGAATAAGCGAACAACTGCATTCTGAATTCGTCTGTATCGCTTACAACTTAGAAAGCTTCGACGGAATCAAGCTTCAATCAAAATCAACTCTCTCCAGAAAGCAAGACGAGAAGAACGTCATTGTCATACGAGTCATAGCAGAAGAGTAAGTTCCTTGAAAGCCTCGTCAGCATCGCCAGCATTTTGTTTCTCAATTTGTAACAGTCTCTTCATTTCAGGAGATATGTTTCCTTGACTGTATCTTGCCAATTCAGGGCACATGAATTAATAAAATCAGATTTTCGGTCATGTTTCGTTTATGTTTTGCAAAGAGTTGTCTGATATCTCTAAAAATACAATTGCATAAGTACAGATGCCTTTCTCTAAAAATAAAAACGCATGCTTACAGGGAATATGATTACTCTCGAAAGTACTTAACTCCTATGACGGAATCCAGTAAGGGATACCTCGGGACCTTTTGTACGTTTCCTTACCATTGCAGGATTGCAGGTATCCAGAACGCAACCTGGGGCATGCAGGTTACGTCTCAGCAAGTGGGCGAATCATTATCAACTCGGTCTATCTTCCACGTGGCACTGGAAGGTGTCCACTTCCCCAGCAAAGTTGCCAAATCAACATACACTCAATCTCAGCATCTGAAATGCTCTATCCCCAGCTGAGTTGCCTCTTGTTGCTCTCCCCAGCTGAATTGCCTCTCACAAATCCCCAGCCGAGTTGCCATTTCATCCTCAGCTGAGTACAGGAATCAGGGAATCATCTCCCCGCAGAATCCCCAGCCTCTATTCAGAAGAGCAAAGCACAGAGAAGTCACAACAGAGTACAGAAAGCTTCTACAAACCCCAGCTGGGTCCCGTATTATAAGGATATGTCAATCAGTGACTTATATCCCCAGGCAGATACGTCGTCAGATCTACCAACGATCTCATCCCCAGCTGGGATGTTCACTTCAAGCAGATCATCCAGAGATCTTCGCAGCAACGGGATCCGAATCCCGGATCTGTGCCCCTTTGCATAATCATGGCATCCGCATCATATTCACCCCCTAGAGCGTAGCATTCCGTCTAATACGGAGCATTACGGCAAAAAAAAAAAAAAAAAAAAAAAAATCAAACATATAGCATAATCATAAGCCATGTTATGAATTAACACTTGTGAATAATAACCGTTCATCAGCATTATACAGAAAAACCCTCACCAGAGTCCCGGCAAAGCAGCTGCCTCACAATCACAAACACCAGTATATACTCCTTTTGGCACCCGTCCGTGCCATCTTTCCCCAGTAAAGTCGCCTGAACACTCTTTACAAACGAGGCCACCCGTATTACAGATACTTCCTGACACCCGTCCGTGTCAAACCACCAGCAGAAAGCCAAAGACGTCCTTTTTGCACTCACATATACTTATATACACTTTCCTGACACCCGTCCGTGTCATTTCCCCAGCGCAGTCGTCCAGACTTTGTATATCAGATACTTGTTTATATTACACTCTTCTCCTTTTGACACTCGTCCGTGTCACCCTCCCCAGCAGATAAACACTCATCTATACACCACTCGCTCTTATACAGATACTCGTCCGTATCTTGTATATACCAGTTATATACCCCTCAGATTCAACGGTAGTCTTTGTTCTTTGTTAACCAGTTGGTACTCGTCCGTACCATTATCTCAGAACATTGCGTCTAGCGTTTGTTTCTACCATGATACTCGTCCGTATCATAAGTCTTAAAGATGCTCGTCCGCATCTTTAATCCATACACCGTGTCAAACACTTGTGCCTTCTTGTATATAGATGCTCGTCCGTGTCTACTATTCCCCAGAAGAGTCCCCTCAGATTCAACACTCGTCCGTGTTCTTTGTTAACCAGTTGATACTCGTCCGTATCATCATCTCTGAACATGTGTCAGCTTGTTTCTACATGATACTCGTCCGTATCATAATCTTAAGGATGCTCGTCCGCATCTTTAATCTATACATAATACCAAACGCTTATACTTTCTTTTCTTGGTTGTGAACGCTCGTCCGTGTTTGCATTATCCCCAGTAGATCACCAAAAAATTTTCTTTTATCTAACACTCGTCCTGTGTTATGGTACCTTGAGAGCAGCCGTACCCTGCTGAGTGGTCGTCCTCCACTTCTTGATGGTCGTCCTCCATCATGCTCATCCGATGGCCGTCCCCATCGTCGATTTTAGCAGCCGTCCCCTGCTAGGTGGTCGTCCTCCACCTCTTGATGATCGTCCTTCATCAACTTTATCCAATGGCCGTCCCCATTGTTGATTTTGGTTATCTGGCATTCGTCCTATGTCATGAGAAACCTCGAGAGCAGCCGTACCCTGCTGAGTGGTCATCCTCCACTTCTTGATGGTCGTCCTCCATCATGCTCGTCCGATGGCCGTCCCCATCGTTGACCTTTTCTATCCGATGGCCGTCCCCATCGTTGATATTTTCGGCAGCCGTGCCCTGCCAGGTGGTCGTCCTCCACCTTTGATGGCCGTCCCCATCGTATTTCTTTTATACCCAACAGAGCAGCCGTCCCCTGCTAGGTGATCGTCCTTCACCTTTGATGGCCGTACCCCATCATCTGTTTATTTCATTTATTCTTTAACCCGATGGCCGTCCCCGTCGTGGTCCCTTTTCCTTTTAGCCCGATGGCCGTCCCCATCGTTGGTTACTTTACCTTTATGAACTTGATGGCCGTCCCCGTCATGTTTCATTAATTTCCAGAGAATTCTACGGCTTTATCTTGATGGCCGTCCCCATCACGATTTTATTCTCCCCAGCTAGTCGGTCGTCCCCGTCTTGGCTTTACCTTTTATCCCCAGCATGTCGGTCGTCCCCGTCATTGCTATTTACCCAGCAGTCGTCCTCTGCTCGACGGTCGTCCTCCGTTGCCCACACTTTACAATATACTTTATTTTCTTTTACAATCTATATCCCTTTTCTTCTTCATTCTGTGAGTGCAAATTTTGGACTGTCTTTGGTATTCAACCACAAGTTATCTTGTTTGCCTGTTAAGCCGTCGCTTACATCCTGCACAGCTAACTCATGTTTGAATAGGGGCAGCTGTAAACACCCCAAATTTGCCCTCACCCATTTCACCATGGCTTGTGATCATTCTCATATGCATAAGCACAATCATATCATCTTACATCTCACTTTTGTTTCACTGCATAGTTTCTAAGGCATCTGCACCTAGGGTTTGTGATCTGAGCCATCCCAAAGCTTCTTGGGCCACTCCAAAGGCCACCAATCAACTCAAAGGGGTCCATGTGTGTTCTTATATCATATTTCACCTCCTCAAAGTCAAAAATGCAGAGGAATCACAAGAACTAGGGTTTGAGGTGATGCAGAGCTAGTTTGAACTACACAGTTGACTGAAAATTAGGGTTTTGGTTTCAGAGGCCATAACTCCAAATTTTTTGGTCATTCTTGTTTCCATTGGTCTCTATATGGTATAGGGAATATGCATATCAATTTTCATGAAGAAATTCCATGGGGAAGTCATCTGATCAAGAGTTGACTTTTCAGACAAGTCAGTGCAAAATCAGGGCATCTGAGGCCCCCAATGACCCAACCAATGGGTGATCTTCATCATTTTGAGTGTATATGATCTTTATTTGATCATGGAAGAAGGTTGAAGTTCATAAAAATCAAGAATTTAGGGTTTTTGCAAATGTTGACTTTTTGGGCATAGTTGACTTTTCAAGAATGCTTCATTTTATGTCATTTTTCAAGCCTTGATTATTGATCCAAAAATGCTTCAAATGGAAAAACTTTGGTCATGAAAGTTGTAGATCTCATTTTTCCCTTTTCAAAAAGTACAAGAACATGATCAAACTCTTCTTGAATCAAAAGTTATGGCAATGCAAAGTTGGCTAAAATCATTGATTTTCAAGGCATGCCCTAAGTGAGAATTTTGCAAAATCTTGGACCAATGCATATTGCAGCCTCTAATTCATTTCAAACCAGCACATAAACTTTCTCTAAGTCCTAAAAATCAGAAATGAACTAAGAATGCCCATGGTTTTATGTTTGGTTGGACAAAAAAGGTCACATGTGAACAAAAAGTCACAAGTTGCAAAACTCATGATCATGCTTCCTCCTACTTGCAGCCTTGGATGCTGAGCTTTGCTAGCCTCTCACCTCACCTTGCTGCACCAGAACCAGCCCATGTACTTGCCTAGATCATGAGCCATACCTCTCTTACACATTATTTGACTTTTTGCAAAAGGTAACTTACCAATCAATAAAGGGCATGTCTTGTCAACTGACCAATGAGAGAGAGTTATGTGGACAATTTGCAAGCTAGACATAACACAATGCAAGGCTGAAACATCCACACACATACACATTCACAAAAACACACCACATTGCATTTGTCTTCGAATCTGCATCCACAGCTTGCAAACACTCAAACTATCTTCACCATTCAACTCACCATACTCCATAGGCCTCAAACCACCAAAGCTCAAGCCTGAAACAAGCCTGACCTGAGCTTCACCATTCCCCACCCTCAGAACCAGTTCTCTTCGAATCTCACTATCCAGCCAGCAAACACATCATTTCTCTTCACCAACAAATCAGAAACACTCAAAGGAGTCCAAACCACCCATCACATTGACCTAAAACAGCCTGTACACAAAGCTCACTTTCTGCTATATCAGTTTGGTACCTCTTGAAATAGCTTGCTAAAGCTCATTTCAAGCTTGCCATTAGCACCAGGGGAGTCATTGGAGCTAGCTTGCATCAAGAAACTGCTCTGAAAGCCCAGAAACAGGAGTTGTCACCTCAGGTATGGCCATGAAACTTCTTTCTCAAAGCTTTGATTTTTTGTTGTAAAGTGAAAGTGCATGCTTTGAGGATCATGGTGATATGTTTAGAATCAAAAATGGTGGAAAAATGAGCATTTTACAGGTGTCTGAAAGTTTGGCCCCATTTTTGTTTTGTTTCGATTCAAGCTATTCTTGCCAGTAAAATGATGTTTGATCATGGATTTGAGTTGTAGGAAGTGTGGGGGTTTGTTTCTGGGCATTTAATTTGACTTGGGGTGGCCTAGATAAGAAGCTAGGGTTTTGGTATGGCCGGAGAAGACGACCGGAGCTCATCTCCGGTCGCCTGAGTGTAATTAGGGCTAAGTATCATTAATTAGCAAACTTCAAACGTGGTCCCTTGGATGCTGTTTCCCGCGCGCTCATGGACGGATCAGATGGGTCATTAAACCCTAATTTTGTTTAATTAAATTAATCCTGTTTAATTAAGTTAACTTGCAACCACAGCCATTAGATCACGCGCGTTTTGAAATTTTGAACCTGGGCCTTAGATTGAGCTGACCCCCAGTCTTGTTGACTTGCGTGCAGGGCCCTTTGATCATTCAACTCTCCATCACAGCCACTCATACTGCATACTTTGTTTTTTTATTTCATTTTCTTTTTATTTGTTTTGTTTAATTTATTAAAAATAGTTAAAAATTCCTAAAAATTATGAAACTTTTTCCTCTGAGTTTTAATAATTTTTATGACACAAAAACATTTTTATTTTATTTTTTATCATTAAAAAAGTATTTTTAAATATTTAAAAGATTATTTTTAATTGATTAATGGAAATTAATTTATTAAAAATACTTTTAGGCATTTAAAAATTACAAAAAAATTCATGAAATGTTCTAAGACATTTAGAAACATTGTCCAACATTCAAACCAAATTTCTTTTTTGATCTTGATGCATTTTAAGAATTTTTCATTGAATTAAATCATATTTTGTGCATTAATTTGATCCTAAGTTCCAAAAATCATTTCTGCCTATTGGAGAAGAGTTGGACATTGATTCTTCTTGCATTGTTTTATGTTTAGCATGTAGTTTCTAGGGTAAAATGGCCATGATTTGATCTTGCATTTTCTATTTGTTTGGCATTTATTTTGTTAAGAACCCTAAAAAACCCTAATAACTTGTAAAAATCATATCTTGAGTTTGGTTGAGAGTTGAGAGCTCCCCTTTGGGCAGTGGTTCATTATAGGTTTAGGGTTCCTTTGAGTAGCCTTTTCCATTTTTTATCTTAAGGTTTGCTTCTGTTTTGGGTTTTTGTTTGATGTTTGATTCATGAACCCTAATTTGGGCTTCCTCTTGCATCCTTCTTGCATTCTCTTGCATAACATGACTTGTCTTTGCATTTTATACATTCTTGTGTTTCATTTGACATCTTAAGACATATAGAAAGCATGTTTGACCATTGCATTACATGTTTGCCATGTCATTTGTCTTGTATGATTCATAACTTTCCATGCTTGTTCATGCTCCTTAACTTGCATCATGTGCATTCATAATCTTGTATGAGCATCCCCATGCCTTGCCTCATATTTGCAGCATCTCATAGCATAATTTTCATCATCAACATGCTTCTGGTTTGGTCTAGCATCATGTCATTTCATTTCATTTAGCATTGCATTGCATTTCTTTCTAACATTTCAGGTGGTAAGTAAACTTGGGAAGTGAATTTGCCTTCACTTCTCATAACTTTTCTTTTCATCTCTCTTGCATCCATTGCTGCATTTATGTTTGTGTTTGAGTTTGAGCTTGCTCATTCTTGTTCCTCCCACTTTCTTCCTTCAAGTGACTTGACTTCTTGAATGAAGCAAGTCACTTTGCTTCTCTTGATCTTATTCATCTGCTTCCTGGTGGCTCCTCTGAAGATTGTTCTTGCAAACCTCACAAACTTTAGGATCATCCAAGCATGATAATGAATTAGGGTTTTGATTAGTCCCCCCATAGTTTTACCTTTGTGTCTCTCTTTGAGTCTTCTCTTCTCATCTCATAATCAGGGACTAAACCCTAAAGGCTTTAAGGCTTTGTGATTAAGCTTATGCCTGCATCCTTCTCTTAGGATGGAGTGTATAACTTTAATCCTAAGTGTTAAACCCTTAAGGTGTTTAAATCTCTTAATCAATTCACTTAATAATCATCAAGACACACTTGTAACTTGGGCCTTGCATTAGGGTTCTAATTCTTCCTTAATTGGTTAAGAAGGACTAACCCTAGTGTTAATGGACAAGTCCCCCTCAAGTTGTCTTACAAATCATAAAAAACACTTCATCATCATATCATTAAATAAAATTCACTTAATCAAAGGCTTGTTTTGTCATGAGTTTAATCCCTAATCATGGATTAAGTTGAGGAGTCTTCCTCAGCTTGAACATTCTCATCTATCATCCTTCTTTTAGGATGGTGTAATGAGTCTGTTTAATCCCTGATTGTGGCTTAACCTCATTACTTAACACTAAACAAAAACACCAAAAACATTCAAATAATCACAAGTAGGTTAATGATCTTAATCCTACACCAAAGGTGATTAAGTGTGAGAATCTGACTTCACACTTAAGGTATTCTCATTACCCCTAATCAGAGGGAAGATGTGATGAGTTTACTAAATCCATTGGCTTAGACTTAAGCTCATTAACTTATGACAAACTTTCAAAAGCAATAAAAGACTGAAAACCCAAAAACAAACAATAATCGTCTCCTCCGGGATTCTTTTCTCATCACCTTCACTCACAACCGAGAACTTGCTTCTTCCGTCCAATGCAAGACAGTAAGCACCTGAGCCAGACAGGTCATACACTTGAGCATAGGCAAATGAGCAGTTCACAAGTCAATTCATCTTTCAGTCTCTTTGGGTCGAACTACGGTGTTCTGACTTCCTCATTGCACGAGAGGATACGTAGGCATAACTTAACAGTTATCGAACAAAAGTCTCTGTACATTCCCCCTCTTTCCAGCTTTATTTTCTTAGCCTCATGATCTTGAGCATTTCACTCCGTTCTTGCACTGACACTTTCATACTTCACATCACTTATACACTTTACACTGACACCTGTACATCTTTTCCAGCTATTTTATACACAAATTGCACTGACACTACCCCTTTAAAACACAAATCTTTTAAGCGTGGATCCCGTCGAGTACGGCGGACAATCTGGGTGCTAATACCTTCCCAGGTTGTAACCAACCCCCTTTCTCAGTCTCTCTGGTTCGCAACCGTCTTATCCATCTCTTTCCAGGTCTATGCAGCATTGCCTTTCCTCCGGGATAAAAATGCCTAGCTGGCGACTCTATTCATCTCCAGTGAGTTCACGGCTGTGTGTTCTCACTGTTCCTTTCGCCGACCGTTCGCGTCTGTACCTTCATCTGACCCGGTGTCATTTGTCGGGAGCGACAGAGGTTACAGCACCTGCCCCATGGATCCAGGGACGACCAAGCAAACAAGAGTACGAAGGACGAATATCCATCACATAAAATGTAGCATTAAAAACCTGAGAACCAACTTTGATTGGGAGATCAATTTCTCCATGCACCACTCTTCTCGAACCATCAAAAGCCTTCACCACTATATTACTGGGCTTCAGCACAACATCTTCAGGACTCAGCTTATTCAGGACTTCTTTGGGCAACACATTCAGAGAGGAACCATTGTCTATCAATACATGTGACAGGGTAGTTCCCCTGCATTCAATTGAGATATGCAGAGCCCTGTTATGATCCCTCTTGGCAGGAGTCAAATCAGCATCAGAGAAACCTAACCCATTATCATAGGTCAGGTGGGCAACACAATTTTCAAACTGGTCAACAGAAATCTCATTGGGTACATGAGCAGTCTTCAGAAACTTGATCAAAGCTTTGGCATGAGCTTCAGAACATAACAACAAAGACAACATAGAAATCTTGGAGGGAGTATGCCCCAACTGATCAACAATGTCATAATCACTCTTGCGAATGATTTTCAATACTTCTTCCATCTGCTTAGAGAGATCATCAGCAGCTGGCACATCAGTAGGTATAGGTTCAATAACAGGACCTTTGCCCCGAGCATCAGTGGTGGAGGTAGCAGCTGGAGTAACTGCATTCTTGGAAGTAATTGGAGGAGAGAAAACTCTTCCGCTTCGTGTGATCTTACTAGATCCAGCAATATTATCAACATCAACAGGCATATCAGCTAAGGGTTCCTGCTTAACACCATGGATATAAACATCAGACCCATAATGCCAAGGCACAGCTTTATCAGATGTATACGGAATAGGACCAGGAGTGGTAATGACCATAGGAGCCACTCTAACTTCAGCAACAATCTTCACAGGGCCTTCAGCAGTAATCTTAATTGGACCCTTATGAGTGATTTTAACAGGTCCCTTGGAAGTGATCCTTACCGGCACTTTATCAACCATATCAACTTCTTCAGTCTTCCTACCTTTAGTAATATGATCCACCATACTCTCTACAGACGATGGAGTCCTCTCAAACACTATGGTATATTTATCCATGAGTCATTGAATTCCATCTCTCAATCTCCAGCAACTATCCGGCTTATAGGTACAATACAAACAATCTTCACGACAACCTGGAAAGAACCCAGCTTGCACTAACTTCTTCTTGATGACAGACAATGGTGTGGTCAACTCTGCAACTGAATAAATATGTGAATCTTCATCAATTGCATTGACAGTCTTCTCATGATTTGGCATGGGAGCAGTAATCACATTTGGAGTACCCGGAGGGTCAAACTCAATTTCTCCAGCCTCAATCATATCTTGGATTTTGTTCTTCAAGACCCAGCAGCTATTAGTATCATGTCCCTGACAATTCGAATGATATGCACATCGTGCATTGGGATTGTACCTGGGAGAGGTAACATTAGGATTCTGAGGAGCCTCTTTCAGAGTGATAAGTTCAGCCTTCAACAAGTGTTGCAATGCTTGAGCCATTGACATGTTGATCTTAGTGAACTGCCTTCTAGCCCTCTGTTGGTTGCCCTGTGGTGGCTCTGTTGTTGCAGGAGTTGGATTGGAGATATGAACTGCACTCACAGACTGATGCCTTCTATTACGATCAGGTTGACCATAGACAACATTTGATTCTTTCTTCCCACTGGGAGGCTTCTTTGCAGCACCTGATGAAGAAGCACTCACTTGAATCTTGCCACTCTTTATACCATTTTCCACGCGCTCCCCTGTCATTATCAACTCGGTGAAGCCAGATAATGAGCTTCCAATGAGATGACTGTAAAAAGGACCATTCAACGTACACATGAACATATCAACCAACTCCCTGTCAGTTAAAGGGGGTTGTACTCTTCCAGCTAAATCTCTCCATTTCTGAGCATACTCCTTGAAGCTTTCTTTAGCACCCATAGACATGCTTTGTAGCTGCATGCGAGTGGGGGCTAAATCAGCATTGTATTGATACTGCTTATAGAAGGCTTCAGCAAGATCATTCCAATCCCGGATGTTGACACTCTCCAACTGATATTACCATTCCAATTGAGCTCCATATAAGCTCTCTTGGAAGAAATGGATCCACAACTTTTTATCTGCAGTATGAGGTTGGATTCTCCTGACATAAGACCTCAGATGCAACTTGGGACAAGAGACCCCATCATAAACAACAAAAGTAGGAACCTTGAAACCAATGGGTATGACTATCCCAGATATCATACTCAAATCTTCAAAATCCAGCCCAGAAGACTTCTGCAACTCCATAGCATCCATTCTATCCACCAGCATCTTGAATTTGTCTTCATTAGGCTCATGGTAGTAATTAGCCTCAGAATCAGAGTCCCCCATAGTGTTGTGGAGGCTGCCTCCCTCTTTTTCAGACTCTTCAGACTCATAATCTTCAACTGGTTCTTTGGTCTTGGCAAGACCTTTGAACCTTCTTCCCATGTTGATCAGGCCACCTGACCTTCTAGTCTTCTTAGTCTTCTTGGCCAGCAGTGTCTTCAATTCATCCTGCCCCTTGGACAAGTTCAGGATCAGCTCTTGGAACTGTGCATTCTGTGCCTGGAGATCCTTTATTGTTTGTTCAAGAGCCATTGCTGAAATAAACAGCGAGAAGATAAGAAACCTGTGCACAATTATAAACCTGTGATGCAATGATATGATATGTGAATGCATATGCAATGTTTTCAAGGACCGCAGGAACTTTTATTAGTAATAAATTTGTTTTGCCTCTTAGGCTTACAGAAAATGAAATGCAATAAATACAAGAGATGGGGTTTTAAGTCTCCCATGGACGCCTCCTCTTTGTGTTGAGGTATGAGTTGAGATTCCGTTCCTCGTGAAGTTGCTTTGTTAGTTCCAGGATTCTTTCTTGGCTTGCTTTGTAATGAGCCTCGAAAGTATCCCTTTGCTCCTTCAGCTGGATCCAGGATCTCTGTAAGTCTTCCATGTCAGTAGGCATGTCTGGGTGAAGGATGGTATAAGAAGTATCTCCTTCAGCAACAGGTTCCATGGTAACTGGCAGGATAGCGGGATATGGCATCATGAGAGTCTGAGCACGAGATCGCACCCATCTGAGATAAGCTTCCATAGGAATAGTGTACTTAGGCTCCAGAGTCTTGCTGTCAACCTTGTTTACTTTTCCCCATGCTCGTATGAATCTCTGACGGTAACCTTGAAGATCATTGTCGTAGTCAAATACAATGCCCTGAATCAACATGTCATGTGGACCATCACTCCGAGCGTAACCAAATTGTCGTAAAGCTAAAGAAGGGTTGTAAGTAATGCCTCCTCTTATGCCTAGAAGTGGCACATTAGGAAACTCCCCACAACGGTCAATGATAGTGACATTCTCCATAGATCTGGAGCACCAATGGATATCTGAATGAGAGAGTGACATAATCCTCTTGGACCATCTGAACCCTTGCTCATTCTTCATTACTGAGCGAGGAAGGTGAGAAATAAACCACCTAGAAAGTAAAGGTATGCAGCACATCAAAGTTCCTCTTGCCCTTGTAGTACGGGTGTGAAGAGAATGTAGAATGTCTCCAAGCAATGTAGGCACTGGATTGTGACTCAGGAATATGTTGATGGCATGAACGTCTATGAACTGATCAGGATTGGGGAACAACACTAAGCCATAAATCAGCAAGGCTAAGATCTCCTCAAAAGCATCATAGCTCATAGCCTTCAAGAACACTTGAGCTTTATCCATTAATACCTTGGCAAGAATACCCTTAACCCTGCTTCTCGTTTCTAGAACAATGTCAGACTTCTTCAGATGTAGAGCTGCAGCAATAACCTCTGGTTTAAGCTCTTTCTCCAAGCCTGTGAAGGGTCTTTGATCAAGAACAGGTATACCCAGAAGTTTAGAGAACTCTTCCATTGTTGGAACCAGCTGATAGTCAGGGAATGTGAAGCAATGGTGCTTAGGGTCAAAGAACTGAAATAGGACACTCATCATGTCTTCATTGAATCCTGAGGTGACTAGATCCAATAGGTGACCATGTCTCTTGATGAACTGGGAATGATCAGACACTTGAGAAACCAACTCTTTAAGCTTAGCATGTATGCCTACAAAGTTGATCCTGATAGTGTTTCTACGAGCAGAAGCCATGACCTGCAACAAAGAAAAAAGATAAATCCTTTGGTCCTTGAAATGGTTAGTGAAAATGCTATGCTTATGATGCATGATGATGTCATGATGTTATGTTCAATCACAAACATGTGGCACACACAAACAAGTCACACAATAGCCCTAGGTTTGAAGGCTTGCATGAGGTTCAAAGGTAAGTACCCTCCCCTGAAGTTAGTTGGTTCATCCTGTCCTACAAAAGTAACCAGGTTCTAAGGGATCTCAATATCATTGATCCTTCACAAGGGTGGTTGTTCAGTAGGCAACTTACTTGCCAACCAAAACCCTCCAAGTTTAGAATCTCAATGAGCGTAGCATCGAGTATCAACCAACTTCAGTCTGCACCAAAGCCGATTATCTCACTACTTTCTAAAGGCCAAGATGGGATGACTAGGGTTCTAAAAGTTAGTTAGTGCATTGAAAACATATGGTAGCCTCATATTATCCTCAACTTGACTTAAGGAACATAAGCACCAACCAAGAAGTCACACTAACTATGGCCACCAGATCAACCATATCGGTATACGCCGTACAGTTTCCTTGGTCTATTGCCATTTACCTAAGGTACACTAGATCCGGGTTAAGATCTTTCACACATAAATCCCAACAAGTAATATAAAGCAAACAAGGCAAACAATTTAAAGTGATCTAATTCCTAAGGGTACCCCTCTTTTATTAAATCCCCAACAGAGTCGCCAGTTCTGTAACACGGTGGGAGAACTGACTTTAGTTATGTTGCGGATAGCAAGAGTCGCCACCGACTTTTATTTTATCCAAAGGAAAGGCATAAAAGAACAAGAAAGACCTTTTAAAAGATTTTTGGGTCCGGGGGGTAGGTTATGTAAAGGGAAGGTATTAGCACCCTTTACATCCATGGTTATCCATGGGCTCTTAGTTACTTAGCTCACTTTAAAATGTTTTTGAAATGTGAGGTGTGTGAATAAAAATTTTCTTAAGAGTTTGATAATGATCCATGTACGGATGCGTAAAAAACCTTTGTTTTGAAAATTGTTTGAAGTGTGAAGTGTTTGAAATTGTTTTGAAGAGTGAGCAAGTATCTAAGAGGAACCTACCCTAAATTTTAAGTCTTTTCTATTCTTGAATCCTTTAAATGGTAAGACTATCCCTATTATTAAGGAATAGGTAGTCATTACCTTGGATGTAAGGGACAAGTGAAGGGTCATTTGTTACTTAGGCAACTGTAGGGTGTATAAGCAATTCGAAGGGACTTATCATCTTTATTTCGAAAGGGACAAGATCATTACGAAGGCAACAATCGAAAGGGACTTGATCTTTTATCTGTTAAGGGACTAGATGATGTGAATTTGAGGGACTTTGCTTCATACACCCTACTTGACCTTTTGATTAGGCAACATGAGAGGTATCCCTAAGGAAGTGAGATGGCGATCAAAGATCGACTTACATGTGTGAGTGTACAATTTTAATATTTATCTTTTAAATTTAATGAGCTAAATTAATTTTTAAATACAAACATGTTTTTGCACTCCCTATTTACTAACCATAGCATAAAATATGAACAATAAACATTATTACTAAATATTACACCAAGGAACAGTTACATAATAATAATAAAAGCAAATTAAATATAATAAGCAAAATAATAAATAATAATAATAATTGGGTTAGTGAAATAATAATAATAATAATAATAATAAATCACAATGGGGTTAGTAATAATGAAATAAATATAAAAAAATAAACATAGTTAATAATATAAGCAAAAATATTAAAAGATTAATGAACAATTATTTTTTAAGATTTATAATAAAATATAAACAATTATACTAATTATTAGGAGATTTTAAGTTATATGCAAATTATAAAAATTAAATTAATTTTAAACATATTATGAAAATAAAATTATAATTACAAAATTAAATTAGCAATTATTTTTAAACATATAATAAAAATTATTTACATACAAAATTAAATTATAAACAATTTATGTCATATTATCATATTAACAAAATTAAATTAAGAATTTTAATTTTAAACATATTTATATACAAAATTAAATTATAAACAAATATTAAAATGTATATGATTAAAATTCACAAGTAAGGAATTAAGAATTAAATTTTAAGTAAAAAAGAAAATTAGGGTTTGAAAATTATTAGGGTTTTAGATACAAAAATATTAGGATTTTAATTTAATACATAATACTAATTTAATCATTAAATAAAATATACACATATTAAAATTAAAAAAAAAAACTAGTTTTAGAAAATATTATTTTTTTAGAAATTTTTTAGAACATATAATATTTACATATTAATTTAAATATATTTGCATATTAAACATAATTATATTTAATAATAAAACAATTAATAACAAATAAACAAAACAGAATTTAAAAAAAACTTACCTGGGGCAGGGATTGAACCCATGCCCTAGGCTTTAGCAATACTCTGGACGAAGCAAGCTACCACTGGGCTACAGGCGCGCGCGTGATAAAGAGAGAGGTCCAATTGCTTTTGTTGTTTGTTCCTGAAAAATCAAAGAAAAAGAAAACAAAACAAAAGGCCTGGGGGGATCGAACCCAGGACCTTCACATTGCACACAAACACACTTACCATTCCAGCCGGGAGGGCGCTTCTGATATTATAGTGACTACAATTCATAATATATTAAGTCTAATGGTTAAACTGAAAAATAAGAAAAAATTGGGGAAGCCAGGATTCGAACACAGGCCTGCAAACAACATACACGCATACTTCACCACCAGACCAACTACACATTGGTGATATAAAACAGAATCAAATATAAAAAATATAATATTCAACATTTGAATTTCCAGAAACGCGCGCTGGACTTCATCTTCTTCATGGTACCTGCGAATTTTCCTATGAATTTTGCTACAATATTTCCTGCGAAATTTAAATTGCAGCAAAACCTACAAAACTCAAACATCATTATTCAAACAAGATTTCGTCCAATTAAGTTCACAAACACAATCCAGAGATCAATTAGAGTTGATCCATGGTCTTAGAATGTATTTATATTTGCTAAATTGATAAACCCTAAAAGTGGCCGAAAACCCTAGCCATGGTGAAAATCGTTCTAGTCCATGAAACTCAAATCAAATTGTCCAGAAAGCTTCAATTCTTCACAACAAGCATAAATCAATGGTTAGTTTTCATTATCATTGCATAAATAACTCAAATCGAAAAAATGAAAAGCATGAATGTTATGCATTCGGATTATGTATTTGAGCATGATTCATGTGTTTTTGAGAGCTGGGATAGGTTTATGGATGTCCAAAGAATCCTTCCATGTCTTAAAAATACCTTGAAAGCCCTTGTATGGAGGAAACCGAATTTGAAGTTTGTGATGAATTTTGAAAATGCAAACTTACTCTTGGAGGCTGAAATTCGTGTCCTTGTGCATTAGGTTATGATGTATACTTATAATGGAATGAATTTAGGTCAGAAAAGTGGATCATTGTGTGAAAGATTTGATTAAAAAAGATTGAAAAAGATCAAGCTTTAAAATTCAAATATCCTTGCATAAACTCTTTCTATTTCAGGCCAATCACCATTATTTTTGTATCAATTTGATCCAAGTTGCATTCATGATTTTCTAGAAGCTCAATCTCTTTTAAATATTTGACTTTTCTATTTTATTTTAATTTAAAATGATTTTAAATGAATTAAATCAAAATAAATAAAATAAAATGATAAAAAAAATCTGATTTTTAGAGACTTGGGTCGTGCATGAAGTATTGGTATGGATTGGGTCATCATATGGCAAGCCCATTTAGAAAAAATTGGTTTTAAACCTCCATTTTCTTCATAAACCAACCAAAAATTTCCCAACTTTGCAAGGGCACACAACCTTCAATTTTAATTCTATGAGGGTGTTCTTGGACATTTTGGAAATCTTGAAGAGTCCTCTAACCAACCCCACTGGTTTCATGTTCATATCATTTACCATTCTCAAGATATGCCTTTTTGAAGTTGTTGACTTTTTGTTGACTTTCAAAAGGACCTATAATGTCTTAGCTCATACCTTCCAAATGAAGCATTTTTGGGCTTGTCTTGTGAGACACAAAGTTGTAGAGAATTAAATTTCCTTCAAAATAAGCTTTGGATGGAAAATTGGTGATGAAGCATGTGAAAGTTATGGCTGGTCAAAGTTTAGTTGACTTTTCTTGAGGAAACCCTAATTTAGAAACTCCTGATTCTTGATGATCTGAAATCTCCTTGATGAATCATGATCAACCCTTGATAAAATGATGAATTTTAATTCATATACTTGATGTTTTCAAAAAATCATGAAGTTTGACTTTGGTTTGACCACAGTTGACCTCAGTTTGACTTTTTAACTGCTTTGACTGGTTTTGACTTATCTGATCCTTTGACTGAGCAAACCTTTGAGAAAAGTCTTGAAACTTGTCATGGGGATTCTTAGACACATATAAGATGTTATGAAGCTCACTTGAAGTCTTGGAAATCCATTTAGCCTGATTAAAGTCAAAACCCTAGTTTTGGATGCACTGCTTAGGAGGATGCATTGTCTGCGGGAATTGTCAAATCTTCTGGCTATTTGTGAACTTTGTGAACCTTGTGAACTTCATAAGATGTCTTGTGAATCTTATAGGAGGTCTTGTGAGCCTTGTGAACCTTGTGAACCTCATAAAGTGTCTTGTAAACTTCATGAACCTCATGAAAGGTCTTGTAAGTATTGTGAATCTTGTGAACCTTGTGGACCTTCTTAGCACACAAAGTCTTGTATTGTGAGGGCAAATTTTGGGGTGCAACACTCCCGAAGCATGTCAATCAGTTGCTCTTTCACTGAATCTTGTAAGCAGGCCCCGATCTTAACTTCTTTCACGTCTTCTTCCGTACCAAGATTAACTGTTTCAATTTCCTCCTGATGAGGAGTGATAACCTTCTCCTCTTGCCTTAACAACCTGGCTAGCTCTTCAGGAAGCTCATAATCTTCTTCAACCCCTTCATCAGCTTGATTGATTGGATTGTCAAAGTCATACGAAGTCATAACAGTGTTGTTGTCGGTGCAGTCTGGAAAGCACTTTCTGCAAGGGTTTAGATTGTTTATTTTAGTGATCGATTTTAATCTTGTTTAGAAAAAGTGAAATGAAGTTATCATTTTGAAAACATTGCCATTTTATTTTTGTACAAAAAGAAAAATGGAAAATAGTGAGCAGAAAAGAAAAAAGACTCATTAGCAAAAGATGTCTGATATTCATTGATTGATCTGTTTGCACAAAATTACAAGATGGCCCGATTACAAAATGAGTCTTGACATCTTGGGCAAGATGCAAGACTTGATGCATGCTTAAAAAAATACAGGAAATAATAATTACTCTGCAGGAGTAACCCTTATAATTTCCTGGGAAGACCAGTTAAGGACTTTGCTCCCCGGGGTCCTTGGACGTATCCAACTCTCCAGGTTGCGGTCGCTTTCCTCCTCGTCTTCCAAGTTGTTCACAGCATCCGGGGTGAGCATTCCCCCGCTGACAAAATTGGGCTCCCTTGCAGCCTCTGATTGATCTTGTTGAGTTGGTCTGTAACCCAACCCAAATCTGTCTTCCTTCTTTTCCACGGGCAGCAGCTTGCCCCAGCCTTGGGCAGTACCCTCTTCAACAACCTTCCTGGCTTGCTGATAAGACGTCATGGAAGTTCCCAGTACAGCAGATGCTTCATTAATGTTCAGGGCCTCAAATCCCTGGCTCATAGTTTCATGGATTTCTCCATCCATCTCTATGTACTTATACGTAGCCAGATGGCTAACAAAGATGTCTTCTTCCCCACAGATGGTGATGATCTGGCCCTCCCACTCGAATTTCAGCTTCTGGTGAAGGGTAGACGTAACAGCGCCAGCGGCATGGATCCAGGGTCTACCCAACAAACAGCTGTAGGCCGGCTGAATGTCCATCACATAGAAGGTAATTTTAAAAGCTTGCGGGCCAATAATCACAGGCAGATCAATCTCCCCAAGCACTGATCTTTTAGAGCCATCAAATGCTCTCACCACCAAATTGCTCGGACGCAATGCCAAGCCATCATACTCCAGCTTCACCAAGGCTTTCTTTGGTAGGACATTGAGCGACGACCCAGTGTCCACCAGTACATGAGATAGAACAACACCCTTGCATTCCAAGGTGATATGTAAAGCCTTATTGTGGTTACGTCCCTCAGTTGTTAAGTCAGCATTGGTAAAACCCAGTCCATGACTGGTGTTGACATTTGCCACCACAGTTTCTAGCTGATTAACGGTAATCTCCTCTGGCACGTATGCTGCATGCAGGACTTTCAGTAATGCATTCCTGTGAGATTCAGAACACATCAACAGTGATAATATGGAGATTTTTGAGGGAGTTTGGTGAAGCTGATCCACCACCTTGTAATCACTTCTCTTTATGATTCTCATAAACTCGTCTAAATCTTGTTCAAAAGATGTCTTCTGAGTTTCTTTGGTAGTTGGCTCTTCAGGTACCACACTCTTTCCCTTTGCTTTGGCAGCAGCTTCTGCTTCAACATTAGGTCTTTGAGTTTGTGAGGCAAAAAGGCGTCTGCTTCTGGTGAAGCCTTCGCCTCCCCCAACATTATCAATTTGTGGAGAAGAGGTTGAAGAATCCAAAGTGATTTTCTCCCCGTTGCAGTAGAGATCAGAGCCATAATGCCAAGGTATGGCAATACTGCTTTCATATGGAACTGGTCCAGGCACCGTAATGGTAACTGGACTGACTGCTGCAGAGGAAGGTATTTAAATGGTGTGTGGATCGTAGTAAATGGTGACTGGCGACCTGGAAGGAGGTGCCACTGTTTGTTGTTGAAAGTTGTTGTTTGGAGGAACATTTGATGGATCATAGTAGATGGTGACTGCTGAGATATCTTCATTAATTTCTGCTGGTGTTGTAGAAGATTCGGCTGAATAAATGGATGCTGATGTTGTAGAAGAAAGGGGCGTTGACATTTGATTTGTTGAAGTGATGGATGGAGCCATTGCTGATGATATTGATGAATCGGTAGGAATGATTGTTGCTGCAGTTGTAGGAGACTCAGGAATTGTTGTCAAAGGAATTGCTGGATTTGTAGGCTCCGTTGTTGAGATCTGAAGTATACCATCTTTGATAAGACCATCTATGCCGCTTCTCAAATTATCACACCCGTTAACTGCAATGTTGCAATACCCACAACCGAGTTCACACCCGGGAAACACCTGGCACTCTAGAAGCTGAGCTTTAATTTCGACCAGAGGTGTTCGAATTTGTGCAACACTGGTGATTAAGGTAAATGGCCTGTCTTCCTCAATGGCATTAATCCTTGGCCCGCCATGATTAGGCATGGGATTCTTGTTGACATTTGGAGGGGGTGCAAAGTTGAGGGCTTTAGAATCCACCAGATCTTGGACTTTCATTTGTAAGGCCCTGCATTTTTCTTTATTGTGGCCAGGTGCATTGGAGTGGAAAGCACATCTGGCGTTGACATCATAATTCCTTGGGAGATTGGAGGGATTTGGTGGTGCCAATGTCCTTAACTCAACCAAGTTGAGTTTCAGGAGTTGTGGCAATAAGGCAGCATAAGGCATAGGGATAGGGTCAATCACCCTATTTGCCTGTGACGGTCTTTGCTGAAACGGTCTTTGTTGTTGATTGTTGTTGTTGTTGTAGGTTATTTGTGGCAGGTACTGAACTTGCTGTTGATAATGGGGTTGTTGTGGTTGTTGATATGCTGGTTGCTGAGGAATCAGAGCTGGAATAGTGACAGCTGCTATTGATCTGTGGACATACTGAGGTCTGCCCCTGTTGGCATGAATGGCATTTGTCTCACCGGTTCTTCTAGGTCCCACAAAAGGCTTCCTGGGATTACTGGACGAACTTGCACCATTATCAGAAATTTTGCCCATTTTTAATAGACTCTCAATTCTTTCACCGGCTATAACTACGTCAGCAAAACTGGTGGAAGAAAAGGCAGCTAGCCTATCAATATATGTTCCTTGTAGAGTATTCATGAACATGTCGGCCATTTCTCTTTCCGACATGGGTGGTTGGACAGCAGCAGCAAGCTATTTCCACCTTTGGGCATATTCCCTGAAGCTTTCCCTGGAGGATTGAGACATTCCCATCAAGAGGGTCCTGTTAGGGGCCATGTCTAGATTGTATTGGTACTGCCTGATGAAAGCTTCAGCTAGGTCCTTCCAACATCTGATAGTAGCTCTGGTTAAGTGTGAATACCATTCTCTTGAAGCTCCAATCAAGCTATCTTCAAAGTAGAACATCCACAGTTTTTCATCCATGGTATATGCTTTAAGTCTCCCCAGAAAAGACTGCAGGTGAGTTCGTGGACAAGAGGTTCCATTGTACTACTCGAAGCACGGGGGTTTAAACTTGTAGGGAATTCTCACCCCATCCACTAACCCCATATCCATTACATCGAAGCCTAAGGAATTTTGAGACTCCAGAGACCTCAACTTCTCAGCAATTTCATCAAACCTTCTATCATAAACTTCATCCCCAGCTCCCATTACAGTAAACTGCTCCTCTTGAGGATCTTTGTAAGATCCTGCCTGCAGCAGTGTTGCCCTGTACATTTCTTAGGATATTGACTTCCGGATCTAGATGAGGTCCAAATACTGGCGGGTTAACATGAGGCTGACCTCCCTCATTATTACTTGTTCCTCCAGTTCCAGGATGAGGTTCCTCGGGGTTTTGTCTTTCTACCAATGCCCTTAACCTCTCTTGGCTCTGAGCCAAATCAGTCATCACAGTCATAAATTGAGCCATTTGGTTCCTCATCTCCACTCTTTCATTAGCCATCTGAGTTCTGACCTCTGTCAGGTCCTGTTGTACTTGATCCATTTGGATACCAGGAAGGTTGTTGCGGGTAGGATACCGGTGCGTACGGTTGAGAGGGAACACCCGGCGGCGAGCAATATTTCCTGAACCACAACAGAGTTAGAAACAAACAAACTAATAACAAAAACCTACAAAACAAAACAAAAGTTAGTATGCAATGCAGTATGCTTATTTGTTTTCCAAGGTATCCGGCTTGGTTCTTGGTTTTGACCTTTCCAGACCTCGAGGAAGGTGCTTTGATGTTGTTGGGAAAAAGGAAACCCCACAATGGAAACAAACTAGAATATATTACAAATACTGAACAATACATAGTTTGTTTTTTACAACACATGCCCTTGAAGGGTCAAAGATACAACACAAAATGAAAAGTACATCAAACGAAAACAACAACAATCAAAAGGTCAGACATCAAGTCCAAACTCATCCTCCTTAACCTCCTTCAGAAGTGCCTCAGTCACTGGACCAGCTGGATGCTCTGTGATGTTTCTGATGAGGAGGTTTCTGGTGGCAATGGCAGTGGTCAGCTTCTTGTGCCTGCTCTGGTCCTTTGACCTCTTCAAACCATCCCTGAGCTTCAACTCTGAAATCTCCTTCTGGGCTGCCAGCAAAGCTTCCTGTTGCTTCTTTTCATTGGCCTCTAACTGTTCAATCCTGGCCTGAGTTTTCTGATCTTCTCGTGTCCGGGCTTCAGTGATCCTGACCCACCTAGCCTGACTTTCTTGTAGATAGAGATCAGTCCTAGCCTTCTAAAACTTGGCCTCTTTGCAGGCATTCTTCAATATTTGCTCCCCAGCTCTTGCTTTCTTGATGTAGTCCTCTGTTTTCTCAATCTTGGCCAGATGCTCCACCTTAAGCTTCTCCAACCTCTCAATGTCCAGACGACCATCACTTCTTTCCCAAAGAGTCTTCTTCAGAGCTTGAGACAGATTCTCATTCCTTTCCTTCAGCTTTTCAAACTCTTCCAGGCTGACAGTGGCTGCTGGCTGTGCTGTGGATGGTCCAGGTATATCTTCAATGGTGAAGGGCATTCCAGTAATCTGAGCCCTAGCATGAGACCAGTCATAGTACTGAGCTGAAGCAACATTATTGCACCTTCCAAGAATAGCCATCCCTTTTGTCTGGATGTTGTCCCAAGCCCAGGATGCTTGTCTGACAGCAGCTAGATTAGGCTTTATCTCACAATACAGGGTCTCAGCTAAATCTTGCACTCTAGGAGGGTGAATCAAAGCATAGCCCAGTTGCCTTTTAAACAACAAAGGATTGTAGTTGATGCAACCCTTTACTCCTATCAGAGGTACATTAGGGTATTGCCCACAACTAGTAATGATGTCTTTGCCTTTGGTGAACTGGGTGCACCATCTGATATCATCTGAAGACAAAGCAATAAGTCTCTTAGCCCAATTCTTCTGTTGGTGAGGATTCAGGAAGGCATCTGTCTTAGGTAGGTGTTTGAGCAGCCAAGTGTGAAACAAAGGAGCACAACATCTTACTAACTTCCCCCTTTCTTTCTCATTCCTCTGATGAATGGAGTAATAGAAGTCTCCCAACAATGTGGGTACTGGGTTCCTCAGAAGGAAAAGATAAATGGCATTCTTGCTGATAAATTTGGGCTCATCTGCAAACAGTACAACCCCATATATGCTGAGAGCTAGTAATGCACAAACTGCCCTCCATTCTCCCAAAGAGGCCTTCAGGATGGCCTGAGAAATCAAGAAGTCTAAGTGTAAACCAGGGATCCCAGCCTTTGTTGTCATATTCTGCTCAATCAAAGTAGGATCCAGGTATAGTGCTTTTGCCACTTCTCCATTGCTGGGAGAAGTCATCTCTGGGTTGAAGGGGACTCCATCCCTGACAGGTACTCCAATCAATGATGAAAACTCCTCCAAAAGAGGTCCTAGCTGAAAGTATGGGAAAGTGAAGCATCTCAAAGGAGGGTCATAAAACTGCAGGCAAGTGTGGATCATGCTCCTCTGAGAAGGGTCCAGGTCCATAACCATATCAAGGATACTTCCATAATGCTCTCTGAATAATGGGATGTGGTCTGGAGTGATAAGTGATTGGACCTGCCTGATACCAGTCAACACAGGCTCAAAGAAATGGTATGAAATGTTGCTTTTCCTGGGAGCCATGACTGCTGATGAAGAGCTGAAGACACAAGCTGATGAAGATCAAGACTGGTACTGGAGATGGGCCACTGATAGGTTGATGTTGGTGATGATGAAGATGACTGAAGCAAACAACTGAAGAGAATAGCTGAAGCAGATAGCTGATGAAACAGAGGTCTATGCAAATGATGGGGTCAAAACCAAGCCAGATATAATGTGGATACCCTGAAAACAAATAAACAAATGTTAAATGATGCAATGATGATGTATGCAAATGATATGCAAGGGTTTGTGATCAAGCTGGATCTGATTATCTGTCTTGATATAGAGTTCATGTATGTTCAAGAAGTCCAAATGGAGGTTTAGAAATCCAGTAACCAAGGTGGGGGACTCAAATAAAGAGTCACATGTCCAGGGTTAAATCACAAGAACTGTCCCAAAATGAGGTACTCTTAAACCAAATAGTAATAGGGTATGATGTGGCCAGGGGTACCTGCAAACCTGTAAACAGCCCAACCCCCCTCACATGTGATGTTCTAAAACAAGGATCCTCAGACTTGGATCAGTTATGAGAAGTGTAACCACTTCTAACCCGGAGGTAAAGTGTTTACAATAACCATAAAATATCCTCCTCTAATTCACCTCAGTTTCTGAAGGTCAAAAATAAAGGTCATCCAGACTTGGCAGGCTTCCCAGATAGCCCTAGCACTACAGGAAATCTGTAGCACAGAGTTCTCAAGAAGAAACCCACATCTGAACCGTGTTTCATATTCCCGCACCAGACCGAAATGGAATGGGAAAGAATATGAACCACTCTAGCCTAGGTGTCACTCAGGTCCCAGGTATAGGACCTTAACTCTCAATAGAACCCCACCCACCAAAGAAAACAAAATCCAACAATGACAGTATGATAGTATGATGTATAAAACTGTAAAGAAAGCAATAAACAAAACTGTACATAAAGCAATAAAATAAATTCAAAAACACATATAGCACATAACACCCCAGTAAACACAAATCAAACAAGCGCTAGGAGGAACCCACAAAAAGAACCAGAAGCCCTGGTTACAATATAAGGGTCCCCAGCAGAGTCGCCAAGCTGTCGCTCCCGCCAAATGACACACAGGTCAAATGGGGTACAGACGCGAACGGTCGGCGAAAGGAGAGTACACACAAGGGTGGACTCAGAAGACAAGAGTCGCCAGCTAGGCATTTTTATCTCGGAGGAAAGGTAATGCTGCATAGACCTGAGAAGAGATATGGATAAGACGGTTACGAACCAGAGAGACTGAGAAAGGGGGTTGGTTACAACCTGGGAAGGTATTAGCACCCAGATTGTCTGCCGTACTCGACGGGATCCACGCTTAAAAGATTTGTGTTTAAAAGGGGTAGTGTCAGTGCAATTTGTGTGCAAAAGCTGGAAAAGAATGCAAGTGTCAGTGTAAAATAAATGTGAAGTGTATAAGAGAAGTGTCAGTGCAAGAACAAGAATGAAGCTCAAGACTTTGAGGCTTAAAAGAATAATACTGGAAGGAGGGGGAATACACATAGACTTTTGTTCGATAGCTGTTAAGTTATGCCTACGTATCCTCTCGTGCAATGAGGAAGTCAAAACACCGTAGTTCGACTCAAAGAGACTGAAGGATGAATTGACTTGTGAATTGCTTACTTGTCTATGCTCAAGTGTATGACCTGTCTGGCTCAGGTGCAAACTGTCTTGCATTAGACGGAAGAAGCAAGTTCTCGTTTGTGAGTGAAGATGATGAGAAAAGAATCCCGGAGGAGACGATTATTGTTTGTTTTTGTGTTTTCAATCTTTTATTGCCCTTTTTGAAGTTTGTCATAAGAAAATTAGCTTAAGCCTAAATCAGGGGTTAGTAAACTCATCACATCCTCCCTCTGATTAGGGGTAATGAGAATACCTTAAATGTGAAGTAAGCACCTCACACTTAATCACCATGATGTAGGATTAAGATCATTAACCTACTTGTGATTATTTAGATGTTTTTGTTGTTTTTGTTTAGTGTTAAGTAATGAGCTTAAGCCATAATCAAGGATTTAATGAACTCATTACACCATCCTAATAGAAGGATAATAGATGAGAACATTTAAGCTGAGAAAGACTCCTCAACTTAATCCATGATTAGGGATTAACCTCATGACAAAACAAAACCTTTATTAAATGGATTTTAGTTAATGGTAAGATTAAGAAATGAGTTTTATGGTTTGTAAGACAACTTGAGGGGGACTTGTCCATTAACACTAGGGTTAGTCCTTCTTAACCAATTAAGGAAGAATTAGAACCCTAATGCAAGGCCCAAGTTACAAATTTGATGTCTTGATGATTATTAGATGAATTGATTAAAGGATTTAAACACATTAAGGGTTTAACACTTAGGATTAAAGTTGTACACTCCATCCTAATAGAAGGATGCAGGCATAAGCTTAATCACAAAGCCTTAAAACCTTTAGGGTTTAGTCCTGGATTATGAGATGAGAAGAGAAGACTCAAAGAGACTCAAAGGTAAAAACTAATGGGGGACTAAATCAAACCCTAATTGTTATCATACTTGGAGATTCTAGGGTTTATGAGGCTTAAGAGAATAAGAATCTTCAAAGAACACTAAGGAGGAACAAGATGAAAGGAGGAGAAGAAAAGCAAGACAACTTGCTTCACTTAAGAAGGCAAGTTGCCTGAAGATAGAAGGTAAGAGATGAACATGAATGAGCAAGCTCACTCTCATACAAATATAAAAATGCAGCAAAGATGCAAGAGAGATGAAGAGAGATTGTGAGAAGTGAAGGCAAATTCACTTCTCAAAACAACTTACCACCTGAAAAGTTAGCAAAGAAATGAAATGCAATGCAAAATGAGATGAGATGTCATGATGCAAGATAAAGTCAGAAGCATATCCATGATGTTAATGATGCTAAGAGATGATGCAAACACATGACAAGAGATGAGAGTGAGCATACAAGGATGAGGATACAAATGAGGCATGCTTTGAATCATAAAAGATTCATGAATGTTTATGAAATGAAATGGACACATAACATAACAAATGAAAGATGCAATGACCAAACATGGTTCTAAGATGTCCTAAGATGTCTTATGAATCATGTGGATGCACAAAATGTCATGGCAAGTTATTGAATGCAAGCAAATGGAAAATGGATACAAGATAAGGCACAAATTAGGGTTTATGAACAACATGCAACACAAAATTCAAAATCAGAAGCATAAAGCATGATAAAAAATTGAAAATGGGATCAAAGTAGCCCTATCCCTACACAAGTTCACTGCCCAAAGGAGGGGATCCAACTCTTAACCTAGTGCAAGTTATGAATTTCCTAAGTTGGCTAGGGTTTTGGGGTACCTCATCATAAAAAATGCAAAACAAATTGAAAATGCAAGATCAATTCAAACCAATTTTATCCTATAAACTACATGCTATGAAGAATGCAATTCAAGAAGAACCATCATCAAACTCTCAAGGGTTAGGCAGAATGAATTTTTCAAAGTTTGAACCAAAATATTGCCTTAAAATGAATTTAATTCCAATGAAAATGATCAAAAGGCATCAAGAACCAAAAAGAAATTTGTTTTGAGAGTTGGATAATGTTTCAAAATGTTTTTAAATGCAATGTGAATTTTTTGGTGATTTTTAAATATCTAAATGCATTTTTAACTAATTAATTTTCATTAACTAATTAAAAATAAACATTTAAATGATTTAAAAATAATTTTTAATGCAAAAAATAAAAATAAAAATATTTTTGGGTTCTGAAAATTAATGAAATGTTTGACAAAAATTTTCAGAATTTTTAAATGTGTTTTACTATTTTAAATAATTCGTAAAAGATAAATCAAATAAAATGAAAGTAAAAATGAATTAATGAGAAGTATGCACATCCACTGGCTGAGATTCAAAGAGAAAAGGAGGGAATTGACCCGCGCGCATCTGGACGGCCCACATTTGAACTGACTGAATTAAACTAAACTTAATTAATTAATCTAATTAATTAGGATTAGGGTTTAATGAAATGATCCAGGCCATTCAAACACGCGGGAGTCAAACCTAGTCAACTAGATCCATGGTCCAGATTCAAACTGAACCCTAAACGCAGATTAAGCCCTAATCACATTCAGGTCACCGGAGAAGAGCTCTGGTCGTCTTCTCCAGTGACATCTCTCCCTGAAAATTTCAAACTCACTCCCTAGGTCATTTCTGGAGCTCTAAAGCTCCAGATCACTTCCTCTCACCTCCCTAAACTCATCCCTGACCTCAAAAACAATTTATTCCTAACCATTAACAAGATTCGAAGCAAGGTACAAAAATGGTAGAAATTTCAGACAAGCCATACACACTCATTTCTCAACCATTTTCGAAAATTTAAAGTTCAGTGTGACCAGGGAAGCAAGCTTAATCATTTAGAAACTTAAAACAAGAGTTCTGGAAAAATGTTTTCACATGGCTACCTGAGATGGAGCTTTCAATCCAGGAGCTTTTTGACTGCTTCCTTGCTTCAAAATGACTCCAATGAACCTCCTGAGGAGTTTGCAAAGCTTGTATGGAGTTTATTGTGACTAGTTTGTGAGCTTGATGAAGTTCTGTTCAGTGAGGGATGAGAATCGTGTTTTTGATATGTAGGGTTTCAGGGCAAAGTAATGGTTGGTAACTGGTCAGTGGATCAAGGTGAGTGTTTCTGTGAAGTTTATTTTGATGTTTGAAGCTTGTGTGAGGAGATTCGAATGAAAATGCATAAGAGGTGAGTTTTGAGAATGCTGCCTTGTGGGATGTTTCAGGATGTGTTGTGTTATGTGTTGGGTTGCTTTTGGCACACATATCAATCCTTGATAGGTCAGAGAGTTGTTGTGGAGCAGTGTGATTGGTATGGAGCAAAATACATAAAGTCAACTTTTTGTGTAAGAGAGGTATGGGTCAATTCTGTCAAGGTACAAGGCATGGCTTGGCTGCAGCTTGAATCAAGGAGAACCATAGAAATGAAATTGAGGCAATGCAGCAAGTGGATTAGGGTTTGTGAGAGTTTTTGCAATTTCACAAAGTCTTGGCCCTTTTGTGATTACTTGAAGCATAAGTCATGAAAATGGGAGGTTCTTTTGTGCAATCTGATTTTTAGGTCATGGTTCATGTTTGTGCAAAGGTTAGAAGTCAATTAGAGGTCACATAAAGGCTCGGCATGAGGTTTTGCAACTTTGCCTCTTTGGTACAAAACTTGAAATTATGTGATTTTGTCCAACTTTGACAAGCCATAACTTTTGATCCAAAATGAATTAGAATGAGTTCTTGTACTTTTTGAAAAGGGAATGATACATTCTACAACTTTCATGACCAAAGTTTTCTCATTTGAAGCATTTTTTAATCAATTTGAGGAGGTTGAAAAACTTTCCCAAAATGGCAAGTTTTCATTACAAGTCATTTTCCCAAAAAGGAAATTTTGCAAATGGCTTGAAATTATCCAATTTTGTGAACTTATAACATATTCTATGATCAAATAAAGATCATACACATTCAAAATGATGGAGAACACCATTTGGTTGGGTCACTGGGGGCCTCAGATGCTCTGATTTTGCACTGACTTGCTCAAGAAGTCAACTCTTGATCAGATGCCTTCCCCATGCAATTTCTTCATGAAAATTGATATGCATGATCCCTATAACATATAGAGACCAATAGAATCAAGAATGACCAAAAAATTTGGAGTTATGGCCTCTGAAACCAAAACCCTAATTCTAGGTCATCTGTGTAGTTAAACCTGGCTCTGCTTCCATGCCTTTCTCAGTTCTTGTGATTCTTTGACTTTCTTGAATTGGTGAGGATATGATATGATGTTTGAACACACATGGACCCCTTTGAAGTGATTGAAGACCTTTGGAATGGCTCAAATGGCTCAGGGATGGCTCAGATCACAAACCCTAGGTGCAGATGACTTAGAACCAATGCAGTGAACCAAAAAATGTAATATGAGATGCTATGATTGAATTTATGAATATGAAAAGATCACAAGCCATGATGAAATGGGTGAGGGCAAATTTGGGGTGTTTACACGTACGCGGTTGAATGAGAAGAGGCTTCGTGTTTCCCTTGGTATTGGATGGCGGCGAATTTGATGAAGAAGAAGGAGAAATTTCATAAAAGACGAGAAGAAGACGCACGATTTTGCGATGTACCAGGAGAGCACCGATTCAAGATAAGGATTGCTTGGTTTCATCCTTTCCTTCGTTCATCCGTAATGGAGCCTAGATTAGGTGTTAGGTCAAAGATTTTGTCGTAGAGGATTCAAGCGATTCATTCGGGGTGTTTGAATGTTTATTGGTGGTTTCAGGGAGAACGGAGTGGAAGAAATTTTCGCGGCGAGCTTGGAAGAGAGGATGAACACCGTAAGGCCGTAACGGAGAGGAGATGATAGAAAAGTATGGTGGGTACACGCTCTTCGCGAGGTAAATGGTGTAGTTGAGGTCGAACGGAAGGGAGAAGTTGACGACGAGGTCCGGTGGTGATGATGAATCGGCGGGGTCCGGTGGTGATGATGAATCGGCGGCGCCGTTTGAGAGGTTAGGAAGATGATGTTCTGAGTGTATCAAGGCCTCTTCATAACTTTGTTCTCTTCAGAATTAGGTCAAGCCATATTGGGCTAGGATTGGGCCCAGATTTACACCCTGGAATTGATATCAACACCGCCAGATTTGCTGTGTACACCTTCCCTGCGGGTGTCAAAGAGAATGGGCCTTGGGCCATATTTGCTAGCTGCAGGCCACAATTCCCGTTGCACCTCCCTGTTTTCTTTATTATTAACTTTTCTTTTTTAAAAGTTTGTTAATTGTTTTTTGTTAATCGTGTTTAATCTCTTGTAATTAATTTTTGTTAATCAACATCTAGATTAATTCTATGATAAATTTAATTAGGATGTTATTCATAATTTTAATCATGATTGTGAATTAATTTTGCATTAAAGTGTTCATGAGGTTTTTGATCGATTTGAATCGATTTCAAGTATGGCGGATCTTCACAAAATGATTATGGAAGATAAGCATTTATTTTTCTTATGGGGATTACAAGACCTTGCTTGAGGTTTTTTTCGGATTTCTTTTATGTGAAGAATCGGCACTTCGATCAAGTAAGTAATCTCGATTCTCCACTTTTAAGCATCATAATAGTTGTATGCGGTTTAGGACCATATAGCTTAAGGTGCATATTGAGCCCTCCCACCTAAGGAACTGGATATATTTGTGATATATATTGATATGTGTCGATTTTGGAGTTTAGGGATTAGGTTACGAACCATTAGGATCGATTCCTTTCACTTCCCCTTAAAATCCACTTTTTTGTCCGTTTCGTAGCAATTATTAAAAATAGTTTTAGGTGTGATAAAATTCTGAAAAAAATTCATGAGTGATCCTCATTCTCTTAATTAATTTGTCATATTTTTTGTTTCCAGATTTGGGTGGTTTTAATAATTAATTTGGATTTTAGATCATGAGCTGTCCCAAAAAGGAGTGTTTTGGCATAAGGGACCGAAAATGATTTTTCCCCATAGGTGTGAAACCTATTTTTTGTGTGTGATAAATCACTGTAATTTGTGACATTTTGATACTCCTTAGGCATTTTTTTCATAATTTTAGATGCCCTTTTTGTTCCACTTTGTGGAGTTGTTTTTGGTGATCATGCTTTGTTACCTTGCCAATCAAGGAATTGTTTTAGCACTTTGGTGCATAATTTTAGGGAATCCTTTTGGACCATGTGATATAATTACTATATTATTCCAGGGATTTAATTTCATAATTTTTAAAGGCTTTTTGCTATTTTAGGTTGATTCATGTGTTTATGTGTCGCATAACCTAAATGTTAAGAAGGCATTCATGCCATTTGCTTGGAATACTTTTTGGTAACTTTTAGGAGTTAATTATAGGTCATTTTTAGGTCCTTAATTCCAGTCATATGTCATTTTATGAATCATACTCATTTGGTTTGTTTTGGTGCTTTAAAGTGCATACTTATGTGAACTAACTTTAACCTAAACTCATTTCTCTTCTCCTATAAATAATAACTTGAATTATGTGGAAATAATTAATGCCTATTCATGCATTCTAATTGCATCTCATACCTTGTATGCTACTTACCCATAATAATTTCATTCATATTCACATGCCATTCTTCCTTAGTTTGCATCATTTGCGATCTTATGCGATGTTTGTTCCGTTTCTTCTCATATCTTCTTCTCATTGCTACATATGCCTAATCCATTGCATCCATGATTGTATATTCATTCATACATCTTCATAAACATTCACTACTTACTTTTATGTTCATTTCATGTATTAATTCATGTTTGTAAGCCATATGCATTCATACTTCATCCATAAACCTTAATTTGCATTCATGTGAACTTAAGTGAACTTTTTGTACATAGTTTGACATAGTTTGAACTTGTGAGGTATCCTAGCATCCTTAGGGACCTATAGCATGTAGCTACTGAATTTAGAAGCCATGTAACCTTTAGGTACCTTCACCTTTAGACTTAGGTCTTATTTTTAACCCTAGTTCCATTCTAGGATGTTTATGGTGCTTAATCGCTTTCATGCTTTGATTTTACCTTCAATATGCATTGCCATGCTAATTTTTGTTTTGGAGGGGGGAAGATTGAGGTAAGCATCACTTCATGCCTATCTCTTATGCATTTTAATTGTATTTGCCTTAGCATTTTGTGCTTTGTTCATAGGTTCCCCTTTTGTTCTTTAGAACCAACTTAACTTCCTTAGGAAGTAAGTTAGTTTCTAACTCTCTTTCCTTCTTTTCCTTTTCTTTCTTAGGATTAGAATACCTCACTAACCATAGGATATCCCTTTTGTATATGATAAATAACTTAGGGTTGTGTCTTAGTTCCCCTTAGTTTTTTTCCTTTTTGCAATTTGAGTCATTCTTTCCCACCTCATGAAGAAAAACAATAAAACATTTAATGAAAACCAGACTTTCTTGTACGACACGAGACTTTGTTGCGGAGTGTTTATATGCGTCCTGTTTCGGGGCGAGGTATAAATACTCACCGTGATGGATAGGTCTTAGTACAAGACAGTTCACAAACAAATTCAAAACACTTCTCATAAAAGACAAAAAAACAAATAACAAGCGACTATCCTGCGGGAACTTCTCTTCTCATCTCATTCACTCACAAAGCAAACTCGCGACGACTTGTCTCGTATGCAAGACGGTAAACGCACTCGTACCAGACGAGTCTGCAACACCTGAGCATAGACATACGCAGTTCCAGCTGTAAAAAACACAAACAAATAGTTCCCGCCTTAGTTAGGCGAACTACGTCGACTCTGATCCTCATTATCCCGATGAGGTACGTAGGCAGCGGGGTAGGGCCCGTTCGAGCACATTCTTTATTTTTCCTACATTTTCACTGTTCTTTCTCTTCCTCTTTTCCAGTCCCTTTTCTCATTTCCATTTCCATTCCAGTTAGCAGTTCATTTGTTCAGCAGCAACTTTATTTCTCACCCTTTGAAACAAACAAACAAGCGTGGATCCCGTCGGGTACGGTAGACGATCTGGGGTGCTAATACCTTCTCAGGTCGTAACCGACTCCCGAACCTAGATCTTTGGTTCGCAGGACCTTGTCCTTTCCTTCTTCCTTAGGTTTGTGCAACATTACCTTTCCCATTCATTCGGGATAAAAATGTCTGGCTGGCGACTCTACCTTTTCCGCGCCACTTTCGCGTTTGTACTAGGATGAAAATCCCGGGAGCGACACAAGCGCAACCACGATTCGACTTTGCTCCGCTGTGTGGATAAGAAAGAAGCAGTAGATATTATGGAAGACATGCATGATGAGATCTTTGGTACTCATTCTAGTGGGCATACAATGGCTAAGAAGATTCTGAGTGAAGGTTATTATTGGTCTACCATGGAAGATGACTGCTATCAACACTCCAAAACTTGTCACAAATGCCAGATTTATGTTGATAAGGTTCATGTGCCTCCAGTTCCGTTAAATGTTCTAACTGCTCCATGGTCTTTTGCCATGTGGGGCATTGATATGATTGGTGAAATCAAACCTACTGCCTCTAATGGGCATCGTTTCATCCTTGTAGTTATTGATTACTTCACAAAATGGGTAGAGGCAGCTTCATTTGCTTCTGTTACTAAGAATGTTGTGGCTCGATTCATCAAATATAATCTTATATGCAGATATTTCATCCCTGAAAGGATTATCACAGATAATGGTACTAATTTGAACAACACTATGATCACCGATCTCTGCACGTAGTTCAAGATTAAACATCACAATTCTTCTCCATATCGTCCAAAGATGAATGACGCAGTGGAAGCCGCCAACAAGAATATTAAGAAGATATTGCAAAAGATGATAGTTACATATAAGGATGTGCATGAGATGTTACCATTTGCTCTTCATGGTTATCGTACCACCATGCGTACTTCAACAGGGGCAACCCCATTTTCCCTTGTCTATGGTATGGAAGCAGTTTTACCCATTGAAGTTCAAATTCCCTCTTTGAGAATTATGAAAGATGCAGGCTTAGATGAAGATGAATGGATTCAGACTCGACTCGACCAGATAAACTTGATTGATGAGAAAAGATTAGCAGTTGTTTTTCATGGTCAGATGTATCAGAAACGTATGATTAAAGCCTTCAATAAAAAAGTTAAGAAGCAAGTGTATCAGACTGGTGATTTGGTAATCAAGCGTATTATATTACCACAGGGTGATCCCAGGGGCAAATGGACCCCCACCTATGAAGGGCCATTTGTTGTTAAGAGAATATTTTCTGGAGGTGCCATGATGCTTACCACTATGGACGATGAAGATTTCCCACAGCCTGTGAACACAAACATAGTTAAAAAATACTATGCATGAAAAGAGACCCGCTAGGTTGACTGGCCTAGGCAAAAATAAGGGCATCCCGGCGAACCAAAAGGGTTCGGGCAAAAATTAGGGATATATATGAAAAAATGTACACCCGGCAAGTCGAAAACCTGAAAAGGAGGCTTGGGCAAAAAAGGGTATCCCGGTGGATTGAAAACCTGAAAGGGAAATCCAAGCAAAAGTTAGGGATTAAAGCGTATAACTATGTCTCGTTAGATCACCCATGCAACCCCCACTAGTTGTGTTATCTATGTCAAGTTCAACAGATACCGATCAGTCCAATCGTTTCCTATCCGATAGCTGAAGATGAGATAATTGAAGATAATGGCAATAGCAAAGTTGAAACTCAATAGGGTTATTTACACATAGCTATTTTTCCTTGTAAAAATTTCTTTGACGAATTCCTCTTACTAGGATTTCCGTCTCCGTATTAAAACATGTCTAGTTATAGGTCTATTTCTAAGAAATAAGAAAAAATTCCATTTCTATATTCAGCTTTACTTTTCCCTCTTTCAGCTTTACTTTTCCCCTTTTTACTAAAGCGAAAAACGTCCATTGATTATGTTTGAATGAATATATGCCTTTGAATATGATTGATGTTTACCAGAAATGCATAAAATACAATAATAGCATTTACTAAGAACGAACGGAGGTAGGAATTCAACGAAGATTCGCCAGTTCATCCCCACAGATTAATCTTTACGGATATCCTTACGGAGTACTTCAAGTAATATCTTATACTTTCAACTCTACGAAGTCTCCAAGCAGTTTCATATCCTCCGAAGAATTGATACTTAACTACATAGGTCTCCCGGATCTATGTCCATCTCTTTTATCCTTAATTCAGGAACTTAATCCTTCAATAAGAAGTACGAAGAACGAAAAACGGGAAGTTCTAAGTACGATGTTCTTAAAACAAGACGGGAACGAAGTCTTCATGCTCCTCAGTAACAAATCGGGATTTATTTTCCCCAGCCAGCAGTTGTTATATGAAGCTATTGATCAGCTTCCTAACATAATTCATATCACATTCATATCATATCATACCATATAATATCATACACATTCCCATAAAATATTATCTTGCAAGTTGTTATATATATCATTATACTTGCACCAAGCTAACCTTGTTTTTCAGGTAAATTCTCCAGCAGATAAACTTCATCAACAACTTACCTTGGGCCGTCGTTTATTCTTCCCAATGGTTATCTTGTTACCTCGTGTCGTCGTTTATTATTCCCGCAGGTTATCTCATTTTTGGGCCGTCGTTTATTCTTCCCAGAAATCAACTTACCTTGGGTCGTCGTCTATTCTTCTCAATGGTTATCTTGTTACCTCGGGCCGTCGTTTATTCTTCCCGCAGGTTATCTCATTTTTGGGTCGTCGTTTATTCTTCCCAGAAATCAACTTACCTTGGGCCGTCGTTTATTCTTCCTAATGATTATCTTGTTACCTCGGGCCGTCGTTTATTCTTCCCGCAGGTTATCTCATTTTTGGGCCGTCATTTATTCTTCCCAGAAATCAACTTACCTTGGGCCGTTGTTTATTCTTCCCAATGGTTACTTTGTTACCTCGGGCCATCATTTATTCTTCCCGCAGGTTATCTCATTTTGGGCCGTCGTTTATTCTTCCCAAAAGTCAACTTACCTTGGGCCATCGTTTATTCTTCCCAATGGTTACTTTGTTACCTCGGGCCGTCGTTTATTCTTCCTGCAGGTTATCTCATTTTTGGGCCGTCGTTTATTCTTCCCAGAAATCAACTTACCTTGGGCCGTCGTTTATTCTTCCCAATGGTTATCTTGTTACCTCGGGCCGTCGTTTATTCTTCCCGCAGGTTATCTCATTTTTGGGCCGTTGTTTATTCTTCCCAGAAATCAACTTACCTTGGGCCGTCGTTTATTCTTCCCAATGGTTATCTTGTTACCTCGGGTCGTCGTTTATTCTTCCTGCAAGTTATCTCATTTTTGGTCCGTCGTTTATTCTTCCCAGAAATCAACTTACCTTGGGCCGTCGTTTATTTTTCCCAATGGTTATCTTGTTACCTCGGGTCGTCGTTTATTCTTCCCGCATGTTATCTCATTTTTGGGTCGTCGTTTATTCTTCCCAAAAATGTCATTTCCATATTTAAGAAGCATATCAGAAGACTATTTATTTAAATGGAATCTTTAAGCCCATTCAAGCATCACGATCAACCAACAACATCATTCTACACACCAGCAAGTGCAAATTTTTGGGTTTTTTTGTTCAATCCTCTTCAATCTTCAAGTCACGAATGGCGTACATGCCAATCTAACTCCTCAGATTCTAGAAAATTGAACAAGGGGCAACTATTTTACCCCAAAATTTTCCCTCCCACAATCAAGACAATCTCTCTCAAGACTTCTAAATGATCATAAGGTCCTCAAGACTCCCAATTAGTCAAGAAGTGTGGAAGTTCCTCAGATAATGCATCCTCCTAAGCAAAGTGTCCAAAACTAGGGTTTTGTGTTTCTTCAGGTTAAAATGAGTTTCAAGGCCTCAAGTGAGCTTCATAACATCCCACATGTACTCAAGAATCCCCATGTCAAGTTTCAAAGCTTTCCCAATAAGTTTGCCCAGTCAGATGATCAGATATGCAAAAATCAGTCAAAATAATTAAAAAGTCAAACTAAGGTCAACTGTGGTCAAATTAAAGTCAAACTTCAAGATTTTTTGCCAATATCAATTTTATGAAGTAAAATTCATCATTTTATCAAGGGTTGATCATGATTCATCAAGGAAGTTTCAGATCATCAAGAATCAAGAGTTTCTAAATTAGGGCTTTCTTAAGAAAAGTCAATTGAACTTTGACAAGCCATAACTTTCACATGCTTCATAAAAAATTTTCCATCCAAATCTCATTTTGAAGGAAATTGAATTCTCTACAAATTTGTGTCTCACAAGCCAAGCCTAAAAATGCTTCATTTAGAAGGTATGAGCTAAAACATTATAGGTCATTTCAAAAGTCAACAAAAAGTCAAACTCTTCCAAAGGGCATAATTTGAAAATGGTAAAGGATATAGACATGAGACCAAAGAGGTTGATTAGATAAATCTTTAAGCTTTCTAAAATGCCTAATAACACCTTCATAGCCTTAAAATTGAGGGATTTATGCCTTAGCAAAGTTGGGAAATTTTTGAGGGGTATATTGAGCAAATGAGGTCTTAAAACCAAATTTTTTCAAATGGGCTTGCAATTTTGTAATCCAATCCTTACAATGACATCATGAACGACCCAATGCTTATTTTTTCAGATTTTTATAGTTTATTTTATATTTATTTGGATTTTATTCATTAAAATTCAATTTAAATATATATAAAATATGAAAAATCAAATAAAGCATGAAATCTTTGATTGAAAATCATTTGAATTATATTTAGAATGATTGAAAATCAACTAAAGTCAGATTGAACCTAAAATAGCAAGTTTTCATATGATTTTTGAACTTTTATGGTGATTGGAATCTTCATGATCAAGTTATCACATAAGCCCATAAATCCATAGGTTTTTTGACCTAAATCGAATCCCTATAAGTTGATAAAGAGAACTAGTGCACAAGGACGAGTTTGGTTGCCTCCAAGAACAAGAGCAAAGTAAAAAAATTTCAACAAAAAGTGAGATTCGGTTTTGGAGTTGGAGAGGATTTTTGGTCATTTTAAAGGTTGCAATACACTCTCCAATGATCACTGAACATGTATCAATCATTTGCATCATCAAGAACACCCTCATATGACCTAACCGAATCACATTATCTTTTTATTTTCAATTTTTCGATTCTCATCATATATGTATTATCAATGAATTCTAACCTGATATTGTTAATCCTGATGTTGTTTAGATTGATTCTGCACGTTTTCTTGGAGTTTCGAAGCCGGATGATATAATTGCCATTGTTAGGCTTTGATAGCTCGTTTTAGGGTTTTACGTGTGAAGCAATATAAATCCTTTAAAAGACCATGGCTAGACTATATATGTCCTAAGGATCGCATTAACCAAATTAACTTGATGAAAATATAGGTCTAGCTATGAGATACGATTTTCGCAGGTTATGAATGTGGGAAAATTCACAGGAAATTGTATATAATTTCGCAGGTACATTCACAGGGACGGAGGAAGAAGATGAAGAAGTTTGGCGCGAATTCAAAATTTCAAATTCTTGTTTTGTTTATTATTTTATTTGTTCCATTAAGTTATCACAACGCGCATGTGGCTCAGCTGGTGGATGTCTCTCTCTTGAAAGGATAATACCTGGGTTCGATTCCCAGTTTGTTCATTTTTTTTGTTTAACTTATTTGTTTTGCAGGTTTGATATATAATCTTATGAAGCCATATTAAAATTCAAAGGGCGCGCTGGCCCAGTGGAGACGCTAAGGGATTTTGACGCAGAGGGCATGGGATCAAATCCTGGTGTCCAGCAATTTTTTTTCTTCATTTTTATTATATTTTGAAGGTTTAATATATAATTGTGTGTTGCTGATCCTTATCACCACTAGCACGCAGCTCAGATGGTAATCATCCTCTTCATCCAGGTTAGGGGGCCTGGGTTCAAATCTCAGGTCCATCCTTTTTCTAGCTTTCCTCTTTTATTTTGTTAATTTGTTTTATTTAATTAATATAATTAAAATACTTTCTAAATAAATAGCCAAATACTTAATTCCAATTAAAATTTTCTAATCTTTCCTTTAATTTCTAAAAAATTTATATTTTGTAAATAAGTACTAATTTTTTATTATTATTTATTTTACTATAATTATATTTTGTAAATAAAAACTTATTTAATTAATTATGTTAAAAAAAAACCCTAATTTTTTCCATTAACCCCAAAAACTTAATTTATTTTCTTTAACCCTAATTAAATTATTTTTTATAATAACTTTTTATTTTGTATAAATTTTTAATACCTTATCCTTTTATTATTATTATTAAGTTATTTAAACTTATATTATTTTTCTTACAAACTCTAAAATTCTAAATTATTTAACTTATTTAATTTCTTTAAAAATTCTAATTTTTCTTTATTGCTTCATTATTATTTTCTTTTCCTAATATTTATTATTGCTTTATTTATTACTTATTTATATTTGCTTTATTATTTATTTTTTCCGATTATATTGTAATTATCCCAAAGCCATGTAATAATTCTAGATTTATTTTTCGTCTTTATTTTATTATAAATATTTATTGTGTGGTTAGTAAATAGGGTGTGGAAATTATTTGTAATTAATTTAATTTAGATAACTACTTTAAAAAAAGATAAATATTTGAAAATAAACACTCACACACGTAAGTCGATCTTTGATCGCCGTCTTGCACTTCCTAGGGTATTCCTCTTGGTTGCCTTAAAATAAAATGGTCAAGTCCCTCGAATATAGGGATGTCTTAAGCAAAGTCCCTTCACTTATAAAATCATCAAGTCCTTACAATTTAAAAGATCAAGTCCCTTCGAGGTTGCCTACGAAATAATGATCTTGTCCCTTCGAATAAATGATGATAGTCCCTACGAATTGCTAAAGACATCCCTTAAGTTGCTTTCTATGACCATACGATGACCCTACGCTTGTCCCTTAACACATCCAAGGTAATGACTACATATTCCTTAATAATAGGGATAGTCTTACCATTGAAAGAACATACGAGAACATGAAAGGCTTAATCTAGGGTAGGTACCTCTTAGTTACTTGCTCACTCTTCAAAATTACTTTTGACACCTCACTTTCTTAAACATTTTTCAAAACAAGGTTTTGTATATATCCATACGAGGATCATTACAAAGTACTTAGAAAAATTTCTAATCACACACTACATTCTTCAAAAACAATTTAAGTGAGCTAAGTAACTAAGAGCCCATGGATAACCATGGATATAAAGGGTGCTAACACCTTCCCTTTGTATAACCTACCCCCCGAACTCAAGTCTTTTAAAATAGGTCTTTCCTGTTCTTTTATGTCCTTTCCATTTGGATAAAATAAAAGTCGGTGGCGACTCTTGCTATCCGCAACATGACTAAAAGTCAGTTCTTCCACCGTGTTACAGACTGGATATAAAAATAGGATGGAGGCACTGTTAGGGTTTGAAGAGAAATAAGAGAGAAGAGAGAAAATTGGCGAGAGAGAGAGAGAGAGAGAAGAGAGAGAGTGGAAAAAGTGGGAAATAATAAAGTGGTTTTGTAAAAGGAAAATGCTTATTAGTAAGAAAATGTGAAAACAAGAAATGTAAGAATAAATCTCAACCATTCATTATCACCACTACCCCATGATCCCTCTTAAAAAGGAAGTTAAATTTAAAATCAATTTAAAATTCACTTCTAATAGCATATTTAAGTGATGAATGGGGATTTGAATTTTCCTTGCCACCATAGACTAGATATAGAAAGAGGACGGAGGCACTGTTAGGGTTTGAGGGAAAATGAGAGAGAAGAGAGAAAATTGGTGTGTGTGTGTGTGAGAGAGAGAGAAAGAGTGAGAGAGAAGAGAGAAAATTGGTGTGTGTGTGTGTGTGTGTATGTGTGTGTGTGTGTGTGTGTGTGAGAGAGAGAGAGAGAGAGAGTGGAAATAGTGGGAAATAATAAAGTGGTTTTGTTAAAGGAAAATGCTTATTAGTAAGAAAAGGTGAAAACAAGAAATGTGAGAATAAATCTTAACCATTCATTATCACCACAACCCCATGATCTCTCTTAAAAAGGAAGTTAAATTTTAAATCAATTTTAAATTCATCTCTAAAATAATGACATGTGTGTATTCTTGCATTTCTTTTTCAAATTCTGTTTTACTAAATAACATTGCTCTTTGTAAAATTGGGCTAGTAAGGACATGACATATGCAATATAATGAGAGATGTAGAAGTAATTTAATTAATACTTTTGTTAATTACATAATAGCCATTTTAGTAGTGTAAATTTAGAGAAGAGAAATGACAAATTAGGAAGTTAATGCAATAGAATTATAATGGATAGGTAGTAGATTATTGAAATTTATAAATCAATAATTTAAAAAAATAAAAAATAATATTTAATTAATTTTTTTTGTCTATTCTATATAATTAGCACGTTTGAATAAAAACCCAAAAAAATTGAATCAAATCATCATTCTCAATTATTTATTTTTCATATTTTACATAGCGTGCATTTGATTATACGGACTGCAATTAATTTTGAGTTAATAAATTATACAACAATAATTTTAACTGAAAATCGTTTAAATATTAAGTAATTTATGTTTGGTTATATTTACATAAAAATGAACAAAACAATGAATTTTAATTAAAAACTAAATTAACACTTAAAAACAATGAATTCTAATTTACAATTTTTTTTAAATAGTTTAGTAATCGCAATTCATCCTTTAAAGATTATAGTTACAAACTGAGGTTGCAACTCCGCAGGTGAATGAGGCTCTAAAACTTGTGTGATATGGTGAACATTGTTGGACGCCATCTTGATTGAGGTTTGTTTGTGTAGGTAAGAAAAGGAGAGAGCTTTTTATAATGATGATTGTGATTCCTAATATTCTCCCATGGTTACTTTGAAAATGTAAAAGTAATCAATGTTTGTGAAGTGCAAAAGCTTAACATCGGGTATCAAAATAATAATGAAAACTGACTGTCAAGTTTCCAAAATGGATTTGAATAGACAATTATTTAAGATGAGTCTCTTGAATTGACTGTCAAAGTATTTTTTTGTACAATATTTCTGACCCTAGATAATAGCCCACGTAATTTCTAAATAAAAAAAATCATATAAATTTATGAACATGTAAAATTAAACAAATATACTCACAAAATCATATTTTTTCCCATGCATACCATAAGTTTCCGAAACCGTATTTCTGCAATAATAACACTTAAAGCCATACCTTGTTAGCTTTAACACCCAACGATAAAACTTGATCCAGTCTTAACCTCATGAATCCGCCAAAACACAAATAAGAGATAAGTTACAACTTGCCTGAAACATCATAAAAATCAGAAATGAAGCAGAGTGATTGAAAATAAAGACAAAATTAGGGATCAAAAACAAAAAATAAATTTGATCTACAAATAATCACATTAATTGCAGTGTCTTTGAATTACCATTTGGAGTATCCTCAACTGATTTAAAATTGTTTTGACTCTATAATACAAGCTAAACAATGGTTAAAAGAGAGTGACACTACTACAGAAAACCCATTTGACAACGGTTGAAAACTATATATAATGATGCAAATCAAGGCGTTGTTATGTAGAATGTTGTTGTAAGTACGCTACTTATAATGATGGACCTGAGACTGTTGTTGTATTCTGAAAAGCGCGTGTTTTATTACTACGGTGAAGTGTAACAACCGTTGTAATATAAACTGAATATCACAACGATTATCAGCTTCAATCGTTGTGAAACATACCCTTAGTTTATTATATACAAATATATATTGCTTGTTTTACCATACACCTAATTAAAGGAATACAATAATTAAATTGGTAAATAAATATATAATATGTAAATTAAACTCACCATTGTTCTCCGAATTGCATGCGTCTCATCATGCATATTTTATGTTCTTTAACACAAATATGGTTCAATGGACGGTTTCCTTCAATCCATTGATATCTATTATAATAGTTTACCTCATCATCACAAAATATCATCGCGATTTTATCATCATAACAATCATGATCATAACAATCACTATGATTAGTGACGACGATGAGGTATTGTAGAATTATAGATATCAATGAATTGAAGCAAACAGACTATTGAACCATATATATGTGTTAAGGAACATAAAAAGTATATAATGAGATGCAAGATATTCGGAATACATTGATTGTTATAGGTTGATTTTCAAATACATCTTAATTTTCAGATTATATGTTTCTATGTCAATTTAAATGATTGCATTTTCAATAAAAGGATAGTGAAACAAACAATATACATATCTTATCAACTCATACAGGTTTCTATGTTTTCTTATAATAAATTAAATTTCATATACAATATAAAAATGATTTCATATATATGTACCTTATCAACTCATACAGGCTTGCTACCACCATCATCACCATGTATCATATTTACTATACAACTTCAACTATTTCAAACAAGTAAATTAGTTAGTATTCATAATAACAAAATTTGAAACAAAACCCTAAGAAGTGGGATTGTAACCTAAGTTGAAACAGCATGAAGCAAACGATATAATGGGAACTATCTAACAAGAAGATTGAAATAGAAGAATACCTTATTTTCCATAGCTACACAAACAATATGTACATTACATTTGCTATTGCCATCATCTTCACCATGTTCATCTCGTTTGTAAAGCAATGAAAAAGAAACATAAGGAAGAAATATGTACACAAAAGCTTCATACTTCTTATATTTCTTTTCATTGTTTCTAAAACTAGACAAAGTTTGCTGCCTAAGTTGGAAGAAGAAGAATAATAAAAACATGCAACAAAAGAGATAATAAGGAATATCTTAATGGGAAATATGTAAATGCATTAATGGAAGAAGAAGAATACCTTAATGTATGAAGCGCAAGAGGAAAATGGGTGCTAGAGTTTTGTTGTGAATGAAACAGCGACAATGGGTCTCTTAATTCACTTATATGGGTAAATAGTTCACAACAGTTATTGCAAACAACCGTAATGATACATATATTTTTATTATAAATATATCACAATAGTTAAATATAAGAACCGTAGCGATACCCCTTTTATATGGTAAAAGGTTTGATTCCTGGCAATATTTTTTTTAATCAATTTTACATAATATATCACAACCATTATAATAACAAATTGTTGAAATATTACAACCTTTGCTCTTCCCAGAAGTGAGAAACGCTCATCCCAAGTATAATAATGATTTATGATTTTCTCCGTTTTTCAAAATATCGTTCGAGATTATCAACCATTACAATTTATCATCATTGCAAGCACCAAAATATCAGACTTTTCATCTTCAACCTCATCTATAAATAGACAGTTTTACATTTCTTAAGTATACATTCTTCGTAAAAATTAGTTCAATATATGACAATGCTAACACGAACGAGGTCGCAAATGAACAACGTCAGTGGCAAGATGAGGAAGGCCCACCATTTGTATCCTTGGTTGTCAGAGATACAACCTTAAGGGCGAGGAAGGCCAATAAGAAGAAGAATAAGCTGAAGAAGAAGAAGAAGAAGAAAAAGAAGCAGAGGAGAATTTTTTTTATATAATTTTGATGAGGGAAGTGAGGAGAGAGTGTCCCTGATTGGGAAGATGTTTTTGTTGTTATGGGCTCAGACATTTGATAATATATGTATATATGATTATTAATGTACTCTTCTTTTCTAAAATTATAATGAAGTTTTCTTTTTATATATATACTTGTCTCTTTTACTTTTAAAAAAATGAAGTTTAGAGGTTAACACTAAAAAATGAATTAATAGAAAATAGAAAAACAAAGATGAATGTTGTGTTTTGAGGTTAAAGTCCCCGTAACACTAAAAAATGAAATAAAATGTATGTTTAAAATTTAAATAAATGGAAAAAATATATAGTTGCTGGGAATCGATGCTTGTCACATCATGTATTACAATGGTTTTAAAGTCAACCATTGTTAAATATGGCTCTATTACAACGGTTTTCAATTTAACTGTCGTTAAATCAGGTGTTATAAATCAGATGCAAATTTTTTTAACATATTACAATGGTGTATAAGAATCCATTGTAAACCCGGCGTTGTTGTTTGCGCGTTTTGTAATATTGTGAGGTGGCTAGAGAGGAAACAAATAATAATACAAAACAAAACATATAATTAAACTCTTTGAAATAAGTTCCACCAAATTACAAAATATATCTTCACAGTTATACTGAAAACACATTTTTTCATCTGTTCAACGGCGAAATAAAAAGATGGTCTGGAGTTGTGGTTATGTCGAAGCCGAGTTTGTCTTCGGTCTTAAATTTGTTTTTCCTAGCATACTGATACCACCCGGTCCCAATGAACTTCTCGTTGTGTGAAAGCATTTTGTTTTGCCCAGTAGTGTGAATCTCTGCTGCATACAGCGAACCCGTATCAAAATCAATTAGATCGATTGTCCTTAGGTTATAGTAGAGTTATCTATATACAATGAGTTTTAGGAGATGCTATAAAGGTCATAAAAACTTTGTCAGTATCATGATTTAAATATTGAAATTCATACGATAACTTGCTTAAAATCACCCTTACCAGGACTTGCTTCTGGGTTGTTTTTCCATTTTTTATTACCCTTTCCCAGCAATACCCATCATCGTCTGACTCATATTCAAAATCTTCATCCCATACCTCTTCCAATCCATCCTCCCCATCTTCAGAATCATTGGTCACCTTAATGCACATCGATCATGGCACAACATTTGTTGTTACATTTTCGGTTTCCTTATTTCTTGCTTCTTCATCAACTCCCGTTGGAGGTCTGATCCTAATAAAAAGAGAATCAATCACACATCAATTTTTGTCAGCACACACACATGAAACAAACCATAATGTCTTCTATAAAGTATGGTCTCAAACACATTTAATCAGTATATCACAAAACAAACCTCTCATAATCAACCTTCTCCATTTCTCTTTTTTCAAATATGCAACATGAGAGTCAATAACTTACCCCACATCATTTTTGTAACGCCCTGTTTATTTAATTAAATATTGTCGTATATTTGGTGTTGATTTGTGTTGAACATCGAAATTATGTCGAGTTGCTAAGTCGGGTTTAGTTGATTAAGTCGATTAAGTTGATTTAAGTTGTATCGTTGTTAGTTGGAGTTGATTAAGTTGATTAAGTTGTGGGTTTAATAGTAGAATTATACTATTATTGATAAGCGAGCTTGTTTGTGAATAGAAGTAGTAAAGAGAAAGGGTGTATGGTTTAGGCCCAATGGAACTTATTAAGATTAAGAAAAATCATGAGTTAAATTAGATTATAGAGAATAGGTTATCAGAAAAAGAAAACAATAAGTTTAGGAAAATGTTACGTGAAGTTGCTTAGGAGAGGAAAGGCTAGGTTTTCGATCAAAGTGTTATAGTCGCCTTCAATCCAAGGTAAGGGTGGGGTTCTAACTCTATAATCGGGAAATATGATGAATACATGTGGGATTGGGTGTATAGATTGTTTTGTCAGTATGTTGTGTTGTTTTGGTTGAATAAGAGGATTAAATTGTGTTGTTGAATTAGTCATAAATTGATTATTTAGTGTTTTTTGTGTATGAGTATGTTGTCTTGATGTTGAATTTGTGTACTAGGTTGATTGGATAATTAATCTGAGATGAAACTGTGAAGGAATTACAGAGACGGAAGAAGAATGAGAGAAATAGAGAAGAACACATGTTTTGACTGTGGGACGACCGTCCCGATTGCCTAACGTCCGTCTGGGAAGCGTGACACCAGTCACTTACCTGGGACGATCATCACATGTCACAAGGGCGATGATGGTCACACAATTGTGATGATGGTCACACGGGTTATGTTGAAAATTTGGTCTCTATTTCGTGGTTTCTGTTGTGTATCCTGACATGCTTACTGATACCTTAGTTTTAGTTCAGAAACATAATTAAATTAAGTACCTAGTTACCAGAGACTTAATTAACTGAATTAGAACCATTGTAAGTAATTTAAATAGTAGTACTGTGATGAATTTGCAGAAGAATAATTATGTGATATTGAGGTAGTAGTTGGTGGCAGGTTTTGATAAATTGTTTTACTAACAGTGTTCCAGGAAATTAACCGAGGCATAATAAGAGTTAGTAAGAGGTAGACTTAATAGAGTCTTAGAATATAATTAGTAACGTGATATAATTGGTCGCTCCTGTGTTGTGTTTCTTTGTTGTAAGTTGTAAAGTTGTTGGTTGTCGATTATGTTGTAGTGCCTTATTAATGGAAAAATACAAGTTGCAGGCCTATGGCCAAAGTGGAAATGTTGTTGTGTTGCTATGTAGTTATAATTGTTGTTGTTTGACATTCATATTGAGTCGCATACATAACATTATTTAAGTTGGAGCTGCTACTCGGTAAGTTGGTTTGGACTAGAAAAATCAAGTTGAAGGCTTATGCCTTGTTGTTGATGCCTCTATTAATTGGCAAAATTATTAAGTTGGGAGTTCGACTCCAATGGTACCACATGTATGCGCATTTGTCTAAGTTGCATTTCAAAGTTGTATAATATGTTGTTGTGTTGTATCTGGTGTTGCTTGAAGTTGTTTCTGAGTTGTAAAGTGTAGTTTATATAATTCAATCTAATATATCATTTATCATATATTTGATTATATTGTTCGATATCTCACCCCTTCTGTTTGAATGTTGTATGTTGGTAATGTGCAGGTAATCCATAGTAGAGCTGCTTACCTTAGTAGATTCGAGTCGGTGTTGTCGCTATGATACGTAGCACTCAGGGGGATAACACATGTTTATTATTGACGTTGGATTTTAATATGTTTCTGAATTTAAAGATGTTTTCATTAAAGAATTGTTGGTTTTGATTTGTCTTGATGTTGAATACAAGTTATGTTGTTTTAAGTTGATTTTTATGAATCCGCTGCATAGTAATTAAAGTATTCTATTTTTAAGACTAATCAGGTGTTTTAATGTTGTTATTTAAGTTGAAAATGTATCATCTCATTTGTTTTTTGGAATTTTTTTACTCTGATTTTATTATTAATTACTGGTTAGAAACGAGGTGTTACTTTATTGGTATCAAAGCAGGTCGGTCCGTCAGGCCAAGTTGTCGAGTTGTAGTTGTTTAACAATCGAGTATTGTTAGTTAGTTCTAACCTTTGTTTGTGTTGTAGTGTTAAGTTGAGATGAATGTAAGGAACGATGTTGCGATGGTTGCTGCTATTTAAGCAATGGCTCAGGCTGTGCAGAATCTGCCGAACACTGGCGAGGATGCTAGATCTCGTAGTTTGGTGACTTTTCAGAGGGAGAATCTGCCTACCTTCAAGGGTAAATATGATCCTGATGCAGCGTTGGCTTGATTGAAAGAGATCTAAAGAATCTTTTGTGTGATGGATTGCACTCCAACCCAGAAGGTTTGGTATGGGACTCATATGCTGGCAGTCAAGGCTGATGACTGGTGGCTAAAGACTCGTCAAAGATTGGACGTTGCGGGTGAGGAGATCCCCTGGGTTGTGTTCCGTAGGGAAATTTCGAGGAAGTATTATCCAGTGGATGTTCATGGAAAGGAGGATATTGAGTTCCTTGAGCTGAAACAAGGGAACGTGTCGGTTAATGATTATGATGCAAAGTTTGTTGAGTTGGATAAGTTTTACCCGCACTATAATGAGGCGAATGATGAATTTTCAAAGTGCATCAAGGTTGAGAATGGGTTGCGTCCAGAGATTAAGAAGGCAGTTGGATATCAGAAGATTCATGTCTTCGCCGATTTGGTTGATAGTTGCAAGATTTATGAAGAGGATACCGATGCTCATTACAAGATTATTAATGAGAGGAAAGGCAAGCACTAACAAAGTCGTGTCAAGACTTATGATGCTTCAGCTGGGAAAGGTAAACAAAAAATGGTTGATGCTAAGAGAATTAGTGGGGAGATGCTCCTGCCGGTGTTGTTTGTTTCAAATATGGGAAACCTGGTCATAAGAGTAATATGTGTACTGCTGAAGTAAATAGGTGTTTTCATTGTGGTAAGACTGGGCATGTAATATCTGAATGCAAGCATAAATATATGATTTGCTTCAACTGTGGTGAAGAAGGAAACATTGGTAGTCAGTGTCAGAAATTGAGGAAGGCGCAAACTGGAAAAGTGTTCGCGTTGGCTGGGACTCAGACAATTAGTGAGGATAGACTTATAAGAGGTACATGTTTCATTAATAGTACTCATTTAATTACTATTATTGATACTGGTGCTACTCATTGCTTTATTGCTGTTGATTTTGTTAAAAGATTGGGTCTTAAGTTGTCTTCTATGAATGGAGAATTGATCGTCGAGATTCCGGTTAAGGGATCAATGACTACTTCTCTTGTGTGTTTAAAGTGTCCTTTATTTATCTTTGATAGAGACTTTGTTATTGATTTGGTATGTTTGTCGTTAACTGGAATGGATGTGATTTTAGGAATGAACTAGTTAAAATATAACTATGTTCATATCAATTGTTATAGCAAATCGGTGAGGTTTTCTACTCCTGAGGAGGAAGGAATTGGTTTGTTGTCTTTTAGAGAGTTGCAGCAGTAAATGAAAGAAGAAGCTCAGATGTTTTTGTTGATGGCGACATTATCTATTGAGAGTAAAGCTAAGATTGAGGAGTTACAAGTAGTGCAAGAATTTCCTGAAGTTTTCCCTGATGAAATTCCTGATGTACCACCAGAGAGAGAAGTTGAATTTGTGATTGATCTTGTACCTGGTACTAGACCTGTGTCTATGGAACCATACAGGATGTCTGCATCTGAATTTTCAGAATTAAAGAAGCAATTAGAGGAGTTACTTGAGAAGAAGTTTGTGGGACCAAGTGTATCACCGTGGGGAGCTCCAGTGCTATTAGTGAAGAAGAAGGATGGAAGTATGAGACTTTGTGTTGATTATAGGCAATTGATTAAATGATGATTAAGAACAAATACCCACTTCCGAGAATATATGATTTGATGGATCAGTTGGTAGGGGCTCATATGTTTAGCAAGATCGATTTGAGATCGGGCTATCATCAGATTGAAGTGAAGGATGAGGATATTCAGAAGAAGGTGTTCAGAACACGTTATGGATATTACAAGTATTCGGTGACGAATTTCGGTGTTACTAATGCGCCAGGAGTATTCATGGAGTACATGAACCATATATTTCATACCTATTTGGATCGTTTTGTGGTGGTGTTCATTGATGATATATTAATTTACTCTAAGTCGGAAGATGAGCATGCAGAACACTTGAAACTAGTATTGCAAGTTTTGAAAGAGAAAAAATTGTATGCAAAGTTGTCTAAGTGTGAGTTTTGGTTGAAGGAAGTTAGTTTTCTTGGGCATGTCATTTCAGGTAGTGGCATTGTTGTGGATCCATCTAAAGTAGATGTTGTGTTGAAGTGGGAAACTCAAAAGTCGGTTACTGAGATTAGAAGCTTTTTAGGTCTAGCTGGTTATTATAAGAGGTTTATCGAAGGTTTTTCTAAGTTGGCACTTCCGTTAACTAAGTTGATTTGTAAAAGTAAAGCTTTTGTGTGGGACATTCAATGCAAAGCAAGTTTTACCAAATTGAAGAAGAGGTTGACGTCGACTACTGTTTTGACATTACCGGATTCAGGAGAACCGTTTATGGTATATTGTGATGCTTCTATGATGGGTTTAGGAGGTGTGCTAATGCACAATAACATGGTGGTTGCTTATGCGTTAAGACAGTTGAGAACTCATGAAAAGAATTATCCTACACATGATTTAGAACTTGCTACAGTTGTTTTTGTACTGAAGATTTGGAGACATTATCTTTATGGTTCTAGAGTTGAAGTGTTTAGTGACCATAAGAGTTTAAAATATTTGTTTGATCAGATGGAGTTGAATATGAGGCAGCGAAGGTGGTTGGAATTATTAAAGTATTATGATTTCAATTTGAACTATCATCCAAGTAAAGTTAATGTTATAGCTGATGCTTTAAGTCAGAAAATGTTGCATATGTTGAGGATGATGGTTAAAGAGTTGCAACTAATCAAACAATTCAGCGATATGAGTTTAGTATGCGAAGTGACATCGAAGAGTGTTATGTTGGGAATGTTGAAGATTAACAATGATTTTCTAGACAATATCAGAGAGGCTCGGAAGTTAGATGTGAAATTGGTAGACTCGATGGTAGGAATTAATTAGTCTAAGAATAATGATTTCGAGTTAGATGCGAAAGGTGTGTTGAGATTCCGTGATCGAATTTGTATTCATGATGATGCAGAGATGAATAAAGTGATTCTTGAAGAGAGTCATAAAAGTAAATTGAGTATTCATCCAGGAGCTACAAAGATGTATTTGTTGTACCCTAAAATTTGCCCTCTATTTTTAACTCTAACCGACTTTTTGTTTCACATTCATTTGCATCATCTTCATAGCATAACATTTTTTTCCGTCTTAATATTAGCCGGAATAATTTCTCGGAATTTACAAACAGACTGGTCAAATTAACTTTTTTTTACTGTGCCTAAAATTAGTCAATGAAAAAATGTCAAGTTTAAGTTTGCAAATGTCAGTAACATTAATCTGCGGTTCACTTGGTTTAATTTGACATGCTAAAAATATTTTTACGACTATTTTTGGTCATATGTTGATTAGTCTGAGCAGTTTAAACGGTCATAATTTTTATTTCAAAATCCGATCAAACGCTGTATTTTTCCGAGTCATTTATTTCGCGCTGATTATTTTGATGTATTCATTTTATTTTTTCGAGCACTTTGGCGCCCGACTTTTATTTTTTGAGTCTATTTATTTTTATATAGGGTCTAGAATAAATAATAGGATTATTAGTTATTATTTTTATTTTAACTATTTTAATTATTAAACTTTATTTAGTTTTAAATTAACATTTTATTGGGTCTAGAATAAATAAATAAAATTGTTAGTTTTTATTTTAATTTTAACTATTTTAATTATTAAACTTTATTTAGTTTTAAATTAATATTTTATTGGGTCTCAAAATAAATAATTAAGCCCATTATTATTAACCCTAAATTAGTCCTATATATACTTACTAGTAGGAGACCGGAAAAAAGCGAGAAAAAAAATTCAGAAAAAAAGCTATCCCCATCATCATCATTATCAAGTTCATACAAAAATGCATGAACTGAATTGAAATTTTGAAGCTTTCTTTAGTTTTTTTTAATTCCATTTATTCTTGATATTTTAATCAATTTTGTTTATCTAACGTTGTTTGTCTCATGTTATAGAAGCTTTCTGGGTTGATTATTCGAAGCTTCATGACCAAAACCGAATCCTACCATAGTTAGGGTTTCAAGCTCAAATTTGGGGTTTTTACAAATTTCGCAGGAAATTTCAGAGGTCAAGAGGTTTATTCATGAGGAATGCGCATAGCCTAGTGGCTAAGGTTGGAAACTGGAAGGTCAAGGGCGTGAGTTCAATTCCCACTCACAACATTTTGGGCAAAAACCTGCTTTTCTTTCATATTTTCCTTTAATTTCTCTAATTAACACATTTTCTAATTGATTTATCATTTTAACCATGATTAACCTAAAATTTTTTCTCTAAAGAAAATATTTTCCTATTTTCACTCGTTTTTATGTTATTCTTTATCCGTCTTATCATATAATATATATTTTCCATGTTTAGTAACACAGGCACGCATGACCCAATGGTAAAGGTTCTCCAGATTTTGGAATTAAAAGGGCCTGGGTTCAAACCCTGGACACAACATTTATTAAAACCTCAAACTTTTTTTTTATAAAAACCTTAATCAACCTTTAAGTGTTTTTTAATTTAATTAATTCTCATAATTCATTTTTCTTAGATTTATTTAATTATTAGGCTATTTTAATATAAACTGATTATATATTTTCTTTTATAAAACTCAACCTTAGGACATTTTGTTTTACTAACATGTTTTTTTTCATTTTTATTATATAATAGGTATTTGTTACACTTATTCATATGCAGACCCACAACCTAGTGGCAAGGAACTGAGGTTTGGAGCATTTTGATGAAGAAACATGGGTGTCCCAGTGACAAAGAACTCAATGAAGTAAAAAGGGCAAACCCCCAATATTTTGGGTATCTCTAACTTTATTTTTCCCTTTTTCATCAAATTATGTATTTTCTTTGAATTTCCTTATTATTATTATTATTATTAAACTAATTTCTAAAAGATAAAACATAATCCTTTTTTTATTTTATTTTTAAAACTTATATTTTTATTATAAACCTTAATTTTTTTCATAAACCTTAATTTTTTTCCTAAACCTTAATTTTAAACCTAAGTCTTAATTTTTTTCATAAACTTTAAACCCTAAAAATTTAGCCCTAATCTTTATCTTAAAACCCAAAATTCGCCATAATTTTTACCCTAAAATTTTTCCTAAACCTTAAATTTTTTTTTTAAACCTTAAATTTATTTCTCAAACCCTAACCCTAATTGTTTTCTTAACATAGTTTGCAAACTTTTTTCTTCTAATTTATTCACTCATTTTTATGTTATTCATTCACTGTTTGACTGATTATGTAACTGCTTTGCCTTTCTAATAATTGGTTTTTATTATTTTCTGCCATTATTATTATTATGTAACTGCCCCTAAGCCATGTAATAGTGTAGGAATTTTATTTTCTGCCTTTTAATTTCTGCCATTTATTTTTCATATTAACTGCGTGGTTAATAAATAGGGTGTGGAAACTATTTGTAATTAAAATTAATTTAGATAATTAACTTTAAAAGATAAATATTTGAAAATAAACACTCACACACGTAAGTCGATCTTTGATCGCCATCTTGCACTTCCTAGGGTATTCCTCTTGGTTGCCTTAAAATAAAATGGTCAAGTCCCTCGAATATAGGGGTGTCTTAAGCAAAGTCCATTCACTTATAAAATCATCAAGTCCCTATAATTTAAAAGATCAAGTCCCTTCAAGGTTGCCTACGGAATAATGATCTTGTCCCTTCGAATAAATGATGATAGTCCCTACGAATTGCTAAAGACATCCCTTAAGTTGCCTTCATTGACCATACGATGACCCTACGTTTGTCCCTTAATACATCCAAGGTAATGACTACCTATTCCTTAATAATAGGGATAGTCTTACCATTGAAAGAACATACGAGAACATGAAAGACTTAATTTATGGTAGGTACATCTTAGTACTTGCTCACATTTCAAAATACTTTTCACACCTCACAATATTTTCAAAACATTTTCAAAACAAGGCTTTGTATACATCCATACGAGGATCATTACAAAGTACTTAGAAAATTTCTAATCACACACTACACTCTTCAAAAACAATTTAAGTGAGCTAAGTAACTAAGAGCCCATGGATAACCATGGATATAAAGGGTGCTAACACCTTCCCTTTATATAACCTACCCCCTGAACTCAAAATCTTTTTAAGGTTTTTCCTGTTCTTTTATGTCCTTTCCTTTTGGATAAAATAAAAGTCGGTGGCGACTCTTGCTATCCGCAACATTTATAGAAAAGTCAGTTCTCCCACCGTGTTACAGAACTGGCGACTCTGCTGGGGATTTAATAAAAGAGGGGTACCCTTAGGAATTAGATCACTTAAATTGTTTGCCTTGTTTGCTTTATATTACTTGTTGGGATTTCTGTGTGAAAGATCCTAACACGGATCTAGAGTACCTTAGGTAAATGACAATAGACCAAGGAAACTGTACGGCGTATACTGATATGGTTGATCTGGTGGCCATAGTTAGTGTGACTTCTTGGTTGGTGCTTATATTCCTTAAGTAAGTTAAGGATAATATGGGGCTGCCATTTGTTGTCAATACACTAACTGACTTTTAGAACCCTGGTTATCCCATCTTGGCCTTTAGAAAGTAGTGAGATAGCCGGCTTTGGTTAAGACTGAAGTTGGTTGATACTCGATACTACGCTCATTGAGATCCTAAACTTGGAGGGTTTTGGTTGGCAAGTAAGTTGCCTACTGAACAACCACCCTTGGGAAGGATCAATGATATTGAGATCTCTTAGAACCCGGTTACTTTTGTAGGACATGATGAACCAACTAAACTTCAGGGGAGGGTACTTACCTTTAAACCTCATGCAAGCCTTCAAACCTAGGGCTATTGTGTGACTTATTTGTGTGTGCCACATGTTTGTGATTGAGCATAACATCATAACATCATCATGCATCATAAGCATAGCATTTTCACTAACCATTTCAAGGACCAAAGGATTTATCTTTGTTCTTTGTTTCAGGTCATGGCTTATGGTCGTAGGAATACTATCCGGATCAACTTTGTAGGAATACCTCCTAAGCTTAAGGAATTGGTCTCTCAAGTTTCTAAAAACTCCTAATTCATCAAGAGGCATGGTCACCTACTGGATCTAGTCACTTCAGGGTTCAATGAAGACATGATGAGTGTTCTGTTTCAGTTCTTTGATCCTAAACATCATTGCTTCACATTCCCCGATTATCAGCTGGTTCCTACAATGGAAGAGTTCTCCAAGCTACTGGGTATACCTATCCTTGATCAAAGACTTTTCACAGGCTTAGAAAAAGAGCCTAAACCTGAGGTTATTGCTGCAACCTTACATTTGAAGAAATCAGACATTGTCCTAGAAACGAGAAGTGGAATTAAGGGTATCCTTGCTAAGGTATTGATGGAGAAAGCTCAAATGTTCTTGAAGGCTATGAGTTATGATGCTTTTGAGGAGATCTTGGCCTTATTAATCTATGGCCTAGGGTTGTTCCCTAATCCAGACCAGTTCATAGACGTACACGCCATCAACATATTTCTGACTCGCAACCCAGTGCTTACATTACTTGGAGACATCTTACATTCTCTCCATACCCGTACTACGAAGGCAAGAGGGACTCTAATGTGTTGCATACCTTTGTTGTCCAGGTGGTTTATTTCTCACCTTCCTAGATCAGTGATGAAGAATGAACAAGGGTTCAGGTGGTCCAAGAGGATTATGTCACTTTCTCATTCAGATATTCATTGGTGCTCTCGATTTATGGAGAATGTTACTATCATTGACCGTTGTGGGGAGTTCCCTAATGTACCACTCCTTGGCATAAGAGGGGGCATTACTTACAACCCTTCTTTAGCTCTACGTCAGTTTGGTTATGCTCAGAGTGATGGTCCTCATGACATGCTTATTCAGGGTATTATGTTCGACTACGACAACGATCTGCAAGGTTACTGTCAGAGGTTCATACGAGCTTGGGGTAAAGTGAACAAGGTTGACAGCAAGACTCTGGAACCAAAGTGCTCCATTCCTATGGAACCTTATCTCAGATGGGTACGAGCACGTGCTCAGACTCTTATGATGCCATATCATGCTATCCTACCAGTTACTATGGAGCCTGTTACTGAAGGAGATACTCCTTATATCATCCTTCATCTAGACATGCCCACTGACATGGAAGAGTTGCAGAGGTCCTGGATCCAGTTGAAGGAACAAAGGGATACTTTTGAGACTCATTTCAAAGCTAGTCAAGAAAGAATCCTGGAGCTGACAAGACAACTTCACGAAGAGCGAAATCTTAACACATACCTCCATACAAAGAGGAAACGTCCATGGGAGACTTAAAACCCCATCTTTGTATTTATTTCATTTTATTGTAAGCCCAAGAAGCAAACAAGTTTATTGCTTACTAATAAAAGTTTCATTTCTGGTTCTTTTAAACAAATTTAAATCCTGCGATCCTTGAAAACATTGCATATGCATCTACATACCATATCATTGCATGACAGGTTGTCACAACAGGTTTCTCATCTTCTCGCTGTTTATTTCAGCAGAAATGGATCTCGAACAATCTGTCAAAGATATTCAAGCTCAGAATGCTCAGTTTCAAGAAGTGATTCTGAATTTGTCCAAGAGGCAAGAAGAGTTGAAAGCACTCCTCTCTAAGGACACGAAGAAGAAGAATCCTGAGGACAACAAGGATGATCAGCTGAAACAACTACAAGCTGAGATGGCAGAGATGAGGATCCAGATGAATGGCCAAATGGCTCTTATCCAGAGTTTGGCCCAGGGGCAAGAAGAGTTGAGAAGCTTTGTCAATAAGCTTCGACATAACAGAGTTGGGAATCTAATCATCAGTCAACCTCCGTTGAAACAAGCCGACTTGGCTGAAAGGAAAGTAAGGATAAGAGAAGGAAAGAGATAGGCTACCACTGATTGTTATTCAATGGAAGAAGGAAGACCCTGTAAGATTAATCCACTTCGACACAAGGAATATAAAAGACAGTTCATCAAATTCAACACGCCAATGCCACAAATGCTGCAATGCTTGTTGGAAATGAAGCTAATTTCCTTGGAACATTCTCCTAAAAATCCTAATACCTCTTCTCCTTGCTATAATCCCAAAGCAAAGTGTATGTATCACTCCGACTGTCCTGGACATGACACTAATAACTGTTGGGCATTGAAGAATAAGATTCAAGACCTAATTGACGAAGGAATACTCGAGGTTACGCCAGAAGGCCAGGTTGAGTTCTTCTATCGTCCATCAAGCATCAAAGTTTCTAGATAACTGGAGTGACGAGTTTAGAGGAAGAGGCTTTGAGAACATTTGAATTTTCATTTGTAATCTCTTTTATTTTTGTTTAAACACTTACTATTATGTTAAACTCTTGTTTTCATTAATGCATTGCATATGTTTGTCTTGAATTAATCCATTCGTTTCACTATATTTAAAACTATGCTTCTTATTTCTATTTTGTGATATTTAACTCCTGATAAAGCTATAAGCCTGTAGAGGGAGGATGACGAAAAAAATACCATAATCTTATGTAATATGCTTTTGAACAAACTATGCTGACGATGTACAGGCATTGTTTCAATTCCTAAACAGTGGAGATATAAGGAAGTTAATCCCTAGTCAACCCTTTTGAGCCTATGAAGTAGGAGTTTTCATTCTCGCACAAATTAAAACCCTTATTCATAACCTGGGGCAGGGTAGTTACTCGGTTAACTCAAATATGCCAATTATTTGTGTTGTACACAACTAATGATGGTTCTTTGTAATCATTAAACCTGACAGTCAATATCCAGCAAAAGAAAAGCTCACTAAGTCAAAACCTATGAAGGAGACTTAGTAAAAAATTAAGACATCCCACTGACTGTAACCTTGAAATAAACAATTCAGGAAAAAAGAAGGGATAATAAAGTCAAAAGAGAAAAAAAGAGGTCATTATAAATCCTCAACAAAGAAAGATGACTGAATTTTTGGTTTCTGAACCATCACAAATATAAGTGTTACAATACCAAACTTCTTTGGAGCTTCAATGCATAAGTTAACCGAACATAAGACTGAAGAACATCATGGAGAATGGGTTGGGAACAAATAAATTTGAGCCTTTATCCTTTGTTTCTTAAACCATGAACCAGGCCACGTTATAACCCTTTAAAAGTCCTAACTGAAGCATGGTTAGTTTGAAAGCATATTGCCACAAAAAAGGTATCCTGACTCCTTTAGGGATTATTATAAAACTTGAGTTAATATCACAATTTTCATAAAAATTGTTTTTTCTAAAATAACTCTTTTTCAAAAACTTCAAGACAGACATGAGCATTGCATTTTTTAATATATTTGTTTGCATATACCTGAGTGCTTGATAAATAGAGAAACTTACAGGATGAATGTTCAATAAACCAAAGTCCTTCCGATAAACAAAGTTGTTTCCTGGATCAAAGTCCATGTATACAAAGGGGCATAGTCATTATCTCCCAATCAAGGGGGTAGGCCATGATACTACCTAACTCATTCGGGGCAATCAGGTCCAGATTCAACAGTGCTTAATAGCCAGGGGCAACTCTCCTCATGTATTTGAATTACCAAGGGTAACATTACAAAGTTCATGATGTCAGGGGCATATTATTGTGGGGCATTCTGCTTATTTCTCTTGTGGTAACTACATTCAGATACTTCCATTATAGGACAATTCATCCTCAACCAAGGGGCAATGCTCTCTTTTCAAATCTAATACTCGGAGCGTATAAGGTCCATCACAATTTGAAGACACGTTCCTCTCATTGTATTACCTTAATATTGGATTCTCAACAGAAGCCATTGTGGAAATTAATTGTCTACGCCAGTAGTATCAGATGGTGTCAGTATCATGTCTTTAGATCCAGCTATGAGGATTTCTGGGAAGGTATTCAGGAAAGTTAAGAATCTCAGGAGCTCTAAATCCAATTGGTTATACGCTCTCAAAGTTGAAACGATTCTGTTTTCGAGTTCAACTTTACTTTTCCCTCTTTATTCAGGATTACTTTTCCTCTTTTACTAAAACGAAAAAACGTTTGTTGGTTATGTTTGAATGTATATATGCTTTTGAATATGATTGATGTTTACCAGAAATGAATAAAATACAATAAAAGCATTTACTAAGAATGAACGGAGGTAGGAATTCAACGAAGCTTCGCCGGTTCATCCCCACAGAGTAATCTTTATAGATACTTCAAGTAATATCTCCCCTCGGATTTATGTCCATCTCTTTTATCCTCAGTCAGGATACTCAGGAATTTATTCCTTCAATAAAAGTACGACGAATGAAGACGGGAGGTTCTAAGTACCATACTATCAAACAAGACGGGAACGAAGTCCTCATATTCCTCAGCAACGAACCGAGATTTATTTTACCTAGCCGGCAGTTGTTATACAGAGATACCCAGACGCTTCTAGCTACATGATTCATACATACATCATTTACATCATATCATAGCATACGCATCCATAATGCATAATACATTTACTTAAGTATATCATGCCATACATGCATACATATTTCATAAACTAACCTTTTCTTTGCAGGATAGTTATATGCAGATAAAACACTATCAACAATTCACAACAGTTCAGAGACGATCTATACGAAGGTCTAGTGCTGATACTTAATTCAGAGATAATCGCTACGAAGATTCATTTCTGACGATCAATACTCAAGTTGTCCTTGGGTGGGTAAATGGTCTATACGAAGATCTATTACCTAATCCAGGATATTTCTAGAAGAGATAATCGTTACAAAGACTTATTTCTACTGGTCTATTTAACAACTCAAAACAGTTCAGAGATGATCTATACGAAGGTCTAGTGCTGATACTTAATTCAGAGATAATCGCTACGAAGGTTCATTTTTGATGATCAATACTCAATTTGTCCTTGGAGGGGTACGCAAATGATCTATATGAAGATCTGGTGCTTAATCCAGGATATTTCCAAGGGATGTAATCGTCACGAAGATTTAATCCTGATATTCTTTCTATCCTTGGGATGGTGGGTAAATGGTCTATACGAAGATCTATTACCTAATCCGGGATATTTCCAGAAGAGATAATCGTTACGAAGACTTATTACTACTGGTCTATTTAACAACTCAAAACAGTTCAGAGACGATCTATACGAAGGTCTAGTGCTGATACTTAATTCAGAGATAATCGCTACGAAGGTTCATTTCTGATGATCAATACTCAATTTGTCCTTGGAGGGGTACGTAAATGATCTATACAAAGATCTGGTGCTTAATCCAGGATATTTCCAAGGGATGTAATCGTCACGAAGATTTAATCCTGATATTCTTTCTATCCTTGGGATGGTGGGTAAATGGTCTATACGAAGATCTATTACCTAATCCGGGATATTTCCAGAAGAGATAATCGTTACGAAGACTTATTTCTACTGGTCTATTTAACAACTCAAAACAGTTCAGAGACGATCTATACGAAGGTCTAGTGCTGATACTTAATTCAGAGATAATCGCTACGAAGGTTCATTTCTGATGATCAATACTCAATTTGTCCTTGGAGGGGTACGTAAATGATCTATACGAAGATCTGGTGCTTAATCCAGGATATTTCCAAGGGATGTAATCGTCACAAAGATTTAATCCTGATATTCTTTCTATCCTTGGGATGGTGGGTAAATGGTCTATACGAAGATCTATTACCTAATCCAGGATATTTCCAGAAGAGATAATCGTTACGAAGACTTATTTCTACTGGTCTATTTAACAACTCAAAACAGTTCAAAGACGATCTATACGAAGGTCTAGTGCTGATACTTAATTCAGAGATAATCGCTACGAAGGTTCATTTCTGATGATCAATACTCAATTATCCTTGGGATGGCACATAAATGGTCTACACGAAGACCTAGTGCTAAGTCCAGGATATTACCAGAAGCAATTCGGGAGTAATCGACATGAAGATTTAATCCTGATGTTCAAGTTGTCCTTGGAAGGGTACATAAATGATCTATACGAAGATCTAGTGCTTAATCCGAGATATTTCCAGAAGAGATAATCGTTACGAAGATTTATTTCTGATGGTCAATTATCTTTGGGATGGTGTGTAAATGATCTACACGAAGATCTAGCACTTAGTCCAAGAGATTTTTCAGAAGAAGTTCAGAGATGATCGCCACGAAGATTTAATCCTGATATTATTTTTGTCCTTGGGATGGTACGTAAATGGTCTATACGAAGACCTAGTGCTTAATCCGGGATATTTCCAGAAGAGATAATCGTTACGAAGATTTATTTCTGATGGTCAATTATCTTTGGGATGGTGTGTAAATGATCTACACGAAGATCTAGCACTTAGTCCAAGAGATTTTTCAGAAGAAGTTCAGGAATAATCGCCACGAAGATTTAATCCTTATATTCTTTGGGATGGTATGTAAATGGTCTATACGAAGATCTAGTGCTTAATCCAGGATATTTCTAGGAGAGATAGTCGTTACGAAGATTTATTTCTTATGGTCAATTCAACAGATGATCTTTGGGATGGTACATAAATGATCGATACGAAGATCTGGTACTTACCCCAGGATATTACCAAAAGCAATTCAGGGATAATCGCCACGAAGATTTGATTCTGATGCTTAAGTTAAAGAATGTTCCTAAAGACGGTTCAGAGCCGATCTATACGAAGATCTAAATACTGACACCTAATGAAGGATATTCTTTTCCCCCAGAGATAATGCAGAGACGATCTATACAAAGATCTAGTGCTGACATTCAACTCAAACCATGTTACAAGAATAATTCAGAGACGACCTATACGAAGACCTATTACTGATATCCAGTGACAACCTATTGATACTATCACCTCCTGATATTATGGATGGCATCTATAAGCCCATCTCCGGTTCCTCCGAGTGGCATCTTTAAGCCCATTCAAGCATATTCAACTAACCAGCAGTGTTACTCTACGCACTGGCGAGTGCAAATTTTTGGGCTTTTGTGTTCAATCCCCTTCAACCTCCCAAGTCACGAATGGCACACAGGCCAATCTAACTCCTTAGGTTTTAGAAAATTGAACAGGGACAGTTGTTGTACCCCAAAATTTTCCCTCTATTTTTAACTCTAACCGACTTTTTGTTTCACATTCATTTGCATCATCTTCATAACATAACATTTTTTTCCGTCTTAATATTAGCCGGAATAATTTCTCGAAATTTACAAACAGACTGGTCAAATTAACTTTTTTTACTGTGCCTAAAATTAGTCAACAAAAAAATGTCAAGTTTAAGTTTGCAAATGTCAGTAACATTAATCTGCGGTTCACTTGGTTTAATTTGACATGCTAAAAATATTTTTACGACTATTTTTGGTCATATGTTGATCAGTCTGAGCAGTTTAAACGGTCATAATTTTTATTTCAAAATCCGACCAAACGCTGTATTTTTCCGAGTCATTTATTTCGCGCTGATTATTTTGATGTGTTCATTTTATTTTTTCGAGCACTTTGGCGCCCGACTTTTATTTTTTGAGTCTATTTATTTTTATATAGGGTCTAGAATAAATAAATAGGATTATTAGTTATTATTTTTATTTTAACTATTTTAATTATTAAACTTTATTTAGTTTTAAATTAACATTTTATTGGGTCTAGAATAAATAAATAAAATTGTTAGTTTTTATTTTAATTTTAACTATTTTAATTATTAAACTTTATTTAGTTTTAAATTAATATTTTATTGGGTCTCAAAATAAATAATTAAGCCCATTATTATTAACCCTAAATTATTCCTATATATACTTACTAGTAGGAGACCGGAAAAAAGGGAGAAAAAAAATTCAGAAAAAAAGCTATCCCCATCATCATCATTATCAAGTTCATACAAAAATGCATGAACTGAATTGAAATTTTGAAGCTTTCTTTAGTTTTTTTTAATTCCATTTATTCTTGATATTTTAATCAATTTTGTTTATCTAACGTTGTTTGTCTCATGTTATAGAAGCTTTCTGGGTTGATTATTCGAAGCTTCATGACCAAAACCGAATCCTACCATAGTTAGGGTTTCAAGCTCAAATTTGGGGTTTTTACAAATTTCGCAGGAAATTTCAGAGGTCAAGAGGTTTATTCATGAGGACTGCGCATAGCCTAGTGGCTAAGGTTGGAAACTGGAAGGTCAAGGGCGTGAGTTCAATTCCCACTCACAACATTTTGGGCAAAAACCTGCTTTTCTTTCATATTTTCCTTTAATTTCTCTAATTAACACATTTTCTAATTGATTTATTCTTTTAACCATGATTAACCTCAAAAATTTTCTCTAAAGTAAATATTTTCCTATTTTCACTCGTTTTTATGTTATTCTTTATCCATCATTTTCTTATTTTTCCTTAATTTATCTTTTAAACATGGTTAACCTATTATTTTTAATTAACTTTTTTTAACAAATCTTTTTTTTATTAAATTTAGGTTAACATTTTTTTATTAGTATTATTACTTTTATGTTTAGGTTTATTAAAACCTCAAACTTTTTTTTTATAAAAACCTTAATCAACTTTTAATTTAATTAATTCTCATAATTCATTTTTCTTAGATTTATTTAATTATTAGGCTATTTTAATATAAACTGATTATATATTTTCTTTTGTAAAACTCAACCTTGGGACATTTTGTTTTACTAACATGTTTTTTTTTTCATTTTTATTAATAGGTATTTGTTACACTTATTCATATGCAGGCCCACAACCTAGTGGCAAGGAACTGAGGTTTGGAGCATTTTGATGAAGAAACATGGGTGTCCCAGTGGCAAAGAACTCAATGAAGCAAAAAGGGCAAACCCCCAATATTTTGGGTATCTCTAACTTTATTTTTCCCTTTTTCATCAAATTATGTATTTTCTTTGAATTTCCTTATTATTATTATTAAACTAATTTCTAAAAGATAAAACATTATCCTTTTTTTATTTTATTTTTAAAACTTATATTTTTATTATAAACCTTAATTTTTTTCATAAACCTTAATTTTTTCTCTAAACCTTAATTTTAAACCTAAGTCTTAATTTTTTTCATAAACTTTAAACCCTAAAAATTTAGCCCTAATCTTTATCTTAAAACCCAAATTTCGCCATAATTTTTACCCTAAAATTTTTCCTAAACCTTAAATTTTTTTTTAAACCTTAAATTTTTTTCTCAAACCCTAACCCTAATTGTTTTCTTAACCTAGTTTGCAAACTTTTTACTTCTAATTTATTCACTCATTTTTATGTTATTCATTCACTGTTTGCCTGATTATGTAACTGTTTTGCCTTTGTAATAATTGGTTTTTATTATTTTCCGCCATTATTATTATTATGTAACTGCCCCTAAGCCATGTAATAGTGTAGGAATTTTATTTTCTGCCTTTTAATTTCTGCCATTTATTTTTCATATTAACTACGTGGTTAATAAATAGGGTGTGGAAACTATTTGTAATTAAAATTAATTTAGATAATTAACTTTAAAAGATAAATATTTGAAAATAAACACTCACACACGTAAGTCGATCTTTGATCGCCATCTTGCACTTCCTAGGGTATTCCTCTTGGTTGCCTTAAAATAAAATGGTAAAGTCCCTCGAATATAGGGGTGTCTTAAGCAAAGTCCCTTCACTTATAAAATCATCAAGTCCTTATAAATTTAAAAGATCAAGTCCCTTCGAGGTTGCCTACGGAATAATGATCGTGTCCCTTCGAATAAATGATGATAGTCCATACGAATTGCTAAAGACATCCCTTAAGTTGCCTTCATTGACCATACGATGACCCTACGTTTGTCCCTTAATACATCCAAGGTAATGACTACTTATTCCTTAATAATAGGGATAGTCTTACCATTGAAAGAACATACGAGAACATGAAAGACTTAATTTAGGGTAGGTACATCTTAGTTACTTGCTCACATTTCAAAATACTTTTCACACCTCACAATATTTTTAAAACATTTTCAAAACAAGGCTTTGTATACATCCATACGAGGATCATTACAAAGTACCTAGAAAATTTCTAATCACACACTACACTCTTCAAAAACAATTTAAGTGAGCTAAGTAACTAAGAGCCCATGGATAACCATGGATATAAAAGGTGCTAACACATTCCCTTTATATAACCTACCCCCCGAACTCAAAATCTTTTTAAGGTCTTTCATGTTCTTTTATGTCCTTTCCTTTTGGATAAAATAAAAGTCGGTGGCGACTCTTGCTATCCGCAACATTTATAGAAAAGTCAGTTCTCCCACTGTGTTATAGTATCAAGATTTGAAGAAATTATTTTGGTGGCCTGGGATGAAGAACGATGTAACACGTTTTGTGTATGCATGTTTAACTTGTCAGAAGCCGAAAGTTGAACATCAGAAGCCTGCAGGGTTGATGTAACCGTTAGAAGTTCCAAAATGGAAATGGGATATCATTTCAATGGACTTTGTGACAGGATTGCCTAATACTTCAAGAGGACATGATTCAATTTGGATGATTATTGATAGGCTTACAAAGTCGGCTCATTTTATTCCTATTAACATCTGTTTTCCAGTATCTAAGTTGGCAGAGATTTATACTAGTGTGATTGTAAAGTTGCATGGTGTTCCTTTGTGTATTGTGTCAGATAGAGATTTGAGGTTTACTTCTGATTTTTTGAAGAGTTTGCAAGAAGAATTGGATTATAAGTTGAGGTTGAGTTTGGCGTATCATCCTCAAATATATGGTCAGACAGAGATAACTATTTACTCACTAGAGGATTTGTTCATGGCGTGTATTCTTGAGCAGGGAGGTTCGTGGGATACTTATCTTCCGTTAATAGAATTCACTTATAATAACAATTACCATTCTAGTAATGGGATGACACCTTTTGAAGCGTTGTATGGTCAGAGATGTAGAACTCCTTTATGTTGGCATGAATCTGGAGAAAGTGTAGTGTTTGGACCTGAGATTGTTCGAGAGACTACCGAGAAGGTGCAGTTAATTCGAGAGAAGATGAAAAATTCCCAAAGTAGGCAAAAGAGTTATCATGAAAAGCGAAGGAAAGATTTGGAATTTCAAGCTGGTGACCATGTATTTTTTAGAGTTACACATGTAACCGGTGTTGGGCTTGCGTTGAAATTTAAGAAGCTCACTCCTTATTTTATTGGTTTGTATCAGATTTCAGACATAGTTTGAAATGTTGCTTATAGAGTGGCTTTACCGCCTAAACTTTCGAATTTGCATGATGTGTTTCATGTGTCGCAACTTTGGAATTACATTTCAAATCCATCTCATGTGATTAGTATGGATGATGTGAAAGTACATGATAATCTTACTATTGAGACGGTGTTTGTACGAATCACGGATCGTGAAATGAAGACTCTAAGAGGCAAAGAGATTGCGTTGGTGAAATTGGTCTGGTAGGGAGCTGCCGGAGAGAGTATGACGTGGGAGTTGGAAAGCAATATGCATGAATCTTATCTCGAGTTGTTTGAACAAGGAATGATTTTCGAGGACGAATATATCCTAAGTGGGTGAGAGTTGTAACGCCCTGTTCATTTAATTTATTTATTTAAATAAATATTATCGTATATTTGTTGTTGATTTATGTTGAACGTCGGAATTGTGTCGAGTTGCTAAATCAGTTTTAGTTGATTAAGTTGATTTAAGATGTGTCGTTGTTAGTTGGAGTTGATTAAGTTGTGGGTTTAATAGTAGAATTAAACTATTCTTGATAAGTGGGATTGTTTGTGAATAAAAGTAGTAAAGAGTGGGGTTGTATGGTTTAGGCCCAATGTAACTTATTAAGATTAAGAAAAACCATAAGTTAAATTAGATTATAGAAAATAGGTTATCAGAAATAGAAAATAAGAAGTTGAGGAAGAGGTTACATGGAGTTGCTTAGGAGAGGAAAAACTAGGTTTTTGATCAAAGTGTTAGAGTCGCCTTCAATCTAAGGTAAGAGTGGGGTTCTAACTCTATAATCGGGAAATATGATGAATACATGTGGGATTGATTGTGTAACACGGTGGGAGAACTGACTTGGGTGTTTTTGTTTGACAAAACATGTGCGGATAGCAAGAGTCGCCACCGACTTTTATTTTATCCAATTTAGGAAAGGGTATAAAAGAATAGGAAAAAGCTTAAAAAGATTTTAAGTTCGGGGGGGGGGGGGGGGGGGGTAGGTTATACAAAGGGAAGGTGTTAGCACCCTTTGTATCCATGGTTATCTATGGGCTCTTAGTTACTTAACTCACTTTAACTTGTTTGAAAAAGGTGTAGTGTGTGTTTAGAAAATTTTCAGAAGTCTTTGTAATGATCCTCGTATGGATGTATACAAAGTCTTGAGTTTGAAAAAAATTTAAAAGTTGGGTGTGAAAAGAGTTTTGAAAGAGTGAGCAAGTAATTAAACGCTACCTATCCTAAGTTGGTCTTTCATGTTTCTTTATTTCCTTTCAAGGGTTATACTGTCCTTACTATTAAGGAGTAAGTAGTCATTACCTTGGATTTGTTAAGGGACAGGCGTATGGTCATCGTATGGTCATAGTAAGCAACTTGTAAGGGTGTCTTTAGCAATTCGTAGGGACGATAATCATTTTTTCGTAGGGACAAGATCATTATTTCGTAGGCAACTTCGAAGGGACTTATGATCTTTTAACTTTGAAGGAACTATGATGATTTTTGTTTGAAGGGACATCGCTTTAAGACACCCCCACATTCGAGGGACTTGACCATTTGTTAAAGACAACCAAGAGGGGAAACCCTAGGAGGTGCAGATGGCGGTCGTAGAACGATCGACTTACGTGTGTGAATATCAGTTTCAAATTTTTATCTTACGATTAGTGATCTAAGTCCAATTTTTTTTCATTTATTCTTTGCACTCCCTAAATTGCTAACCACGCATTAATATTTGCAGAAATTTAAAGACATAATTTAAAAGGTCCTACGCTATTACATGACTTTGAGGCAGTTACATAATAATAGATGCGGAAATTAAAACCTAAGCTATTACAAGATAGGAGCAATTACATAATAATCGAGCGAAAGAAAAATAAATTACATAAAAAATGCAACCTATACAAATTTTCTAAATAAAATAAATAAAGCAATTTAAATTAAAAAAGAAAAGAAATTATGGTTTTATGAAAAATAAATTAAGTTTAAGGTTTTAGAAAATTAGGTTTGAAAAATCAGGTGAAAATTAGGGTTTAGGGTTTAAGAAAATTAAAGTTTGGAAAAAAATTAGGGTTAACAAAATAAATTAGGGTATGGTTTTAAGAAAACCTAAATTTTATTAATTAAACTAACTAATTATTTTTTTATAAAAAAAAGAAAACCTAATAAATTTAGAAAATAAATTAAGTAAAAAAAGTTATGAAATTTATTAAAAGAAAAAAATATTAATTGAAGGTGATTAAGTTAATTTTAGGTTAACTATGGTTAAAGGGAAAAAACAAGTTAATTAAGAAAATTAAAAATCAGAGAAAAAACTAGGTTTTCAAAAAGGTTAGAAGCTGGAGTTGAACTCACGCCCTATGCCTCATATAACTTGCCTTCATCCACTAGACCACTTGCGTGCAGGTGATAACAATCTGAAACAAATAATATATAAAATAAAACAAGTAAAAGAAATAAGTTATAAAAAAAACTTGCTGAAGGCTGGGTTTGAACTCACACCCTAAAGGTTATAACTGCACTTCTCCATCATTGGACCAGCAACGCGCTGGTGATAATAAGATAAAACAAATAAATAATATAAAAAAGTTAACATTTGAATTTCAGAAAAACGCGCCAAGGACTTCGTCTTCAACCTCCAGCCTTGGTGTTTTAGCTACGATTTTTCTTTGAATTAGCTACGAAAACATTCGTAGCTAAATGACATGCATTTTCAAATACTTCAAAATATGCAAAGTTAGTCCATAATAATTATGCCAATTAAACGCCCATGACCTGCACAGTCCAAATATGTCCTTAAACAGTCTTTAAATGGCCTAAATCAAGAAGCCCTAAACTTGAACTCGAAACCCTAATAATGGTGTAACTCAATTTCGGCCATGAAACTCCAAACAATCAACCCAGAAATCATCTATACCATGAGACAAACAACATTAGATAAACAAAATCAATTAAAACAACAAGAATCATTAGAATCGAAAAATCTAAATTCATCATGAATGTGAATTCAGTTTGAGCATTATGGCATGATTTCGATGATGAGAATGATTGAAATAGGTTCAAGGAACATCAAGGAACACATTGAGACCTTTGGAATCTTTGAAAACCTCTTGGAATGATGAAACCGAAAATCAACTTTTCCTATAAAAAATTAATTTTGAAGATGCATTTTTTGTCTCTGAAATTCGTCCTCAATCCTTGTGATCTTGTTGTGAATATATAGTAATGTAATGTAGGGTAAATAATTGGGCCTTGGTGAAGGATTTGTGGGTTACTTGAATGTGACGAAATCCAAATTTCCAAAATTGTCAAAATCACATAAAATCATGCCATTTAAGTCTTGCACGAATTTGGAAGGGATCAATCAATATAATCATCAAATATTTGATCCCAAAATAATTTTGGAATCAAATATTTGATTTTTTTTGATTTATTTCATTTAAAATTGATTTTAAATGATTAATATCAAATATAATATAAAATAAATAATAAAAATCAGAAAATATTTTCATTGGGTCGTGAATGAATTTATCTTTAAGTTTGAGTTGAAAACTTATAGGCCCATTTGGAGAAATATTGAGTTTTGGTCCTTTTTGCTTCATACACCTCCTCAAAATTGCCCAACTTCAACAATGCATAACTCCCTCAATTTTTATCCCATGAAGGTGTTCTAGGACTTTTTAGAAATCTTAGAGTGTCCTATAACTTATACTTTTGGTCCCATGTCCATATCATTTTCCATTTTTAAATTATGAGCTTTTGAAAAAGTTGACTTTTTGTTGACTTTCAAAAGGACCTGTAATGTCTTGGCTCATATCTTTCAAATGAAGCATTTTTGGACTTGGCTTGTGAGACACAAAGTTGTATTGAATTGAATTTCCTTCAAAATGAGCGTTAGATGGGAAATTTTTAATGAAGTATGTGAAAGTTATGACTGGTCAAAGTTCAGTTGACTTTTTCTACACAAAACCCTAATTTAGCAACTTCTGATTCTTGATGATTCTGAGGTTGCCTTGATGAATTATGATTAACCCTTGATCAAATGATGAATTTCCTCATAATATTTATGTTGACCAAAAATCTTGAAGTTTGACTTTGTGTTGACCAAAGTTGACCTTTTGACTAAGTTAACTGATTTTTGGGTATCTGAGCATCTGACTGGCTAAACTTGTATTGAAATTCTTGAAACATGACATGAGGATTCTTTGAAGCATGTGGGATATCATGAAGTCCATTTGAGGCTTTAGAAGTCCACTTTTCTTGGAGAAATTCAAAACCCTAGTTTCAGATCCATTGCTTAGAAGGAGGCATTGTCTGATGAAACCTGAAATCCTTTTGAGCAATTGTGACTCTTGTGACTATTAGGAGACCTCTTGAGGTATATCATCTTGAATAGGGGAGGGAAAATTTTGGGGTACAACAGGGTGTATAAATTGTTTTGTCAGTATGTTTTGTTGTTTTGGTTGAATAAGAGGATCAAATTGTGTTGTTGAATTAGTCGTAAATTGATTATTCAGTGTTGTTTGTGTATGAGTATGTTGTGTTGTTGTTGAATTTGTGTACTTGGTTGATTGGACAATTAGTCTGAGATGAAACTGTGAAGGAATTACAGAAACGAAAGAAGAATGAGAGAAACAGAGAAGAACACATGTTTTGAGTGTGGGACGACCGTCCCGATTGCCCGACGTCCGTCTGGGAAGCGTGACACCCGACATTTCCCTGGGACGAGTGTCACAGGTCACAAGGGTGACAATGGTCACATGGGTTATGTTGAAAATTTGGTCTCTGCTTCATGGTTTTTGTTGTGTATCCTAACATGCTTACTGATACCTTAGTTTTAGTTCAGAAACATAATTAAATTAAGTAACTAATTACCAGAGACTTAATCAATTGATTTAGAACCATTGTAAGTAATTTAAATAGTAGTAATGTGATGAATTATCAGAAGAATAATTATGTGACAATGAGGTAGTAGTTGGTTGTAGGTTTTGATAAATTGTTTTACTGACAGTGTTGCAGGAAATTAACTGAGGCATAATAAGAGTTAGTAAGAGGTAGACTTAATAGAGTCTTAGAAGATAATTAGTAACACGGTATAATTGGTCGGTCTTGTGTTGTGTTTCTTTGTTGTAAGTTATGAAGTTGTTGATTGTGGATTATTTGCAGTGCCTTATTCATGGCCAGAATACAAGCTGCAGGCATATGTCCAAAGTGGAAATGTTGTTGTGTTGCTATGTAGTTATAACTGTTGTTGTTTGACATTCATATTGAGTCGCATACATAACATTATTAAAGTTGGAGCTACTGCTCGGTAAGTTGGCTTGGATTGATAAAATCAAGTTGAAGACTTATACCTTGTTGTTGATGCCTCTATTAATTGGCAAAATTATTAAGTTAGGAGTTCGGCTCCAATGGTACCACATGCATGCGTCTTTGTGTAAGTTGCATAATATGTTGTTGTGTTGTATCTGGTGTTGCTTGAAGTTGTTTGTGAGTTGTGAAGTAGTGGTTTATATAATTCAATCTAATATGTCATTTATCATATAATTGATTATATTGTTCGATATCTCACCCCTTCTATTTGAGTGTTGCCCTCTGTTGGTAATGTGCATGTAATTCAGAGTAGAGCTGCTTACCTTAGTATATTCAAGTCGATGTTGTTGCTCTGATACATAACACTCGGGGGGATAACACATGTTTTCTGTTGACATTGGATTTTATTATGTTGCTGAATTTTAAGATGTTTTCATTAAAGAATTGTTGGTTTTGAGTTTTCTTGATGTCGAATACAAGTTATGTTGTTTTAAGTTGAATTTTATGAATCCGCTGCGTAGTAATGAAAGTATTCTATTTTTAAGACTAATCAGGTGTCTGAATGTTGTTCTTTAAGTTGAAAATGTATCGTCTCATTTGTTTGTTGGATTTTTTGTACTCTGATTTTATTATTAATTACCGGTTAGAAATGAGGTGTTACAATTTTCACTAACATCTTGAAAATTCTTGGCCCAATCTGGATCTTCCAGTGTAAGATCAACCAACTCCACATATGCCGGAAATGTTGCCACACGTTTTTCCTTCCCTTTGTTTTCGTTCGCCATTAATTCCTGGTCATACCATTCCCGTAGCTGATCGTTGATCCTCTTCTTCTCCATCAACCATGCCTCGTCGGGGCGAAAAAAACACAACCGACAAAAAAATTGGATGAATGATTTAAAGTTACGAAACAACATGCAAAGTCCATCGGCCTCATTACCGTGTTCCACTTGAAGAGCCTTTTTCAAAACCCATTCTTACTAAATATTTGGTTCAGAGAAGAAATGTTTTTTTTTAAAAGGGTCTTGCTTAAAGTGTAATGTTTCAATATTCACATTACCGACAACCTTCTATTCCCATTTTCTAGAGTTCCTATATTATAATGGAATTTTAATAATTAATTTTGTCTATACATTTCATTTTATTGGACTAGATGTTTCATTTTTTCAGTGTTTTAAAACAATATATATTTTTAATTAACTAATTTAATTTAATGAAAAAAGCTTCTATTTATTCTGTTACATTAACCATTAAACTAAAAATACAAAATTTATAAATTCAGTACATATATATATATATATATATATATATATATATATATATATATATATATATATATATATATATATATATATATATATTTATATAAGTTACATATAAATCTCACCTGACTTGCCTACGATGGAGACTTGAGCTGTTTAACATAAGGTTCATCTCGAAGAAACATCATAACAGAGCAACTCTCCCATCCTGGCTGCCACTTAACTTTAAAAGCCATCTCTAATCCCAACATCACATCAAGCGGCAACGGGAACTCCAGATGCATCATATAATTCCTTTTTGCATAATGAATTATTTTGAATCATTACCGAGGGAAGGACCCCAAACAAACTATTCAAAATAAATAAACGCTCCCTCAATCTTGCATCCGAGACTCATTGAAGCCTGCAACAAATCAAAACAAAATATTTAGTTTTACTAAGTTATGTCTGAGGACAACTGATATCACTGAAAAAGTATACTTACAACACCAAATGATATTACCAACTCAGAGGATATAGAGAAGACTTCAGTTGAAAATGGTGTTTTCAAGGAGAAATCATTATCAGAAACTTACCATGGAGTGTGTTCCCGTGATCATTCCCGTCATACAAGAGAGCTAGATCCGGGAAGCCGAAACCAAAGATATGCACCGTTAATAAGAATCAACCAAATGTCAGTATGAATAAATACAAATATAAAACATTGTGGAAGAAAGGGAGTGAAAGAAACAATATACCTCACAATCTTCTCCATGAGAAATGTTTCCCGAACACTACCCGAAACTAAGATGCAAAAGCTCAAGTAAAAAAAATCACTGTAAAAAAAACATATAGTTAAATGGTTATTCATGAAATCACATGAATAACGCATAATCCAAGAATGTGGAATATAATGAAACATACTTACCATGGAAGAGGAAAACTTCAGAAACGGTGGCAGTGAGAACTGAAAAGCTCAATCCACAGTCAAATACAAATATGATACCAACGACCCTGATTACATTATTTATCGCACCAATTGAATAAAATCTTATACCAAGGCTGCAAAAAGGAAATAAAATGAGCAACAGAGAAGTATAATGATGGTAAATCCGAGATTGGATGGGCAAGCAAAAAAAAGGTAAATGGGATATGAACGGTTGATGCATTAAATGTAGCAGAGGCATGACTTTGTTGATGATAATATCCATTCTTTCAGATCACCCACAAAAGTTTGGGAGAACTTGTGATGTTCGCAAGATCAAAACTGGTAAAACCAGTAGCCATACACACATGACACGTGGAAGCAGGAAAACATACAGACTTGGAAACCTGAGAGTGCAGAGGAGCAAAATAGTAATTGGATCAACCATGAATTTTCTTATATGCAAGATATGTAATATTGTTGTTCAATACCGCAACCACGAAGCAGACTAACTAAATCACCATGTGTTATTAAACCACATGTTGATTTGTGCTCCAACATCCGACTGAAATTCGGAAACAGGAATTCATGGCCAGAGAGATAACATGTAATGTTAGTTAATCAATGATATTGAGATACAAGGTTTAAAATCAACAAAAAAAGGATATACATTGTTTGGTTCCTCTTCTTCCTCACTTAGTGAAGCCTGTAACAAATAAAGATTAAATAATTAGTTTTACCAAGTTATGTTTGAGGACTACTGATATAACTGGAATAAGAGAATCCTCATCACTATTTCACTAGGAAAAAAATTATGCTGAGTTGTAGATAGATGAAGAATGAAACCAAAAAATTAAAAAATTGAATTCACAATATAAAATGGAATTAAAGTTGTCTATAACCTGTGTTATTCCATTCCCCTTGTGATTTTGCAATCATGTTGATTCAGATTCAAGGAGGAGAGTGATATTCAATAAAAAATCCTATTGTTTCCTATCCGTTAGTCTTTTCCAATATAATTCATATTACAATCCTTGCATTTTAAGCATATACTACAAAATCATCATCATCAGAAACTTACCGTGGATTGTGTTCTCGTGCTCATTCATGTCATACAAAAGAAGCAGATGTCGGGAAGCCGAAGCAAGGATTTGCACCGTTAATAAGAATCAACTAAAGGTCGGTATGAATAAATAAAAATATAAAACATTGTGGCAGAAAGGGAGTGAAAGAAACAATGTACCTTACTATTATGCTCCATGAGAAATCTTTCTTGAACACCACCGGATACTAAGATGCAAGAGGTCAAGCAAAAAATCAAGTGTAAAAAAAATAGATAATTAGGTGGTTAATTATAAAAACCACATGAAGGAAAACTTAGTGTAAAAAAATCAACGTCAAATTTCATACCTGAGGAAGTGAAGGAAAACATGGCATCATATGTCCTTATGTTGTTTTGGTAGTTCCTACTTTCAGTCGATGCTTGATCACCATATAACAGGTTCTGCAAAAGAAATAATGGTTCTTTGAGGACATGCAACATAATTCTGCCGCCCTTGCAACAAACATTAAACTTAGGAATGACAGTCTTCCGTGACTTTGATTTGCATTCTTTATGCCACATACAGGCATGACAAAACTCACATTCCGATATTTGTTCCCCAATATCAAAATATTATGCATTGAATCATACATTGTGTCAAAAAATCAAAATGAAGTGAAAAAGTTCAAATTGTAGAATTCATGTAAGGAAACATACGTCGAAGATTCAAATCAATCATTGGATCATGGTTGCCTCATCCATCTGAATCTGAATTGTCCGTTGTAGTTTGGTAATCATTCGAATTGCTCCTTTCATCTGAATTTGAATTGCTCCTTTCATCGACACCCCTATTTTTTTGTAACAAACATCCCAACAAACATAAAATCGAACATCATCAATAGTCTACCCAAGAAATAAATGCAAAATTCGACCTCAATAATCTTCAACCTTAGAAAATATCTTCTACCAGCTTCCTCTTCCTGTTGTAATTCCTCTTCCAACTTCCGACATTCTCCGGTGAACTCATAAAATAAAATAAAAACGAACCTGAACCCAAAAAATCCTACAACAATTACAAAACCAGTCAAAACCCTAACAATCGATATTAGATAGGAATATTTATTCTCCAATGAACCCACAAAATCCTACAACAATAACAAAACTAGTCAAAGTCCTAACAATCGATATTAAATATGGATATTTTTTCCCCAAAATCATAGAAAAACAGATCGAAAACATTGGGTTTCAGAACCAACATATATCTCGCAATAAAAACATTGACTTACCCGTGGAAACCCAAATCAATACTTCCTGAAAGAACAACACAAATGGCAAAACAAAGGAATCTGTAGCTATGGGAAGATACGAAATCGCCTAACTCCATCAGTTTCGGTTAGAGGAGGAAGAAGGCAGAAAAAGAAGGAGAAAGACGAAGAAAAGGAAGAGGGAAGAAAAAGAAGGAGAAAGAAAAAGAAAAAGATAAAAGAGAAAGCCACATGCAAGGAGGAGAAGCCATCCATGTGGCGCGATGTGGATGCAGAGGGGAAAAATAGTAATTGGATCAACCATGAATCTTCTTATATTTAAGATAAATTCTACTCAAAATTAATCACATATATTAAAATCAATTTTACAATAAAAAATCCTCCAATATTTGGGCCCGTTTGTTTTGTTGTTTTTTTTAAAATGACTTTTATAGTGTAACAAAAATTTGTGAATTTTTTTTTACAAATAAACTTTTAATAAAAGCTTCAAATGAAATTTTGGTTTGAATAATTATTCTTAAAATATTATTTTAGATATTCCATATTTTTATCGAAAAAAAATTGGATATCAAAATTTCAAAAAATCACTTAATTTCGAAGCCATTTTAAATAGATTTTCATAAAAATCATTTTTGAGATACAACTTTTTTTAAAAATTATGATTTCGATTATATTTTGATCTTCAATAATGTATGTTTATGTTGTACGATGTCAAAATTAGTCTTATAATTTATATAAAAATTTATAATATTTTGAAAAACAATTTTACAAAATCCATTTTTAAAAATAAAAAAAAAATCTATTTTTTTAAAGGTAAAACAAATATGCCCAAAAGTAGTCATAGTAAAAAAAAAGTGATTTTGAAGGTTAAAAAAGTAGAAGAGAAAATTTGATGACACCATATCCAACAATAGAGAATCCAATCCGTTAATATCAGTTAGAGGCTTGTATTAACCCATTTATCTAACTCTCCTTCCCAACTCGCAACTGAGAGAGAACCCTTCACCTTCAGAGCTTCAAACTTTGAAAAATCTTTGGGTGATGGCGTTGTCAACTCCTCCACAAATACAAAGATTTCTCTTATCCAAACTCCATAAACGCTCCACCACCCCTTCCAAATCCAACAACCTCCACAAAAACACAAACAGAAATAGAACTTTAAACATCTTTAGTGCCATTACCAACAACCGTAGAAGCCGTTGCTACTCTGCCATAGCCATTGACGCACCTTCATCTTTGACGGACTCTCCTCCTATTAGATGGGGATCCGTTTCCTTGCAAGGTCCCCGCGAAGAAATGGAAGATGATATCGTTCTTCGGCCTAATAGTCTCCAAGGTTTTTCTTTCGCTGCTGTGTTTGATGGTCACGGAGGGTTTGCTTCGGTTCAGTTTCTCAGGTTTATATTAGCTTAATTATTCATGTGCGATTTGTGTTAATTCTAAATTGATTATGCTGGCTTAATTAATTATGTGTTTAAGGTGGGCTTTTGATTAAAATAACTTCCATTGAAAATTGATTTGATTATAATCCAACTCTTATAACTAACTTGCAACTAATAACTAATTCTCTTCTGGTGTAACCAATTTGTAACTGACTTGCAACTAATAACTAACTCTCATCTATTGTAACCAATTTGTAACTAAATTGCAACTAATAACTAACTCTCATCTATTCTAACAAAAGCCAATTGATATAAAGCTTAGTGTAAACTTTCCATCAAACATAATCTGATTTTCCTACAATCAAATTTGATACCGTAATCGCTACTGTAAGACCAAATCCACAATCTGTTTATTTTGGGTGCCAATTACAGGGATGAACTATACAAGGAGTGTTATGAAGCTCTACAAGGTGGGTTACTATTGCTTGGGAAAGATTTCAAAGCTGTTGAAGAAGCAATAAAACAGGCATTTGCAAAGGCGGATACGAGTTTGTTAAAGTGGTAAGCCAATTAATACATACTGTTTTCATAAAATGTGTCTTATTCAGTAGTTTATAAATGATTCTAGATTTCGTATGATTACATTGAAGGTTTAGACTTTAGACAGTATTTTGTTTTTAAAGGCTTGAAATGAAAGGGGAAGAGGAGGATGAATCAGGTGCTACAGCAACTGCCATATTCCTTGGGGATAATAAGCTGCTAATTTCACATATTGGTGACTCATCTGTGGTATGTATTATTATCCATCATTATTTTGCCTCTTGCATCATACATTAAGAATCCAAATATGTAGTATGATAGGGGTAGCGATACAATATGAAATGGATATGAGAAATTTCAAAAATCAAGATATGACACGGCCAAAATGCATTAACAAAAATGTGTGTCTATATATAACATAAGAGACGGAGACGTTCGCATTGCTAATTGCTTATTAGTGCATAAATATATAAGTAGTACCATGTGGTGATCATCACAATTTACAACTAAAAAAAAATATTTTTTGTGAATATGACAAATAGACATAGTTACCTATCTTTATCCTGCCAATATCAGAATATATTCCTTTTACTATGAAAGTGTCGCAAAAAACTTACAATTCGTCAAAAAAAAAAAAAACCCTATTGAAGATGTGTTGTATCCAAATGTCACCATGGCCTTTAGTTGGTAAGAAGTATTGACAATGTATCTGAAAAGTATCTATGAAAATATTTTTGAAGAGAATAAAGAATGTTATTGGATACTATTTAGATGTGTTGCATGCTTTTTTGATTAAAAGGTTTATTAAGAAAAAATCTATCACGGAATATTCTGATATTTATCATTCAATTAGGATATCTAGGGGATTGAATTGAATATCATCGAAATCGCATGACTTCTATTTAAGCTATTTTATTCTTGTAGGTTTTATGCAGATCTGGAAAACCAGAATTGCTGACTAGTCCTCACCGTCCCTATGGGAGCAACAAGGCTTCTCTTCAAGAAATCAAAAGAATCAGAGAAGCAGGTGGATGGGTGTGTTTTTCTTGTTCCTTCATTTCTTTTATATGCTCTTTGAGTTTGGCAAACTTCTGTGGCCATATTTCTATATAATTAAAATGAAAATTCTGAGTTCTGACAACTCGGGATGTGAACCACTTAACCTGATGTTTTATGGAGCATAGAGCCATTTACCATTTCCAAGTTTTATGGTTTATTTTGGTTCGGCTGTTGCAGACACTACAACATGAAATATATTTTCTTTATAATAAAAGCACATTTGCATATGGCTGATGATTACTTAAATGTGTATTGCCTTGTATCTAGATTGTCAATGGTAGGATTTGTGGAGATATTGCTGTATCTCGTGCGTTTGGGGACTTTCGATTCAAAACAAAGAAGAATGAGTATTGTCCTTAATCTCCACACCATTCCTTCTAGTATAAAGGAATTTATCTATGACTGTCAAAGTGTTTCCTAATGGTTATCTATCCATCTTTTACATGTTAAAAGGATGCTAAGAAAAGGAGTTAAGGAAGGAAGATGGACAGAAAAGTTCATTTCTCGGTAGGTACTCTTACGTATGTATTAACAATTGTTTCTCGCTTTCTTAATCGTTTGTTTGTATTATATTAAATTTGACATTTAACTAATTTTAGAAACTCTTATGTTTTGATATTAATGATTTCTTTCGACCAGTGTACAATTCAACGACGACTTGGTTGTTGCACGCCCTGATATTTATCAAGTAGCTCTTGGCTCAGATGCAGAATTTATAGTCTTAGCATCCGATGGCTTATGGGATTACATGAGCAGGTCGATTGCATTTGCATGATCCTCAAAATCATTTCTGCTACTTTTTTTTTGGTTCTGCAGAGAATTACCTTCACAATCTTGCTACCCTTGCAGCTCAGATGCAGTTTCTTTTGTGAGGGAGCAACTACGTAAACATGGAAACACACAGGTATATCTAAGACTTTATTATATTTGAGACATTTTAATTCAAATCGATAAACCATTGATGTGGCAGCAATAACACTCTGTTCATATCTCAGCTAGCTTGTGAATCCCTTGCACAAGTCGTTTTGGTAAGATTTAATAAACTTTGTCACAGTTATTATCATGAACTTATTATATTGACACTACAGTTTTAGTAATTCATAATCATACATGCCGCAGGACCAACGGACACAGGATAATGTCAGCATTATAATTGCCGATCTAGGGTATGTATTTTGTCTATATATTTATGATTTTGGACTTCAGTGATTAGGTTCTAGTATTGACTATCACTATGCATTTGTGTCTTATATCGAGTGCTTGTAGGAAGACAGATTGGAAGAATGTGCCACTGCAGAAACAAAATGTCATAGTTGAGCTTGTCCAAGCCGTCGCCACGGTTGGAATTGTGTCTATTGGAATCTGGTTTTCATCACAGCTTTCTTTATAGATTCAATAGCATACTAGTGATGTACATAACCAGACACATACTTCTTAACTTTCTCCTGTATTATATTAAGTGTACATGTCACACATCTTAGAATCTACTTGGTTTAGAAAATATCCTGTTGTTTTCTTTTAAAGTATACTGACTATTTACTTACAATATATAAATAATCTAATTCAAATACTTATTTTGGCTTTTCAAAAGAATTTTGTCGCTAAAGTCTTAATTTCTTTTTTATAAAATAAAGTTTGTGAGCTGAGTCCCAATAACTCACCAAGGTAGGGGATATTGAAAGAGTATTTTCTTAATAATAATGTTGTCTAGGTATTTTTATATTGTATGCAATTGATTCTAATTGATACCGATTGATTTTTAACACTCCCTCGAGTTGAATCATATATGTCATATGAGTCTAGTTAGTTACAAATGTAATTCACTCTAGAACCCTCGAGAGACTTAGTGAACATATCAATCAATTGGTCTTCAGACTTGACAAAATTTATAATTATTTATTCTGAAAGTACATTGTCTCTTACACAATGACAATTTATTTCTCAGTGTTTGGTTTGTTCATGGAAAACCAGATTGGATGCAATGTGGAATACCGCTTGATTGTCGCATGTGTTTTGTGGCCTAAAGATCTCCTAACCTGAACTCTAAGAGCAAATTTTATGTCATGCAAGCTCCTTTGAAGCTGTTGCCATAACACAATATTCAATTTCAACACTACAAAGTGCAACTGTGTTTTGTTTCTTGTTTCTCCATGAGATCATATTTCTTCCAATAAGAATACAATATTCAAAAATAGATATCCTATATGACGATGATCTGACCCAATTTGCATTTGAATAACAAGTTATTTTAGCATCACCCTTATCTTTATATAATAGCCATCTTCCTGGTACATTCTTTATATCTGAGAATCCGATTAATTGCGTTTCAATGACAAACACAAAAATCGTTTAGAATTGACTCACAATGCTCATTGCAAATGTAATATTCGATATGGTGACAATAATATAATTGATTCTACCCACAAGACATCAATAGCTTCCTAAGTCTTTCAATGACCACCTGACCCAAAAGAAGTTTGACGTTGGGATCCATATGAGTATCAATAGGACAACAACCAAGCATACCAATTTCACTTAGGATGTCTAATACATACTTATGTTAGTTAATTGCAATGCCTGATGAGGACTGGGAAAATTCATTATCTCAGAAGTATTTGAGTGAACCCTGTAATACCTCAAAATTTGTCCTCATATTTATCCCCTTTACTGGCTTGCGTTTCATATTCATCTGCATTTCTCACTAGGGCATAAACCTGCATTCACTCACTTGCATTGAGCTCCTGAGGCATGGGATCAAGGCAGCTGCCTGCAATTTGATTTTTCTATTCAGAGATCATCAAATCCATGACTTTCCTTATTCAGAGGATTCCTCAAAGGATATTGGATCCAGGTGTCGTTGGAGGTTTTGGGGTTTAAGAATGCCCTACGATTCCTCTTTCTGACAGGCTCTGTCCATTTGAAAAGTATGCAGATTAAAGGATAGGGTTTGTCCCTCGTCATACGATCATCATATGGATCCCTGAAGTGTTTCGTTGTAATCTTCAAGAGCGTCATTTTGGGTGTCCATTATTGCGTGTCTAGGATTTATTTCCTCGTTTATGCGGCATTCAAAAGGGTTTAATTATGGGGAATATTCATCGGCGTGCTAATCATGGTTCTATCACCATTTAAGGTGCGAGTTATTGAGAAGGTGTTGGCATAATGGCTCACGATGGAGTTCATGGATTCTTTTTTTCATATCTCAAGCATTTTCTGGGGTTAATATTCGTTCTAAAGGGATTAATTGCGAGTGTCTGTTAAATATTGATGAAATCTTTGACCTATTAATAAAGAGTCTCTAGATCACCCAAAGTCTCGCTATATATCTGGAGGAAATTTTGTTCAAATTCATATTCAAACCACCAGATTGAATTGGTTGAAATCTATTCTCAAGTTGTAACTTCTACAAATAATGCATCTAGAGAAAAATCATGTTGCTTTTGAAGCATGCAGAGCTGCCACGTACTATTGTTTTCACCAACAAAAATTGAGTCTCTAATGGTTTCTTTACCAAGAAGAAATTCATTTTATTGTTTCAGCAGGAAAAGTGAATGGATATTACAAGGGATATACATAAAAAAAAGGTCGTTTATGCCATGATCGTGCAACCAAAAATCAAATTATTATCAGTTACAAATTTGTGAAAGGAAAACATCAATAATGGAAAAGTTCAAATTATGGTGGGAGTGAAAACCAACATAACACAAAAAAAAAACTCAAAGCCCTAACTTCATTGAAGCATATAGACAGAAACTGAATGATAAGTTGAGTAACTATCCAATAAGTGTTATAAAAGTCCTTTTCTAGAAGGGCATCATGAGTTTCATTTACAGCATTTTATGTAAACAAACAGTAGACAATTGTTGATTTTGATCCGTCGAACTTCGTTGAAAGTGAGTCAACAAATTCACACCAGCAGCCGAGGAATAAATTGAGGTCGGCAAACAAGAGAAGAAAGTTATCCTATGCTGCTGATGAGGCACACACACCAACATATCTTCTTCTCTAACTCCTCTTTACAACTTCATCACCATATTATCATATAACTTAATGCAAAATGAGAGCATACGCCAAAGGATGTAAAATATTTGGCCACAGGATTTGTGCACTCTCAACTTCAAGCCTGGGATGCTGAGACTCCCAAATCAACAAGAAATCTTGAAGGTCATAATCAAAGGACAGCAACTCTAGTATGAAATAACCGTGTTTTAATTTCTGGAAGCCATGATAAAGTTATAATCAGCCATGATGTTAAAACAAGAAGGAAATTCAGAAAGGAAAAAAGGAATCCTTAACCTGCAGTTAAAAACTCCGAAACTTAGATCTTCTTCGTGTCCTCGTTGATCTCCGCTGACCCGTCATCATCACAAACTGTGGCTGCATCGCAATCTTCATCGAATTTTCGCAACCGACTTCAAGCAATCATCAATCATGATATCAAATCGATAGCAGCCTGTATCACAGAAGAAACACATCATCAGGTTTAATTATCCACCCAGCAAAATCTCAAATCGAAAGTTATAAAAATTGTGAAACTGATCGACAAGCAAAGCAGCCTATGCAGAACTTCAAATGATTCAAAATCCATACCATAACGACTCGATTTGAGCCACGGATCAAGCTGTGGTGGAAGAACTAAAAACCTATATCAGAATTGAAAAGAAGGTTCATGAAAAAGGAGCTTGATATCTCACCTCAAGTTACAATAATGCCGGCAGAGGTTCAAGAGCAACAAAGCATGATGAAAACGTATGAAATAACCGTCAAGAAGCTTCAAGGAGAGGTTGATGCTAGAGATGCTCGAATCGAATCTCTTTGAAAAAATGGACGAGTGCATTTCATTTAACAAATCACTTGAGGAAAAAGCTGAATTCAAATGCCTCTTTGTCATTCTTTGTCAACCTTGAACTGTCAGCATTGAATCACATTCGCTTCATTCATTTATTTCACCATACGTTGAGACCGATGCAGAGCTTCATGGAACTTATGATTGAAGAAATGGAATCTGCGAATTAGGAGGTGGAAGCCACTGTTAAATTCATTCATCTGGACGCGCTATTCAGTAAACCGAGTTACCGTTGTTTCGACGTCGAATTATTTGTTTGTGTAACAATGTTTGAAGGCTGCATTTTTAAATAATGACCTGCACACAAAAGCAATTTTTTAGAAGCAAAGAAGAAATTCATAAAAAAGGGATCAGTTACTATCCTAACTGTCAAACAATTAACAAAAAATCAAAATCATAACTAACAAGCCCATAATTGAAACAACAGAAAAATAACAGAACTAGAACAGAATCATAACAAACTATTTACCAGAAAATTCTAGAATTTCACCTGAGAAAGTTCCAGAACCATCTTCAAATCTCCTATAAATCAGTAGCTTCTGATTCAATCCTGCTTCTTCCACAATTTTTCAGAAACCTTCGACCATTCTTTTCTTTTCTGATCTCCCATAACTTCTCCATTTCTCAATCCTCTGCTTCACCTTTCATCATTTCCAATTCTTCAACCCTCCCTCACCCCAAACCTGCATTCATTCATCTCTCTACCTTCATCAGAGATTGCCCAATGTCCCTGTATCTGTAACCACAAACACCATATACAGTCATTCGGTCAAGAACCATTCTACAAGAGTCAAGAAGGATTCTTCAATTCAGAGGAGCTTAGAAGATGAAATAGATTGGGCGGTGGAACAAGGATCTAGTTACCTGAATTCGCAGCTTTTTCAAGATCGTCACGTCAGTTCATCATATCTCTGTTGCTTCATCATCGTCAATCCTCGTCGTCGCCAGTAATCAGAGAAATTGATCCGGAAAGGGTAGTAGCACCGAAGGCCACGAAAAGTTCATCGCCATACCATCGTTCACGTCGCCAATTTGCTGGTACGCGGATCTTGACTACTTGACCGTGATTGTTATAGGGTTTTGGTTTTGTTTATTCTCCTTGTTGTGTGTAGTCCAATTTGAGGTCTATCGGGAATTTGTAAGAAGGTGATAGGGTTATAAAACAGGATGAAGAGAACTAGGGTTTCGCAAGAGGAACCTAGGGTTAGGTTTGGATTAAGATTGAGTTTGATTTCTCACGGTGGAAGAAGGATGGTTTGGTTTTTGTTTAGCAAGAACGGTGGGGGATGGCGTCGGTTTGAAGGAGAAGGGGCCAGGGAAGACGAAGGGGAGGATACCGTGGCGGAGGAAGGGGAATGGGGAAGAAGAAGATAGGTTTTAGTTTGGCCTTTTAGGGTTTGTGTTGCGGAGAAGAGGACGGAGAAGGAGACGGAGAAGAGGAAAGGAAAGTTGCGGCGAGGGAGAGAAGGGAATTTAGGGTTTGGGATTTCATTTTGTTACTCAGTTTTGGTTTTTTTGGTTTAATCAAGATTATAATGTTCAGTTAATTAGTATTTAGGATAATTATTAAGATATCATGTAATTTAATTAAACATTGTTAAAATATCTTAAGTTTTTTTAGTAAGAATTATTATGTTGTTTTAAAGGATAATAAGTATAGATTAATCTCAATTATAATCATGAAAATGTAATCAGGTATTATTGTTGTTATTGGCACCTCCCTTAAAGCCCATTTAGAAAAATAAACTAAAAAGATATGCTGTCCGCACACCTTCTCATTTCCAGCATATTGGGCCTAGTTCTTTGCTAAATACACACCCCTTCTAGGCCCATACGAAAAACAACACATAAAGATTGCTCACTGCACCTCCCTCCAATCCTTGCGAATTTGGGCTTTGCAGTTTACTAATCTCACCCCCATTCTGGGCCCATGTAAAGAATGAACTTAAAAATACTACTTATTGCACTCCCCCTTAAGTCCTGTGAAACTGGGCCCATAATTGCTTTTGACACCCCTGGTTCTTAAAGCCCATTGAAAAACAACTAGGAAAATTGCTAAATGCCCCCATAGTTTCCTTTAGATTTTATATTTTTTTGTTTTGTATAGTTAGAAAATAATTCCATTAAAAATAGGAAAATGATTAGAAAAATTCCCAAAAAAATTATGTAGTCTTTTAATTCATTTTAGAAATGTTTAGAATTTTATTTTCCTGAATTTGCTTTATTTTTGATTTTATTTTGAATTTCTCATGTAAGTAGTTTTAATAGATTTTCTTCTAAGGAACATAATTTGGTTGATTTTATTTCTTAGTCTTCCAGTAGGATTTTTGACCCATTCCTTTTACTGTAATTAGAGGACTCATATTAGTACTTAGGATAATTTTTGTGGATTTTTTAGAACATTTTATCTTAGGTTTTAGAGGTTAATTTCTTAGTAATTAGGGATTAATTCATAGCTGAAAATAATCAATTTTTAGGCCTAGTTAAATTCTGAATTTTTAGGATTCCTTTTAGTACAATGTTATAGATAATATTAGGACCCTATAGAATAAATTCCATAATTTTTCCAGAAGTTTAGTTATTTTTTTAGAATATTAGTTCTTAGGCTTAGTTATATATAATTCCCATTAGTTTAGGCCATTAAAAAATAAAGTCCAATAAAAAATAGTTTAGATTAGAGTAGTCCTAGAATTTAATATAGACTTAGGTTAGTTTAAATTGAGTTTTAGAATGAAAATATTAGGCTTAACTTTGATTTAGAATGTAGGTTAAAGTTCCCTTTTAATTAGGATTAGAATAAATAAAATAGGACTTTTTTTAATTCATGCCTTTAAATGCATTTTTAGAATTTTATTCCTTATATCCAATTTTATGTTTTGCCTTGTTATTTGGTTTTTTTATAACTTGCATAGGCTTCCCCATTGTTCTTAGAATCAACTTAACTTCATTAGGAAGTAAGTTGAATTCTAGTAGTTTCTAATTTTCTCTCTTAGGATTAGAATACTACACTAACCATTAGGACCTCTTGTAAATAAACAAAATTAGGGTTGTGTCTTAGTTCCCCACTAGTTTTTTCCCTTTTTGCAATTTGAGTCATTCTCTTCTTATCTTCAAACAAAATCCAAAAACACCTAACAAATAAATGAAAGGATTCCTTGTGTATAGCCTTATTCCATGAAGCACTTGCATTCATTCCATATTGGAGTGGTGTAAGCTTGCCTATCATGATGCACAAGTCTCATCAAGGAGTTGTTCACAAAGAAAAACTTAAAAGACACCTCTTCACAAAAGCAACAAAAACACTTAATAAAGTTCAACAAGCCAGTGAACTTAAGCCCTAATCCTAGGAAACCAGTCTTGGATAAATTCTCCTTGTTGGGTATGCTTGTTCTATTATTCCATCTTGGAATGTAGAGTCAAGTGTACATTCCACGGAAAAGAGTTTGAGTTCACTTCCTTGTGCCAAATTCATACAAAACTCATAAAAGACAAAAACAAATAACAAGCGAATATCCTGCGGGAACTTCTCTTCTCATCTCATTCACTCACAACGCGAACTCGCGACGACTTGTCTCATTTGCAAGACGGTAAATGCACTCGTACCAGACGAGCCTGCAACACCTGAGCATAGACATACGCAGTTCCAGCTGTAAAAAACACAAACAAATAGTTCCCGCCTTAGTTAGGCGAACTACGTCGACTCTGATCCTCATTTTCCCGATGAGGTACGTAGGCAGCGGGGTAGGGCCCGTTCGAGCACATTCTTTTGTCTTAGAGTTTTTGAAAAGATGAATTTTAAGTCACTGAATTCCATCAGCATCGTCTCTAGTGATAACAATGTCATCAACATAGACAACGAGAAAGATACATCGACCGATAGAGAAGTGAAGGAAGAAAACACAATGATCTACTTCACATCTAGTCTTACCAAACTTATCAAGGTAGATCTTAAGCGGTCAAACCAAGCTCGTGGGGACTATTTTAAACCATAAAAAGAATATTGAAGTCGACAAACAAGTTTAGAGTTATAAAGAATAGTAAAACCTGAAGGCTCATCCATATAAACTTCCTATTCCAACTCTCCGTGTAAAAACACATTTTTAATGTCCAACTGATGAAGCGGCCAATGGTGAATGACACTCATTGCAAGGAAGAGGTGAGTTGAACTAATCTTGGCCACCGGAGAAATAATGTCACCATAATCAAGACCAAATATCTGGGTGTATCTTTTAGCTACCAAACAAGCTTTGAAACGTTCGATTTGACCATATGATCCAACTTTCACTGTATAAACCAATCGACGTTCCATTGTAGTTTTGTTTAGAGGTAAAGAGACAATGTCCCAAGTGTTATTTGAATGAAAATAGACCATTTCTTCCACCATCACCCGAAGCTAATTGAGATCAGGCATAACTTCACATGTTGACTTAGGAATATACACAAAATCCAAAGCAGAAACAAAAGAAACATAAGAAGTAGAGAGATATTCATTATTTAAAATACAAACATATTTAGGATTAGGGTGATGAGACAAAATACTTTTTGTAATGTTATTGGAAGGTCAAGTTTACGTGACGTAACTAGAGGAACACTTGGAGTAGATGATGGTGCTGGTGGTGAATCAATATCATCTTTTTCTTTCGATGGAGATTGTGTCTATCACTGGTAGACATGTAATGAAAGTTTTAGGGATGAAATGGCTATGGGGATGACAAAAGGGATATCTGGAAGATCGGAGGAAACAATGTATCGTTGAAGATGGGGACAAAAATACTAATATCCTTTTTGTTTAGGTGAATAGCCTAGAAAAATACATTTGAGATATTTGACAGAAAGTTTGTACTTACCTGTATTGAGGTTATGAACAAAACATATGCAACCAAAGACGTGAATAGGAATGGAGGTAGAGATCGTCTTGCGGGTTCAAGATAGAGAATGGAAATTGTGGTGAAGTAAAAAAGTATGTGCGATTTTAACTAAATAACGACTCTTCTGTTAAGTGGCACTGTTTTATTATGGTGTGTAGGAACATGATGATTGATGAATAATCCTCTGTGAGTTCAAAAAAAAAAAATTAAAACCGGGATGACATATATTCACGAGCATAATCAGTGCATAAAATTTTAGTGGAAGTGTCAAACCGATTTTTAATTTCAGAAGAAAATTCTTAGAATATATGGAAAACATTTGAACGGGTTTTCATTAAAAATAACGAAGTACATTGTGAAAAATCATGATGAAAGTTGCAAAGTAATAATATCCTAAAAATGACTTGACAAAACTAAAACCCCAAAAATCATAATGAACTAAAGCAAAAGATGATGCGACACTTTTATTTACTCGTTGACAATAAGTGTGACGAGTATGCTTGCTTAATTTACACAAGTTACACTCAAATAAAGAAAGCTTAGAAAAACTAGGAACTAAAAGACATATTTTATTAAGGTTAGGGTGACCCAAACGTTGATGTGTAAGGCTTTGAAAAGCAATGGAATCACATGCCACCGATGGAGATAAATGGTATAATCATTCAGACTCGCTCATTACTCCAATCATCCATTGTATATGTCAATTATGAACATAAAAAATACCAATAAAAGGAACTAAACAATCAAAAGTACGAGTGAGTTTGTTGATAAATATTAGATTAAAAGCACAACAAAGAATATTGAGCACAAAATCTAAAGATAAATTTGGAAGTGAGTGTACCTCACCAAGACCTTGAAGTTTGATTTTACAGCCATTTTGCAAAGTGATAGAAGGAAAAGAATCAGAATAAGACAAGTGAAATAAAAGAGATTTATTATGAATCATATGATCAAAGGCACCAAAGTCAAATACCTAAGGACAAATGGAGGATGTAGAAAGAAAGGCTACAAAATTACCAGACTGAGCAACAACAGAAGACATGGTTAATGGGTTTCTTTGAACTTGAGGAACTCATCGTAATCAACGGCTAAAATAGTAATATCATTAGTGATAGTCGGTTGAGCAACAAAAGCAACCCTATGTTGTCGTTGTTGTTCTCTTTCATTTGTACGAAATTCAACTTCAATATGATTGTAACAATTGCATTAGTTAGAATGAATACCATGGTGTTGGCCACCACATCCTCTGTTTTGTCCACCACGACCATGATATTGGGAAGCAAGAGCAGATGATTAAATATGAGATGGAGTAGAGATATGTACAAATGCATGAGGATAGACAAGCGCAATAAGTTTTGACTAACCGATTCATAGTCAGGAATAATGGATCCCGATAAAATCTGGTTATGTATGGAATCGAGTTTTGATGGCAGTCTGATAAGTGCCATGATCATGAAAAACTTGTTATGTGTTATTCATGATTTGTTGCATCATTATTTAGCGACATTAAGGCGTTGAAAAATTAGTCTTCAATGAATCAAGTTTACTCAGATACATTTTCATATCAATATTCTTCAATTTCAAAGAGTTAAGATTAAGGATGATATTGTAGAGACAATGGACATCTTTCGAGAAAACTTTCTTAGCCTTTTCCCAAACCTCATATTCAATGGTATAGGCTTGGTATTGCGCTTGAAGATTAGGCGATATGGAAAACTACAAGACGGTGCATAGAGATGCATCAGTTTTCTATTTAGTGCGATGAACAATGGGAATATCCTTCGTTTTTTTTGGTCAAGTGATCTTTAAGTCCTTGAACATGAAACCATAACTTAACGGCAATATCCCATATCTTGTAGTTGGCTTTCCCGATTAGTTTCTCGCATAGGATAAGCAGAATATTGGTAAAAGTGACATAACTGATTGAGGATGGACCTCCCATGATAGTTGATGGTTGAAAAACATGAAAAAAGGTTGCTTAGACGTGGGGAGGATGATGACGATTGGAACGAACTATGAAACATGGAAAAAATGTGCCAAAAAACGGATCTGATGCAGTGTGTGTGGGGCTCATGCGCCGGGACTATAGTATTAGTGGCCCATGAGGGCGCGTGTGAGATCAGCCAAATGTAAGTGTTGTTCAGATAGGTTCGTTAGATTGTTGTGAACCTAGTGGTAGCGGTGCGGTAATGATCAGTGTTGTGAACCTAGTGGTGGCACAGGTACACCATTTTAAGCATGGAGAGAAACCTCAAGAATGTTATTATTAGATGTCTCAATTGAAGGCACTGCGAATACAAAGTCTGATATAAGTGGAGGAGCTGATTAAAAATATGACACAAAACAAGTATCATATGGTTATGATATTAGAAGAAGAGGAACAAGAGGATTTGACACTAAAAGTGCATTGTTAACCAGCCACAAGTAAATGCAAGCTCAGCTAAACGCATTGATCAAACAAATAGCATATTCCCAAAGAGGACAACATCAAGTACAATAGGTCAATCAAACATTAATTTGTAGTTACTGTGGCGGTGGTCATGTCAATGGCCAATGTAACTCTTAAGGATTCTCTGAAGAAGAAGACAAATTATATCGAAAATTATCAAAGTAAAAATCCTTTCTCTAGAACGTACACTTGTGCATGGAGAATCCATCCAAAGTTCTAGTGGAGTGTTAACTAGGGAGAAGATGCTAACAAAGCCAACAACAACAACGGTACCACATGTTGGAGAAATTTCCAAAATATTAAATTGATAAATAATAATGATTAAATTGATTTTTTAAATATTTTAAATCATAAACGGATGTGTGTTGTAGTGTTATTTTTTGGATTTATTTATTAAATTAACAAAATAGATTGCCAAAAGTTTCAATTGTCTAGAATCAAACCAAAAACCCTATAATGATTGGATGCATGGCCATAAGGTGCAACCACAAAACCAACACAACTTTTTGTGAATAGGTTTGTTGTTGTCGATATATTATTGTTCGCGAATTTTTCTATAAATAGAGATACTTGTTAGGCATAAAATACATACGAAAATTACTTATTTCTAGTGAAAAAAATTATATCTAAGTCATTTCTTTATTTTCCTAGTGCACAAGAATAAATAATGAAATTTTATTATGTAAAATATGGTTGATCGATATGCTTAATGTGAATGTGCAGTTCATGTTAAGGTTTCCAAAGTATTCTGAAAGGGATTCATCGGATTACCCATTTGCATCTAATTTGTCTAAATTAGTGGGAGCGAATCGAACCTAAAGCTTAGTGTAAACACACACTTTGAAATTTATTTTATGCAACTTTCATTTTACCATTTTCATCTTCTTCTTGTTAAGATTTTACGGCAGACCCCCAACACAAGATCTAACAATCTTTAGGTTCGATCTTCGATTTTGATCCATACTTTATTTATGATTAATATTAAAGTATGCAACTTTAAAGAGGATGATGACAACTTTCAATAATGGTAAAAGTTACACAATTAATTTATATAATTTTTAAAATTATGGAATTTTGATTTATGGATCTTTTTGTTTGTGGTTAATTTGTGACTACAACTTTCGTGGAGAAATGAAAAACTGATGTTTTCTTATTCATCAAAATGGTGAAAGGTACATAATTATATTAAATAAATATGTTATTTATATGATGTTTTAAATCTATGTAAAATATTTTGAAGTAATATTTATTTATGTTAAGTTTATCATGTGTGATAAATTTATATATGCATGATTTATAAATGATCAAGTATATGAATTTGAGTAATTAAAAATACTTTTGATTTATGGTGTGCGATTGAATGTAAAATAAATGTTAAATATTATTCTTTGGTGAAAGCAATTTATTTTTATTTTGATGCATTATTTAAGCATAGAATTATTTAATAAAAAATCAAGAATTAGAATTTTATTGGAAATCCCCAAAACCTATAGAGAATTTCAATCAATCTTGATGAACAAGATTGTTGCACAACGAAAATTAAAATAAAAATTGAGAAGAGAAAGATTAGGGTTTAAGGATGAAGAAAAATAATTTTCTATAGAGATCGCTCTGCCCACAAACTGTGGAAACTTTTCTTTGATTCACTTACAACTGCAAATTTGTGAATACAATATGTTAGAATGAATACAAAATAAGGATTACTCCCTATTTATAGATTTAGATTAACTTGACACACCACCTAATTCATTGTGTCTAAGCTATCTACATTCATAATAGACCTTAACTTCTTGAATACTTCGACCTGCACTCCTTTTGTCATGATATATGCAATCTGATTCACAGTTCTGCAGTGTTCCAAATTCATCTTCCTTTCTGCTCCCTGCTCTCGAAGATAATGGAACCTCATTTCAATGTACTTGCTTCTAACATATACTATCAGATTCTTCGCATGATTCATAGATGACATGTTGTCGATCTTCATGGTAATTGCTCTGTGACTCTTCGCTATAATCTCTTCGACTAGATTCACCATCCATGTTGCTTGACATGAACAAATAGAAACAACTATGTACTCTGCTTCGCGTGATGATAATGTCACTATTGGCTCCTTTATCGAACTCCAAACAACGTATGCACCACCTAACATAAACATATATCCAGTTGTGGATTTTTTATCCTCATCACCATTACACCAACTTGAGTCAGTGTATCCCATTATCTTACATTATTTTCCTTCATCAGCTGCATGAAACAAAATTTCATAGTAGAGAGTTCCTTTCAAATACCTTAGTATCTTCTCCGTCGCTGGCAGATGTGATACTTTTGACTTCTGCATGAATTTACTCACCATACCTACATTGTAAGCTAAGTCAGGTCTTGTGTGACAAAGGTATCTTAGTGACCCAATAAGTATTCTATATTAGGTTGGGTCAACATCATCTTCATTTGAATCTTTCGACAATTATAATTTGGGCTCAGCTGGAGTCAAATTTGGTTTGCAATCTTGCATCTTAAATCTCTTGACTATTTCGTCTGCATATCTTCTTTGGTGCATCGTCAAACCTCTAACACTCTTCTAGAATTCTATCCGAAGGAAATATGAGAGATTTCCCAAGTATGACATTTCAGACTCCTCACTCAGGTCATGTTTGAAATCTTCGATCTCCTTCTTGCAACTTTTTGTTATCAACAGATCATCGACATAGAGACATAGTATAAGCAATTCACCGTTGCTTCTTCTTACATATAACCCATGTTAAGTTGTGCACTTCACAAATTCCTTCTACTTTAGAAATCCATCTATCTTCTTATTCCAAGATCTTTGAGCTTACTTAAGTCCATACAGGGCTATATGCAGCCTGTACACCTTTCTTTCTTCACCTTGTTTCACAAACTCAGCTGGTTGTACAACATAAACTTCTTCGTCTAAGTGACCAAGTGTTGTTGACTTCAATGGACTTTAGTTCCACACTCATTGCTTTCACCCACTTCAAATCCTTCAATGCCTCAATTGCATTGATAGGTTCGACATATGCATAGAAAGTATAGTGTACCAGCTCACCTTCTTAATCGACCACATCATCTGATGTAGTGACACGTTCTTGCAACCTTGCAGACATGTGTCTTGTTTGTTGAGGTCTATTTGGGCCTGTTTCACCTCTAACTTCTTCTCGTCGAACATCTCTTTCGACTTCACTAGTCGGTTCTTCACATAAGATTTAAATTGAATATTTCTTGACATTTTCAGTCCAATCTCACTCTTTAAGCTCATCTTTGATCATGTCTCTGCTGATCACAACTTGCGTGTTCACTGGGTCGAACAACTTATATCCTTCAGTCGAATGATATCCTATCAGAATTGTTTGACTAGACTTGTCATCCAGCTTTCTTCTCAACTGATCTGGCACATGTCTATGTGCTATAGATCCAAACACCATCAGATGACTCAAGCTAGGCTTGACACCAGAACAACATTCTTCTGGTCTAATTCCTTCTAGCTTCTTCGTCAGACATATGTTCAAAATATATGTTGCAGTCGACACAACTTCTATCCATAATTCTTTGGGTAGATGCTTGTCTTTCAACATACTTCTTACCATGTTCATGATGGTTCGATTTTTCATTTCAGCCATTTCATTCTGCTGTGGAGTGTAGAGTGGCACCATCTCATGCACAATCCATTCTTTAATACATAATGCATCAAAATATTTTGACACATACTCTCCACAACCATCAGTCCTCAAAATCTTGAGCTTTCAACCATTTTGTCTTTCGAATATAGATTTGAACTTTGCAAATACCTCAATCATTTTACTTTTCTTCATGATCAGGTAAGTCCATATTTTTCGACTGAAATCATCTATGAAAGTGACAAAGTATTTGTTACCTCCAATTGATTCCACCTAGATAGGACCACATACATCAGAGTATATGACTTCAAGAATTGCCTTTGACCTACTTCATGCATCCATGTTAAAGTTATTCTTGTGTTGTTTCTCCTGAACACATTCTTCACACAGTTCATTTGGGATGTCGATTTCTAGCAATCCTAATACCATATTTTTTATCTTCAAATATCTGATGTCTTTGAAATTGAGATGGACAAGTCTATAATGCCACATCCATTCATCTCTGCTAGTTGCAGATGCAAGACACTTATGTTCCATCATATTAAGTTTGATCTTGAAGGTTCTATTCTGAGACAATAAAATCATTCAATATCAGCTTACCACTCGCGTCGAGAATTCTCATCATCTTGTATTCGACCGTCACCATGTAATTCTTTTCGACCAACTGCCCTATAGTGAGAAAATTGCTCTTCATGCCTGGTATGTACAACACATTGGAAATTAGTAACCTCTTGCCATCTTTCCTCATAATCAGAACGTCACTAATACCTTTAGTTGCTAGAGTATTATCATTTGCAAATTTCACCATGTTCTTCATCGAGGGCTTCATGTTGACAAACCAATCTTTCATACCAGTCATATGTGATGAGCATCCTGAGTCCAAGTACCATTGGTCCTTGAATCTCTCTTCATCTCTCGTTGTAACCATCAATAACATTTCTTCTTCTTCATGTTTCGCCAGCTTAACATCACTTTCTTGATTCTTTTGTTTTTCAGGACAATCACTAAAATAGTGACCATACTTCTAACAATTGTAACACTGAATGTGATTCTTGTCAAGTTTTTGACCACCGTCTCTTCCTCTACCTGCAACACCACCTCTTTGGTTGCCTTGGTTCCAGGGTTTTCTTTGATTCGATCAGCCTCTTTCTTGCTGATTTCGACCAGTCGAATTATTGTAGCCTCCTCTACATTTGTTTTTATTCCAACTTCCTTTGCCCTTCTTTTCTTTTACTAATTGTTCCTGCAAAGCCATATCATTCTTCGACTTGCCTGCAACTCTTTCAACCATTCTTTGTTCATGAGATTCAAGAGTCCCTTGAAGTTCTTCCTTTGGAAATTTTGACAAATCTTTCGACTTTTCTATGGCTACTACCACATAGTCGAACATTTGAGCCAACAATGTCAAAATCTTTGAGACAATTGCTTTCGTCGTCAACGATTCTCCACATACTTTGATTTGATTCACAAGTTTGGTAACTCTTGTGAAAAAATATGTAATGCTTTCACTTTCTTTCATTTGAAGCAATTCATAGGTTCTCTTGTGAGTTTGTAACCTCACCTCTTTCACCTTCTTTGCGCCTCCAAACAACTTCTCCAAAAATTCCCATGTTTCCTTTGTTGATTCTGCATCACTAACTTTCTAAAAATTATCTGGATTAACACATTGATGGATTATAAAGAGAGATTTATAATCTTTCTTCTTCAATTCTTTATATGCATTATTTTCTTTATCCATTGCATTTTCCGCAAGTGTTGTTACTCCTTCCCTCACAATATCCCAAAGATATTGATAACAGAAAACAACTTTTATCTGCTTGCACCAATTCTCATAATTATATTTCTTGAGAATCAGAAGGTTTGTCGAAAAATTCATGTTTAGATGATTTATCTCCATCAGGATTCTTGCCCTTGAATCACTCAAATCGGAGCTCTTGATACCAGATGTTGGAAATCCCCAAAAACTTATGGAGAATTTCAATCAATCTTGATGAACAAGTTGTTGCACAACGAAAATTAAAAGAAAAATTGAGAAGAGAAAGATTAGGGTTTAAGGATGAAGAAGAAGAATTTTCTGCAGAGATCTCTCTGTCCACAAACTGTGGAAACTTTTCTTTGATTCACTTGCAACTGCAAATTTGTCAATACAATATGTTGGAATGAATACAAAATAAGGGTTAATCTCTATTTATATATTTAGCTTAACTTGAACTCCAAGTTAAAAGTCCAAAATTCCTATTTTAGCTAACATTACTAAAAGGAAAAATACAATTTTTGTCCTTCAAGTTATTTAATTGTACCACTTAGGTCCCTTAAGATTTTTTTGTAACATATGGGGCCTTTATGTTTTAAAAAGTTTGCATAGTTAAATTTTTTTGGAATTTTCGTTAGAAAAACATATGTGGCATGGACGATGCTTATGTGGCAGTTAAGTTAGATGAGTTGACCTTTTTCAATACGATGATGTGACTTTGAGGTTTTGCATTGGATGAACATAGTTGAAGAAGATAAAATGCAGATTACTAAACCCTAAACATTCATCTTCTCTTTTCCCACCATTCGCGAAAATCGATTCTTCATCTTCTACAGAAAAATTAGACGCAAGAAACTAGGTGGAAAACATAAGATCCGCTTTGGGATAAGCCCAATCCAACAAGGTAGAGAATAAGATGAGACTCTTAAACACACACATCAACAAAAAAAAATCTCCTTCCTCAAAAGTACGATGTTGCGGCTATGGAGTTATGGTTGATTTAGTTGGAATTTAATTGTTTATTTTTTGAAGCTTGTTGGATGAATCCGTTTTTTTTTAAGATTGAAAATTTATGTTTAAATGAATCTACACATACACTTCTTCTCCATTCCGGTTTGAGATACGTTAGAAATAGACCTTCGATTTTCTCCATTGCTTCCTTGGGATGCCATTGATGCAATTTTGATTTTTAGGGTTCATAGAAAATGAATTGGGGAATAACTTTTAATTTTTAGAGATATACTACAAAGCCATCACAACTCAGTTAAATGCCAGATCATCTAACCTAAATTCTAAATAAACTAAGTTAACAGAAATTTACAAAAAGGGTAACGGTGCAAACGTTTTTAAACTCAAAGTACCATATAGTTACAAAATAATCTTAAAGGACCAAAGTGGTACAATTAAATAACTTAAAGGACCTCTAAGTCGAAATCTGTATAAAGCATCTGCTTCGACACTTCAACACAGACACAAACACACACACACACACACACACACACACACACACACACACACACACATACACACACACACACACACACTAGTATAGTTCGACACTTCCTTGTTCGAGCTCTACCGACTTCGACACTAGGAATAACAACTCTACAAATTTGTGCTGCATGTATCGGTAACATTAAATGATGTAATAAAATGTTGAAAATATCAAAGACATGTTTAAATTGTACATTTTTATTTATGCAAAAATTTATTATATTTAAAATAATTTATCTAATATTATATGTGTATCATAATATGAAAATATTATTTCTTTTTTATATTGATATTAAAAGTAATTTTGGCATATTTTAGATAATTGTAAGTTGACATATACTTATGGAGAAAAGTTATAGAAAATATTAACGATGTGAATTCATTGTTTATTTTGTATTGTGATTTATATTTGGATATGTCTTAGAACATTGTTAAATATGAAATATGAATTTAGCATATAGAATTTGTTATGCATATGTTAGTTATGCAAGAGATTTGTTTATTTTAAAAGATTAGAAATAAGTTTTATGGTGTTGTATGATTATGGTTTTTGATTTCTATAAATGTTTAATGCATTAAGTATATCTTAGATATATTTCAGTGGAAGTAAAACTTCAAACTAAATTGTTTAGGAAATGAGTAATGACATAAAATTTGTTTATATGACAAAATGAATGATAAAAGTGTCATGGTGATAGTTTGTCAAAACTATCAAGAACATAGATTTATTTTGTGTATGATACTTGTATTAAAATGACAAAAATATCATGGGTTGATGATAGTTGGTAAATACTATCAAGAGAACATAAAGTTATCATATGTATGACTAGTTGAAAAATTGAATATTCGAAATTTATTAAAGTTTGGAAAAAATATTGCAATTCTTTGATGAAAGAATTGATAAAGATATGATGTCTTTGGATGTAATTGAATACAATGAAAATATCATTAGGGGTGTGGAACAAGCCTATATCTAATTAATCATCAATAGTGGAAACTCAACTCACACTTGATTAACATTAAGTGTTGAGTTCAATGATGAAAGTACACTATTAAAGTAATTGAAGTACTTAATGATAAATACATCCCAAAGTTAAAGTACTTGGACCATAAGAACAAGTGTGGTAGGATGAAGTTTTCCTCTTAATAGACATATATCATATGTTTGCTGGAATGCATAATTATGAGTTCATGTATGATATAGTCTACCTATATGAGAATGAAGTGGTTCCACTTCATAGAGTTTAATGGCTTGACTCTTAAATTCTCATGAAAAAGGATATGAGACACGAAGCCTTATTTGATGTGTCATATTAATAATTCGATCGACGATACTGAGATTTCATGTGTGAGTTATGTACGACTGTTCTAATGAATAATTGGTTCAAAGCTTGTCTACCAATCTATTCGGGGATGAGTGGAAACTTATCTTACTAAGTATTGGTTCAAATCGTAAGATACATTTATTTGAAACCATGAAATTTCCTGAATAATGGATTTAGAAATATTTTGAAAATGGTGGAGGATTGTTTGAGAAATTTCCAAAATATAAAATTGATAAATAATAATGATTAAATTGATTTTGCAAATCTTTTTAATCATAAATTGTTGTGTGTTGTAGTGGTATTTTTTTTTGATTTATTTGTTAAATTGACAAAATAAATTGACAAAAGATTCAACTCTCTAGAATCAAACCAAAGACCCTATAATGATTGGGTGCATGGTCATAAGATACAACCACAAGACCAACACAACTTTTCGTGAAAAGGTTTGTTGTTATTGTTATATTATGGTTCACGAATGGTCATGTTGAAACCATTGAACATTGTTTCTTCTCACCAATTGATACAAGTTTTTCTATAAATAGAGATACTTGTTAGGCATACAATACATACAAAAATTATTTGTTTCAAGTGACAAAAATTATATTTATGTCATTCTTTTATTTTTCTAGTGCACGAGAATAAATAATTGAACTTTATTCTATAAAATATCGTTAATTGATATGCTTAATGTGAATGTGCAATTCATGTTAGGTTTCTAAAGTATCCTGAAGGAGATTCGTCGGATTACCCATTTGCATCAAATTTTCCTAAATTGGTGGAGACGAATCGAACCTAAAGCTTAGTATAAACACACACTTTGTAATTTATTTGTGCAACTTTTATCATATCACTTTCATCTTCTTCTTGTTAATGTTTTACGTCAGACCCCCAACACAAGATCTAACACCACAATCAACATCAAAGACAAGCTCAAGAAGATTCATATAAAAATCAACAACAACACACACAATAATACCAAAATCAACCTCAACAAATACCTCAATAAATGTATCAAAATGATCATCAATAACGACCAAGGAAGTATCTAGATCTGAAGGAAGATTTGAGTCAGTTCATACAAGTGGCATGTGATAGCTTTAAGGCTATTAATCTTTATCAATAGACTCCCAATGATAACAATGAAGCGCGCATAAGAACTTAAAAACTCAAATCGAATAGCAATCAAAATGGGTACTCACACAATCTATTGACAATTATGCATGCAATGCACTTAATAACCTAAATAAGAATGAAATATGTTACATGATCACTGTGAGAAGAACCAAGCCTATCACAGAGGAAACTTTTATGTGTCAAATGAAGAAGACATCTGAAAGGTTGAGGTTGAAGAAGTAAAAATGATACAAACTCAGTCTCTAAGTCTAGTTCATCCAAAGACAAGTCAACAACTTCAAAAAATCCACTATCATCTAATAATTCAAACTCATCTTCAATAACATCTCACATTTTAGTTTTCCCTTGATAATATTGAAAAGTGTTCCTCGATAGAAATCGAAGGTTACTAAACACATATACTAAATCTCCTCTATATATAGTGTCATCTTGTTTCTCTTCAAATAATGGACAAATGAATATGTGCTCCATTTTTTTACACAATGTGATGATGAACAAAGTTGTGCAAGTATTTTAAGCCCAACCTTTTGAAGTAATGGAGCTCAAGCGGAGTGCGGTAATGTAACATGGTGGGAGAACTGACTTGGGCGTTTTTGTTTCCAAAAACTATGTTGCGGATAGCAAGAGTCGCCACCGACTTTTATTTTATCCAATAAGGAAAGGGAATGAAAGAACAACAAATACCTTTAAAAAGATTTGAGTTCAGGGGTAAGTTATACAAAGGGAAGGTGTTAGCACCCTTTGTATTCATGGTTATCCATGGGCTCTTAATTGCTTAGCTCACCTTACTTTTGTTTGAAAAATAGTGGTGGTGTATTTAGAAAAAATTCCACCTTTGTAATGATTCTCGTATGAATGTATACAAAAGGGATTTTCTTGGAAAGTTTTTGAAAATGTGAGGTGTAAATAGTATTTTTGAATAGAGTGAGCAAGCACTTAAGAACTACTTACCCTAAGTTTGTAAGGTTTTTCTTGTTATTTCTTTCCTTTAGGGATAGGACTGTCTTTACTATTAGTGAGTAAGTAGTCTTTACCTTGGATGTTTAAAGGGACGAGCGAAGGGTCATCATATGGTCATAAAAGGCAACCTTGTAGGGGTATCTTAGTAATTCAAAGGGACGATCATCATTATTCATAGGGTCATCGAGGAACGAGATTATTTGTTCGTAGGCAACTCGAAGGGACTATGATCTTTTATCTAAAGGGACTTGATGATTTTTGTTTAAGCAACTTTGCTAAAACATCCCTATGTTCGAGGGACTTCACCATGTTTTTGTAAGGCAACCAAGAGGAAAAACCCTAGGGGTGTGAGTGTGCAAGTGTATTCAATCCAATTATTTTAGTCTTGAAAATTAGGGTAAGCTAACAGTTGATTTTAGTCTTACCATACAATCCTATTAAGCATACATCTAACAATTTATAGTGCGGAAAATAAAACCCTAGTTTAAACTATTACATGGCTTTGGGAGAGATACATAAATATAAAAAATCCTGACAAAAAATGTAAAGTGCGGAAAATAAACCTAAACTATTACAAGGCTTTAGCAGTTACATAATCTTTAGAAATCGTAAATAATCGAAACGAAAAGATTGTAAGAATATGGAGTCTTTGAGATGAGAGGAGGATATGTTTTTTTATCATGCTATTAGAAAAAAATAAACAAATTCAGATAAAATCACTGTAGATTTTAAAATAATGGAAAATAAGAAAATAGATTAAAATAAAATCTAAAAAAAAATATTAAAACGATGCTAAAAATCAAATAAAATCAAATAAAGAGCGCACAATTTTCTTCATATTTTTTTGAAAATATGGAAATATAAAATAAATCAAATAAAATAGAAAAAAAAGGAATTTGCGATTTTGAGGATCGAAATCTTATAAGAATTTTATTCTAAAAGAGTATTGTTCTTCGATATTTTTTCTGAACTTCTGGAAATATTCGGAGTAAATCGAAACAGTAGCACTTACCTGACTTACTTGTCATACTGGAATTCTTATCACTACTGCAACCTTCAAAGTATCGGTGGAAACGGATTACAGCAGATTACCAATAATTTAGTTCTCCATGGTGCCCTAAACTTCATTTCGATCGCCCAGATAGCTTGTTCACATGATACAAAACACAAATATACAAAGAGATTAGATGTATCATGTGTATAAATATGAAATCGAAAAATTGAAGAAAAAAACAAAAAAAACAAATTTGATTATGGCGTTTTATGAGGTTTTGGAGCAATGTGATGATTGATACGCCTTCAGAAGAGTCTAAGGAATGTTCTTGGACCTTCAAACCTCCTTGAGAATGGATGCAACCCTAAAACTGAATCCAACTTACTCTTGAGTGTTTTTTTGAAGTTTTGTATGCTCTCTTTGATAAAAAAATTGTCCTCTTGACTTGTGGAGATGATAAGTATTTATAGTGGGTGTAATTTAGGTCAGATTTTGGGCTTTTGTGATGGATTGAGAGGTTACTTGAGGATGAAGAAAAGATGTTTCCAGTTTGGTCAAAAAAATAGATGGAATCATACTCTTTTGGTCTTGCACGAATTTGGACACTTACAATCATCATAAACATCAAATATTAGATCCCAAAACAGACCTAAGATCAAATATTTAATTTTTCAAAATTTATCTTAATTAAAATTAAATTTAAATAAAATAAATCCAATATAATATAAAATAAATATAAAAAATCAGATATTATGATTTATGGGTCGTGCATAATCTTATAATTGGGTTTGGTTTGGAAAAATATGGGCCCATTTGGAAGAAACTTGAGTTTTGGTCATTTTTGCTTCATACACCTCCTCAAAATTGCCTAACTTCAACAATGAATAACTCCCTCAATTTTTATCCCATGTATGTGTTCTAGGACTTTTTGGAAAGCTTGGAGTGTCCTATAACTACTCCTTTTGGTCCCATGTCCATTTGATCTTCCATTTTTAAGTTATGAGCACTGGAAAAAGTTGACTTTTTGTTGACTTTTAAAAGGACCTGTAATGTCTTGGCTCATATCTCTCAAATGAAGCATTTTAGGACTTTGCTTGTGAGACACAAAGTTGTAGGGAATTGAATTTTCTTCTAAATTAGCTTTGGAAGGGAAATGTTTTATGAAGCATGTGAAAGTTATGGTTGGTCAAAGTATTGTTGACTTTTCCAACACAAAACCCTAATTTAGTAACTCCTGATTCTTGATGATTCTGAGGTTCCCTTGATGAATCATGATCAACCCTTGATAAAATGATGAATATTACTTCATAATATTGATGTTGACCAAAAATCTTGAAGTTTGACTGTATGTTGACCACATTTGACTTTTTGACCAAGTTAACTGATTTTTGGATCATTTAAGCATCTAACTGGCCAAACTTGTAGGGTAAACCTTGAAACTTGACATGAGGATCCTTTGAAGTATGTGGGATACCATGAAGTCCACTTTAGGCTTTATAAGTCCACTTTGCTTTGAGAAATTCAAAACCCTAGTTTCAGATCCATTGCTTAGGATTAGGCTTTGTTTGATGAAACCTTGAATCCTTTTGAGGAATTGTGAATCTTGTGACTATTAGGAGACCTATTTAGACACATTATTTAGAATATGGGAGGGAAAATTTTGGGGTACAACAACTGCCCCTGTTCAATTTTCTGAAACCCGGGGAGTTAGATCGGCATGTACGCCATTCGTGACCTGAAGGTGGAAGAGGATTGAACACTTACGCCCAAAACTTTGCACTCGCTGGTGCGCAAAGTAATACTGTTGGTTGATTGTATTGCTTGAATGAGCTTAGATATGTCATTCGGAGTAATTGGAGATGGGCTTATAGATGCCATCCAAAGTGTATGTTGATAGGAGTATCAGAATATGTCTATGTTTGACTATATCTAAATGTTGTTACTGCACTAAGTATCAGAATTAGATCTTCGTCTCGACTATCTCTGTAACATATCCGAACTAAGTATCAGCACTAGATCTTCGTTTAGATCGTCTCTGAACTGTCTCTGGGGGGGGGGGGGAAGATACTCTGAACTAAGTATCAACACTAGATCTTCGTCTCGATCCTCTCTGAACTATCTCTAGGAAAATATCTTGAGTTAAGTATCAGAAATAAATCTTCGTTTCAATTATCTCTGAATTGCTTCTGGACAATATCCTGCACTAAGTATCAGTACTAGATCTTCGTTTAGATCATCTCCGAACTGTCTCAAGGACAATATTTTGAATTAAGCATCAGAACTAAATCTTCGTTTAGATTATCTCTGAATTGTTTCTGGATAATATCCTGCACTAAGTATCAGCACTAGATCTTCGTTTAGATCGTCTCTGGACTGTATCTAGGACAATATCTTGAATTAAGCATCAGAATTAAATCTTCGTTTCGATTATCTCTGAATTGCTTCTGGAAAATATCTTGCACTAAGTATCAACACTAGATCTTTGTTTAAATCGTCTCTGAACTGTCATAAGGACATCTTGAATTAAGCATCAGAACTAAATCTTCGTTTTGATTATCTCTTAATTTCCTTTGGAAAAGTATCCTGCACTAAGTATCAACACTAGATCTTCGTTTAGATCATCTCTGAACTATCTCAGGAGACTGTCAGCACTAAGTACAAGGACTAGATTTTCGTATAGATCGTCTCTGTACTGTCTCTGGAAAGAAAAGCATTTTGCACTAAGCATCAACACTAGATCTTCGTTTAGATCGTCTCTGAACTGTCTCAGGAAAATGTCAGCACTAAGTACGAGCACTTTTCGATTTTCATTCATCGTACTTTTTATTGGAAGATTAAATTCCTAAGTACCCTGACTAGGGATAAAAGAGACGGACATTCCCCTGAGAGACTTATCCGACCAAGTATCAATTCTTTGGAGGATATCAGGTTTGAGAGAAATCTGTCTGGGACTTTGTAGAGCTGGAAGTACAAGAGGCTACTTGAAATACTTTGCTGAAATAAATCCGTAAAGATTATTCTGTAGGGGATGAGCCTGCAAAGATTCGTTGGATATGAACTTTGCTGGGGATTCCTACCTCTGAGAGTCCTTAGTAAATTCTATTATTGTAATTTTATATTATTTTATATGCATTTTTGGTAAACATCAATCATATTTGAAAGCATATATTCATTCACAGTAACCAATGGATTCAGAACTTCTGATATTCTTGACTTCCCAGAGTAATTTTCTAGGAATTATCATGACTGAATCCGAAGACATGATACTGACATCATCTGATACTATTGGCACCGAAAATTAATTTCCACAATGGCTTTTTCTGAAATCCGGAATCAAGGCAATGTAATGAGAGGAATGTGCTTTCAGGCTGTGGTGGATCGTGTACGCCCTGGGTAATGGTTAAGGAGCTTGCAACTGAATTTGATCTGATTAGATTTGAAAAGAGAGCATTGCTCCTAGTTGAGGATGATTTGTCCCAAAATGGAAGTATTTGAAAAGAGCTGCCTCAAGAGAAATAAAAAAATGCCCTACAATAATATGCCCCTGGCATCGTGAACTCGGTAATGTTACCTCTGGATATTTAGATGAGGAGACCTGCCCCTGGGTATTAAGAATCATTGAATCTTGACCTGACTGGCCCAGATGAATTGGAAAATAACATGGTATGCCCCATTGATTAGAAGATAGTGATTATGCCCCTTGTATACATTGGCTTTGATCTAGGAAGCAGCTTTGTCTGTCAGGAGGACTTTGGTTTATTGAATGTTCATCATGTATGCTTCTCTGCTATCAAACACTTAGTTATATGCAAACAATGATATTCAAAATGTGATGTTTATGTCTGTCTTGAAGTTTTGAAAAAGAATTATTTTAGCAAAACAATGTTTGTAAAAACTGTGATATTAACTCAAGATTTATAATAAGCCCTAAAGGAGTCAGGATACCTTTTTGTAGCAGTACGCTTTCGAACTAACCTTGTTTCAGTTAGGACTTTTAAATGGTTGTAACGTGGCTTGGTTCACGGTTTAAGAAACAAAGGATAAAGGCTCAAATTTTATTTGTACCCAACTCATCCTTCGTGATGTTCTTCAGTCCTATGTTCGATTAACTTATGCATTGAGGCTCCAAAAGAGTTTAGAATTGTAACACTGACAAAAGTTTATTTGAAAAGCCAGTCATCTTTTTTTTTGTTGAGGATTTGTAGTGACCTCTTTTTTTTCTTTTGACTTTGCTATCCCTTCTTTTTGCTTGAACTGTTTATTTCAAGATTACAGTCAGCGGGATGTCTCAATTTTTACTAAGTCTCCTTCATAGTTTTTGACTTAGTGAGCTTTTCTTTGAATGTCGGACTTAATGATTACTGGGAACCATCATTAGTTGTTTACAAAAAGGAAAACTGGCATAATTGAGTTAACCGAGGAACTACCCTGCCCCAGGTTTTGATTACGGGTTTTAATTTGCGTGAGAATGAAAACTCCTACTTCATAGGCTCAAAATGGTTGACTAGTGTAGTGGTAAAATCATGAGTGTAAGCTATTAGTTAACTTAACTCAAAGTAAACAGAGTCGCCACCGCGCTTTTATTTTATTCCAAGAGGAAAAGGAAAAAAGAGCGAATAAATCCTAATGAATCTAAAATCAAAAAGCTAAAAGAAACAAGCAGAGAACGGGTAAGGGGATAAGTTATACAATAGGAAGGTTTTACGCACCCAAAATGTCTGTGGTACTCCACGGGAGCCCTTTGAAAAATTTACTGCTTTTGGTTTGAAAAAAGGTTTGTTAAAATAAGAGTGGGGGGATGAGAAAAGAATTAATTATTAATATTTTTGTGTTTAGAGAGGTTTACCACCTCATGCCTATATACCCACAAAGTGCAATGCGAGATCAAAACCTCGTAGTTCGTAGTACAAATAATGAAAAGGGTTGGTTGTAATTGATTTTATTAAGTGAAGAGAATTTGTCATCTTCAAGTGGATAGCCAAACAAACTACCATGAGAATGAAGGCATGGACTCATACATCATTATGTGGAGGGCGCCAACTCGGATAAAATCGACGAGTATGCCACTAAACCCCCACGAATGATAACAGACTCAATTACATCAAACTACAACCATGGAGATTGAAAGACTTGCACCCGACTAAAGAATAATGACTCATAATCAACACTCTTTTAAAGAAAACAAACAAAAGTGCACAAAGGCACCAAAATAACTTGGATGAGTTTGGTTCTTTTTATTTTTTAAATTAAGGTCTAAATGATTAAATTCATTGGTTTTAAAAGGAAAGAAAATGGTAAAAATCCACTTGACAAAAGTCAAGGTTTTGTTTATTAAAGAAATGATGATTTTGGAAAACAAGAATCCTTTGAAAGAGAGAGAAGATTTTGAAAATTAAAGAAGGCGTGGAGATGAAGAGACTATCCTAAAAAATAAAATAAGGAGATAAAAGAAGAAAGATCTAACCAAACTTGATGATACTTCCAAATATGAGCATAAGAGTTTCATCCTTATAAGCTAGCAAATGGCCAAATAAAGGCAAGTACCAACTTCATGAAGATCAAAGCAAAATGAGAGATGTCCTAAAATCTAAGTCCAAAACTCCATTCCAATAGCCAAGGATAGTAACCAATAGTTCAAAGATTAAGATCACAAGCTTTTAGTGGTTTAATCATTTATTAATATTTTTGTACCCAAATTTACAAAAGGAAAAATCAACACAGTAAAAATAGGAGCAAGAAATATAAACATGATAATGGATGGATAAATCATAATAAAATTAAAAGCAATAAAGGTGCAAGAAATTAAATGTTAGTAGCAAAAGCAATTAAAGGGCAAGAATCTAAAATATTAATAGTATAATAATATTTACATAATAATGGTATGGTGAACTTAATCAACCACAACCAAAAGTAACCAAAATCGAAAGGCAGACAAATTCGCTTAGTATCTTACACTATAGTGATTAATCAAGACAAACCGAATCAAATTCAATGAAGTTTGAAAGGCGATTGGGAGACCCAAAGCACATACGAATCAAACATTCATAAGTCTTGATTCTTAATGCAATATGATTAAACGCTTTGGGATTACACGGCCAACTAGAGGTCCGGTCCATGAAAGTGTAAGTATCCAATTGGATTTTTGTTCCGAATTAGAGACACATTTAGGTCTATGTTAAGCAATCGCCGAGTAATTTACGAAGTAATTACCCTACAAATGAGGTCGGCTACCACCAATTAAGGTGAAAATGTTAGTGCTAATGCATGCGAGATAAACGATATATAAACCGCCATCCGAACATAATACTGCACAAAACTAAAGATGAATACCAAATTGAGTCACACTTATGGCATTCTTCCATCCTTAAGTTCAATCACTCTTCTTGGTGGATTCAAGCATGGAAATGTATCACTAATGCAAAGTACCTTAAATGAATTAAATAATTCACTTAAAGGTAGTTTTGAAATAATTCACTCTCAAAAGTGCTTCCCAAGGTTAAAAAAATAAAAAGGAGGAAGAAGAAGAAGAAAGAGGAACCAAAAAGGAGCTTAAAACAAGCCAAAAAAATGCCTCTAACTTGTGTTAACCGGTTAACCAAAATGCACTGGAAATAGTTAACCGGTTAACGCACCCAGTTTTCAAAATCTGCGCAATTTAATATTGGTTAACCGGTTAACTAAAATACACTGAAAATAGTTAACCGGTTAACATTGAACCAGTAGCAGAAAAATTGTAGAAATTCAGCATGATCCATTTTTAAAACCTTTTACAAACACTTGGTGATCATTATCTGAATTTGCACGAATTTTAAAACCAAAATACAGTGAAATCCCTGCAATCAAACAACAAATTAAGATCCAAAGGATCTAGAATCAAAGGCACCAAAGATCTACATCTTGAATGTTAATGGTGAATATGGGTTTATGGAAATAGTGAATTACCAAAAGCACTTCTTCAAATTAGACCAAATAAAGCTAGATCTACTACAATTGATGAACAAGAAATAAGTAGGATTAAGGTTTAGCTCAAGTTGATCAAGAATTCAATGTGAATTCTTGATAACTTCAAAAGAAGAAAATAAGAGCTTTAGTGAATTTTTTGGTTTTGGGGGAGTATTTTGCAAGAGATATGTTGGCTATCCAAAGCTTGTTGAATTAATGAAATTAGAGTGCTATTTAAAGGCCTTAGGTATGGGAATTTGGTGGAATGGAGCTTGCTTTAGTAATTAAAATTAGGTTTGGTAATTGCAAATTTGGTGGGAAATGGAAAAGAGTGGTGATTAGTGAGGGTTTATGGTAGGAAATGATCAAAGTGATGTAGTGAAATCAGAGGGCAATGGATCTAGAAAATTCCAAATGAGATCAATGATCCAATGGTGCTGAATTTTAATAAAAAATTCAAATTTTGCACTGGTTAACCAGATTACACTGGAAATGGTTAACCTGTTAACCAAGCATAAATTTGAATTTTTTTATTCAAACATGATTGTTTGGTTATTGTGTCCCGATTATGTTTGTACGCCGAAGAAGGCATGTAAATAAACACATGAACCTTGGAATTTCTTGAATGAATCAATTAACTTGAGAAATCCTTGATCAGATAAATTTGAATTATTTGCGGATCAACTTTGACTTTTGTCTGTGAAATTTTATTCGAGCTGCAAGACTGCTATTTTTGGCATTTTCAATTGTTCCTCTTCCTGAAAATGTTAGTGAAAGAAAACAAAATATTTTTGGATTTTAATTAATGGTTAGTAAACATAAACAAATAAAGCGATTAAAAGGCAATGATGATCCCCTGTGAGACATAAACCTACACCCGAGAAAAATCGAGCAACCAGTGAGATCTTGTTTGTATGCAAGATGCAGATGAAATGCGAAGAAAACTTAGGGAAAAAATTAGGGTGCTAAAACTAGGGATTAACTTCCTTATATCTCCACTGTTTAGGAATCGAAACAATGCCTGCACATCGTCATCATAGTCTGTTCAAAAGTATACTATATGAAATTATGGTATCAACTTCGTCATCCTCCCGCTAAGGCTTACAACTTTAATGAGAGTTAAATATCACAAAAGAGAAGTAAGAAGCATAGTTTAAATATAGTGAAACAAATGGATTAATTCAAGACAAACATATGCAATGCATTATCGTGACAAGAAAAGTCTGACATAATAGTAAGGGTTTAAGTCGACAAAAGAAATTACAAATGAAAATTCAAATGTTCTCAAAGCCTCTTCCTCTAAACTTGTTACTCCGGATGTCTGGAAACTTCAATGTTTGATGGATGATATGAGAATTAAATCTGGTCTTATGGCATAACCTCGAGGATTCCCTCATCAACCAGGTCTTGAATATTATTCCTCAATGCCCAACAGTTATTAGTGCCATGTACAGGACAGTTGGAGTGATATGCATACCTTGCATTGGGATTATAGTCGGGAGAGGAAGTATTGGGATTCAAAGGAGAGTTTTTCAAGGTGATTAGCTTCATCTCCAACAAGCATTGCAAAGTTTGCGATATTGGCGTGTTGATTTTGATAAAATATCTTTTATATTCCTTGTGTTGAGGTGAATTAACCCTACAATACCTATCTCCTTTAATTGAAGAACTATCAGTATTAGCCTATCTTTTTCCTTCTCTTATCCTCATCTTCCTTTCAACCAAGTCAATTTGTTTCATCGGAGGTTGACTGATGATTAGATTCCTGACTCTGTTACCTTGAAGTTTATTGACAAAGACTCTCAACTCTTTTTGCCCCTGGGCTAAGTTTTGGATACGAGCCACCTGTCCATTCATCTGGATTCTCATCTCTGTCATCTCAGTTTGCAATTGTTCCAACCGATTACCCTTGTTGTCTTCAGGATTCTTCTTTTTCGCGTCCTTAGTGAGGAGGGCTTTCAACTCTTCTTGTCCCTTGGACAAATTCAGGACCACTTCTTGAAATTGAGCATTATGGGTTTGGAGATCTTTGACAGTCTGTTCGAGATCCATTTCCACTGAAATAAACAGCGAGAAGATAAGAAACATGTCGCAGAAACCTGATATGCAATGGTATGGTATGTAGATGCATATGTAATGTTTTCAAGGACCAAGTAGGATTTAAATTTGGTAAATAGAAACAAAAACAAAAACTTTTATTAGTAATTTTAAATATAATTGCCACTTGGGCTTACAATGAAAGAAAATAAAAAGTTGTAAAGAAAATAAGAACATCTGAGACTCAAGTCTCCCATGGACGCTTTTTCTTTGGGTTGAGATATGTATTGAGGTTCCGTTCTTCGTGAAGTTGTTTTGTTAGCTCCAACACTTTCTCTTTGTAATCATGGAACTGAGCCTAAAAAATATCTCTTTCCTCCTTCATTTGAATCCAAGATTTCTGCAGCTCTTCCAGATCCGTAGGCATGTTAGGATGAAGAATGGTATAAGGAACATCTCCTTCAACAATTACTGGTAGAACAGCAGGATATGGCATCATAAGAGTCTGAGCACGAGATCACACCCATATGAGGTAAGGTTCCATAGGGATGAAGTATTTTAGTTCCAGAGTATTGTTGTCAATCTTATTCACCATGGTCCAAGCTCGTATAAATCTTTGACAGTAACCTTGAAGATCGTTGTCATAATCAAACATAATGCCTTGAATAATCATATCATGAGGACCATTACTCCAAGCATAACCAAAATGACGTAATGCTAAAGAAAGATTATATGTAATGCCCCCTCTTATACCAAGGAGTGGTACATTAGGGAACTCTCCACAAAGGTCAATGATAGTAATATTTTCCATAGATCGGGAACACCAATGAATGTCTGAATGAGAGAGTGACATTATCCTTCTAGACCACTTTAAACCTTGTTCATTCTTCATTACATATCGAGGAGGGTGTGAAATAAACCATATTGATAGTAGAGGTATGCAACACATCAGAGTTCCTCGCGACTACGTAGTACGAGTGTGAAGAGAGTGCAAGATATTTCCAAGCAAGGTAGGCACCAGATTGTGAGTCAGAAATATGTTGATGGAGTGTACATCTATGAATTGGTCTAGATTAGGGAACAATACCAAACCATAAATCAGCAAGGCTAAGATCTCCTCAAAAGCATCAGAACTCATAGCATCCAAGAACACCTGAACCTTCTCTATCAATACCTTAGCAAGAATATCCTTAGTTCCACTTCTGGTTTCTAGTACAATGTGTGATTTCTTCATATGTAAGGCTGTAACACGGTGGGAGAACTGACTTGGTGTTTTTGTTTGACAAAAACATGTGCGGATAGCAAGAGTCGCCACCGACTTTTATTTTATCCAATAGGAAAGGTTATAAAAGAACAGGAAAGACCTTTTAAAAAAAATTGAGTTTGGGGAGTAGGTTATACAAAGGGAAGGTATTAACACCCTTTGTATCCATGGTTATCCATGTGCTCTTAATTACTTAGCTCACTTTAACTTGTTTGAAAGATTGTATAGTGTGTGTTTTAGAAAATATTTTCAGAAGTTCTTTGTAATGATCCTTGTATGGATGTATACAAAGTCTTGAGTTTGAAAATGTTTTAAAAGTAGGGTGTGAAAAGAGTTTTTTGAAAGTGTGAGCAAGTAATTAAGAGCTACCTAACCTAAGTTGGTTTTTCATGTTTTTCTATTTCCTTTCAAGGGTAAGATTGTCCTTACTATTAAGGAGTAAGTAGTCACATACCTTGGATTTATTAATGGACGGGCGTAGGGTCATCGTATGGTCATAGAAGGCAACTGGTAGGGGTGTCTTAGCAATTCGGATGGACTATCATCATTTTTTCCGTAGGGTCATCGAAGGACGAGATCATTTATTCCGTAGACAACCTCGAAGGGACTTATGATCTCTTGAATCTGAAGGGACTTGATGATTTTTCTGTTTGAAGGGATTTTGCTTAAGACACCCCCACTTTCGAGGGACTTGACCATATTTTCGTAAGGCAAGCAAGAGGAGCAACCCTAGGGGGTGCAGATGGCGATCGTATAATGATCGAATTACGTGTATGAATATCAATTTCAGTTATTTATCTTGAATTTAGTGGGCTAGGACCAGTTAATTTAGCATACATGTCTTTCCACACCCTATTATTACTAACCACATAGTATAATATTTTTGCGGAATTTAAATGCGAAATGCAAATCCTAGGTTATTACATCATGGGGAGGGGTACATGATTTAAACTGTGGACTGCGGAAAATAAAATGCGGAAAATTAAATATTACAAAATAGATAATAAACCTATACACTTGTTCTAATAAAGAATAAATGCCGAAAAAATAAAATTGGGAAAGAGATAATAATGGAGGAGGAAGAAATTTTGGAGGATTCGATAAAAATCGGTTGATTAAATTTATTAAGAAAATAGGGTTCTTATGAGTTTTTGAAGTTTTAAATTATTAATTTAATTAAAAAAGTTTTTATTTTTTATTTACAAAAATAAAAAACTTGATTAATTTATTTACAAAAACAAAAAGAGACTTGATTAATTTATTTTGATATTTTTTAATTAATTAGTTTCTACATAAATAAATAAGAAATAAAAATACAATTACGATAATAGACATAACGACGTTGGATCATTGAAAAATAACAGACAAATTGCTACCGCGTAAACGGTCATCGCAAATCGAATAAATAAGAAAAACAATGGCATGATAAAATTAAATTAAATAAAATAGAAAAAAAAATGTAAATCGAAACGCGAATTGGTAAGCGTTAAAGGTGAATTATCACTGTGCAAAACCGTCGGACGCGTGCAAAATCAAAATACAAGAATAAATATAGAACATCACACATAAACCGATAAAATCCATTACTAGCTTGCTACACCCAAAGTGATCATCGCAATAGGGATCAAAAATTTTACGAATATAAATAAACATAAAATAAATAAAAAACAAATAAAAAACGATGTTGCTAGCGCAAAATTGCGATCATCGCAACTGAATCGGATCAATACAAGTGTCACGCATCATACACATAAATGTGTAAATAACGTATCGACATGATCCAATCTGAATAGTTAAAAAACTAAAACAAAATTACATTATATATTATATTAAACTTATTATTTTTTCGTCAAAATTACGTACAAAATTACGTACATAATTGGGTCGTAAAATTACATATTTGAAAAAACAACAAAATTACAAAATTACATATTTGAAAAAATTACATATTTGAAAAAACAATAAAATTGGGTCGTAAAATTACATATTTGAAAAAATTATTATTAAACTATAACATGTACCTACTATATTTAAAAAAACAACAAAATTACGTACATATTTGAAAAGGCCATTGCAAAGTTTTACAAAGAAAACCAAACTACGTATGTATTTGAAAAAAGCTATTGTAAAACTTCTTTATAACAGTAATCAATTTACCTCATTTGCCATATATCGTTGTTCTCTTTTTCTTTTCTTTTTTTGGTCTTGTTTCTCCTTGAGGCAAGAATTTTCGTCCTTGAGGTTGGTGAAGGTCATGAGTTTATATAGGAGAAGGAAATAGGTTAAAAAGTTGGGCCTTGTTGATGGATTTGAGGTTGCTTGAGGATGAAGTTAGGAAGTTTCTATTTTGGTCAAAATTTGGTATTAAGACATACTCTTTTGGTTTTGAACGAAATCGGATCCTTATAATGATCATAAACATCAAATATTTGATCCTAAAATAGTCCTAAGATCAAATATTTGATTTTTCAATATTTATCTTAATTAAAATTGAATTAAATCCAATATAATATAAAATAAATATAAAAAATCAGATATTGTGATCTATGGGTCATGCATGATCTTATAATTGATTTTGGGTTAGAAAAATATGGGCCCATTTGGAAGAAACTTGAGTTTAGACCCTTTTTGCTTCATAAACCTCTTGAAAATTTCCCAACTTTGACAATGCATAACTTCTTCAATTTTGACCCCATAAAGGTGTTCTTGGACTTTTTAGAAATATTATAGTGTCCTCTAATCAACCTTTTGGTACCATGTCCATATCATTTACCATTTTCATATTATAAGCTTTGGAAAAAAGTTAACTTTTTGTTGACTTTCAAAAAAGACCTATAATGTTTTGGCTCATATCTTTCAAATGAAACATTTTTGGACTTGGCTTGTGAGACACAAAGTTGTAGAGAATTGAATTTCATTAAAAATGAGCTTTGGATGAGAAATTTCTGATGAAGTATGTGAAAGTTATGATTGGTCAAAGCTTAGTTGACTTTTCCTACACAAAACCCTAATTTAGTAACTCCTGATTCTTGATGATTTTGAGGTTTCCTTGATGAATCATGATCAAATGATGAATTTTACCTCATAATATTGATGTTTACCAAAAATCTTGAAGTTTGACTTTATGTTGACCACAGTTGACTTTTTGACCAAGTTAATTGATTTTTGGGTATCTGAGCATCTGATTGGCCAAACTTGTGAGGAAAGCTTTGAAACTTGACATGAGGATTCTTTAAGGTGTGTGGGATGTTATGAAGTCTACGTGTGGCTTTGGAAGTCCACTTTGCTTGGGGAAACTCAAAACCCTAGTTCTAAGATCCATTGTTCAGGATGAGGCTTTGTCTGGTGAAACCTTCAATCCTTTTGACCAATTGAGACACCTGATCTTGAATGTGGGAGGGAAAATTTTGGGGTACAACAAAGGTTGTTGTAATAACTTCAGGTTTAGGCTCCTTCTCTAAGCCTGTGAATGGTTTCTGATCAAGGATAGGCACACCAAGCAATTTGGAGAATTCTTCCATTGTGGGCACCAGTTGATAATCGGGAAATGTGAAGCAGTGATGTTTAGGATCAAAGAACTGGAACAGAGCACTCATCATGTCTTCATTAAACCCTGAGGTAACCAAATCCAGTAGATGACCATGCTTTTTGATGAACTGAAAGCTTTCATAAAATTTTGAGACCAATTCCTTAAGATTGGAAGGTATCCTTACAAAGTTGACTCGGATAGCGTTCCTACAAGCGGAAGCCATAACCTGTAACAAAGAACAAAGATAAATCCCTTGGTCCTTGAAATGGTTAGTGAAAATTCTATGTTATGATGTCATGATGTTATGATGTTATTTTCATACAAAAACAAGTCACACAAAAGCCTTAGGTTTAAAGGCTTGCATGAAGTCCATAGGTAACTACCCTCCCCACTAAAGTTTAGTTGGTTCATCATGTCCTAGAAATAGAAACCGAGTTCTAAGGGATCTCAATATCATTGATTCTTTTCAAGGGTTGTTGTTCAGTACGACAACTGACTTGCCAACCAAAACCTCCCAAGATTAGAATCTCAATGAGCGTAGCATCGAGTATCAACCAGCTTTAGACTTCACCAAAGCCGGTTATCTCACTACTTTCTAATGGCCAAGATGGGTCAATTAGGGTTCTAAAGGGTAGTTAGTTTTAATGACAACATATGTCAGCCTCATGTTATCCTCAACTAACTTAAGAAACATCAGAATCCACCAAGATGTCACACTAACTGTAGCCACCAGACAACCATATCGGTATACGACGTACAATTTCCTTGGTCTATTGCTACTTACCTAAGGTAAACTAGATCCGGGTTAGGATCTTTCACACAGTAACCACATAGTAAGTAAAGATAAAGCAAACAAATCAAACAAGTATAGTGGTCTAATCCTAAGGTAAACCCTCTTTTAATTAGTAGTCCCCAGCAGAGTCGCTAGTTCTGTAACACAGTGGGAGAATTGACTTGGGCGTTTTTGTTTCCAAAAACTATTTTAAGGATATCAAGAGTCGTCACCGACTTTTATTTTATCTAATAAGGAAAAGGGATTAAAAAAGGAAATACCTTTAAAAAGATTTGAGTTCGGGGGGTAAGTTATACAAAGGGAAGGTGTTAGCACCCTTTGTATCTATGGTTATCCACGGGCTCTTAACAGCTTAGCTCACCTAACTTTTGTTTGAAAAATAGTAGTGGTGTATTTAGAAAAAGTCCACCTTTGTAATGATTCTCGTATGAATGTATACAAAAGGGATTTTCTTGGAAAGTTTTTGAAAATGTGAGGTGTAAAGAGTATTTTTGAATAGAGTGAGCAATCACTTAAGAACTACTTACCTTAAGTTGGTAAAGTCTTTCTTATTATTTATTTTCTTTAGGGGTAGGATTGTCCTTACTATTAGTGAGTAAGTAGTATTTACCTTGGATGTTTAAAGAGACGAGCATAGGGTCATCGTATGGTCATAGAAGGCAACCTTGTAGGGGTATCTTAGTAATTCGAAGGGACGATCATCATTTTCGTAGGGTCATCGAGGGACGAGATCATTTGGTCGTAGGAAACTCGAAGGGACTATGATCTTTTATTTGAAGGGACTTGATGATTTTTGTTTAGGCAACTTTGCTAAGACACCGCTACGTTCGAGGGACATGACCATGGTTTTGTAAGGAAACCAAGAGGAGAAACCCTAGGGCTGTGAGTGTGCAAATGTATTCAATCCAATTATTTTAGTCTTGAAAATTAGGGTTAGCTAACAGTTGATTTTAGTCTTACCATACAATCCTATTAAGCATACATCTAACAATTTATAGTGCGGAAAATAAATCCCTAGTTTAAACTATTACATGGATTTGGGAGAGATACATAAATATAAAAAAAATCCTGACAGAAAATGTAAACTGCGGAAAATAAACCTAAATTATTACAAGGCTTTAGCAGTGACATTATCTTTAGAAATCATAAAATAATCGAAATGAAAAGATCGGAAGAATATTGAGTCTTTGAGATGAGAGGAGGGTGTGTTTTTTATCATGTTATTAGAAGAATTAAAAAAAAAACATAGTCAGATAAAATCACTACAGATTTTAAAATAATGGAAAAAAAGAAATGCGATTAAAATAAAATCTAAAAAATATTAAAACGATGCTAAAAATCTAATAAAATCAAATAAAGCGCGCACAATTTTTTTCAGATTTTTATTTAAAATATGGAAATAGAAAATAAATCAAATAAAATAGAAAAAAAAAGAGGAATTTGCGATTTTGAGGGTCGAAATCTTTTAGAATATTATTCTAAAAGAGTATTGTTCTTCGATTTTTTTTCTGAACTTCTAAAAAAAATTCGGAGTAAATCGAAACAGTAGCACTTACCTGACTTACCTGTCAGACTGGAATTCTTATCACTACTGCAGCCTTCAAAGTGTCGGCAGAAACGGATTACAGCAGATTAACCAACAGTTTAGTTCTCCATGGTGCCCTAAACCTCATTTCGATCGCCCAGATAGCTTGCTCACATCATACAAAACACAAATATACAAAGAGATTAGATGTATCATGCGTATAAATATGAAATCGAAAAATTGAAAAAAAACAAAAAAAAAAACAAATTCGATTATGGTGTTTTATGAGGTTTTGGAGCAATGTGATGATTGGTATGCCTTCAGAAGAGTCTAATGAATGTTCTTGGACCTTCAAACCTCCTTGATAATGGTTGCAACCCTAAAACCGAATCCAACTTACTCTTGAGTTTTTTGAAGTTTTGTATGCTCTCTTTAATCAAAAATTTCGTCCTCAAGACTTGTGGAGATGATAAGTATTTATAGAGGGTGTAATTTAGGTCAGATTTTGGGCTTTTGTGATGGATTGAGAGGTTATTTAAGGATGAAAAAAAGATGTTTCCAATTTGGTCAAAAAATTAGATGAAATCATAATCTTTTGGTCTTGCACGAATTTTGACACTTACAATCATCATAAACATCAAATATTTGATCCCAAAATAGACCTAAGATCAAATATTTGATTTTTCAATATTTATCTTAATTAAAATTAAATTTAAATAAAATAAATCCAATATAATATAAAATAAATATCAAAAATCATATATTATGATCGATGGGTCGTGCATAAACTTATAATTGAGTTTGGGTTGGAAAAGTATGGGTCCATTTGGAAGAAACTTGAGTTTTGGTCATTTTGCTTCATACACCTCCTCAAAATTGTCCAACTTGAGTTTTTGTCATTTTTATCCCATGTATGTGTTCTAGGATTTTTTGGAAAGCTTACAGTGTCCTATAACTACTCCTTTTGATACCATATCCATTTTATCTTCCATTTTTAATTTATGAGCTTTGGAAAAAGTTGACTTTTTGTTGACTTTTAAAAGGACATGTAATGTCTTGGCTCATATCTCTCAAATGAAGCATTTTTAGATTTGGCTTGTGAGACACAAAGTTGTAGGGAATTGAATTTCCTCCAAAATGAGCTTTAGATGGGAAATTTTTGATGAAACATGTGAAAGTTATGGTTGGTCAAAGTACATTTGACTTTTCCAACACAAAACCCTAATAGAAGCAATATTGTGAGGCGAAGCGGCGTGCAGCAAAGCAGCGTGCGGTAAAGACGAAAACAAATAGAGAAGATGAAAAAAAATCTTGTGGAGACAGAAAAAATGGCGTGCGACAAATATTTTCAGAAAACAAACAGAGAAGATGAAAAGACACAAATACTAAAGGTAATATGAAAGGTGTAATTTAGAATATCTTGTTGTTTTAACAGTGGGAAAATGAAATAGAAAAGGTAAAAACTGTTTTTTTTTAAATATATAAGAATTTGAGTTAGGCCATGTCTGTTATTTGAAATAACGTGTCATTTTCCTGTCAGCTACGTTTCATTTATTTTTGTTGGACACTTCAAAAAACGTGTTTCAAACGGTTTGTACGAGTGTCGTACACATATCCGTATTGAATACGTGTCTGGTCTGAGGACACGCCCTCTGATAGTCGTGTCGGGGCTTCATAAATATATTGAGTCATGAGTAATAACTTTTCACTTACATCGAGTTTTGTTAAATTTCCATTCTCCACTACACTCATTTTAATGGTGTTCCAGCCTGAGGCACTTGTAGCATTCTACAAGCTCCTATGTGTCCTTCCCAATGTTACACACCAAGATGTGTTCAAAAATGGAGAGATCAATGGATTGAAACAAGAAAGTATTCACCTTTAAATCTCATAGTTTTCTACCAGAAACAAGTTTCACCTACTCAGGTGTGGCATCTATAGTAGCCACAATGACACCATATTGAATAAGGTTTCAATACAATTTTAATCACAACAATATTTTAAACGTTATGGCCAATGATCATAAAAACCATCAAAATTTCGGATAGAAGGTCGTGCGAATTCGAATTTGTGTCCAAATTGAGTACAAAACAAAATGAAAGAAGAAGACTCTTGATTAACACAAACAAGATCAAAAAGGGAGTGCAACTAATAAAACTGCATTTTATGAACAAAGAGAATCTGGTGTTGGCTCTGAATACCAATGCTAAGATATTGATCAATTCATTAGCTTTTGATTATGCATACAACACAAGTAGGTTAATTACTTCATAATCAAGTAACTAACTAATTAACTACATTAATCCCTATTAGAGGTAATTAGTGTGCATAAAATATTTGTAATTATTATGTAAATAACAACATATAAATGGATAGTTGTAGATGATTCTTGGCCATCATTATCAGTTATAGTCATTAAAGGAATTGATTCATTCATTACTTAATTGTAGGATATGTGTACTCTTTATATGTGCTAATCACCTACTAACAATAATTCATTCAAACCATAATAATCTGCTACTGTTATATGGTATCAGCCTTTAGCTTTACAGCAAACACGATCCAGTGACGACATATTTTCTTTCTTTCATCATCATGAACACAAAAACTAACAGTAACAACACCTTTGTAGTTGGAACCAACACAATGGTTATTCTCAATACACACCACTCGCTCAAACTCACAAGCACAAATTATCTTGCCTGGCATGTTCAGATGAACGCTCTGTTCATTGGATATGACCTCACCGGCTTTATCGATGGCACTACAAAGCGTCCCGACAAAACATATCCAAATTTCTCCTATTGGATTAGGCAAGATCAACTTATCTTGCATGCAGTTATCACTTCAGTTGATCCGAGTATCATCACTGCCTTAGGAAATGTGAAAACATCTCAGCAAGCATGGGAGATCCTACAGAAAATGTTTGCAAGTAAGACGCGTGCTCGCATTATGCACCTAAAAGAAAGACTCTCCAGAATCACTAAAGGAGTCAGCCCAGTTTCTGAATATATCAACAATATCAAAGCAATTGTAGACGAGCTGGCCATCATCAACTCACCGGTGGATGACATTGATATTGTCATTCACACACTCAATGGTCTCGGAACTGAATATTGCGAGATTACAACCACGATCCACACTCGAGAAAATCCAATTAGCTTTGAAAATCTTCATGATCTACTCATTGATTTTTAAACCCATCTCAAAAGAGATGAAATCACAAGTGAAAACCAAACACTCTCATCAATAGCCACTGCCAATTCTGCATTCAAAGGAAAGCAATCTCAACTGAAACGTGGAAATTATCATAATGCTTCATACCCCAACAATGGAGGATCCACACTAGCCGGTCAATCTCGTCGAGTTATTTGTCAATATTGTAACAAAACTAGACATACAATGAAGGTTTTCTATAAATTACATGGTTACCCGAAGCGTCCTAATGTTCTTATGGCTCACCATGCACATACAACATCTCATGTTGCTGCTCAAGATTGGATCATGTATTCTGGTGCAACTCACCACATCACCAACACTTTGGACAACCTTCACCTAACCGTCCTTATCATGGTACATGAGTTACATGTGGGTGATGGCACAGGCTTACCCATCACACATATTGGTAAAATATCTATTTGCATTTCCTCTCACTCACTTCAACTACAAAATGTTTTACACGTTCCCAAAATCTCTAAAAATCTCTTATCTATTTCATCTCTATGTCAAACTAACCCTATCTCTATGGAATTTTTTTTCTGATTATTTTTTGGTGAAGGATTTGAAGACAAGGGCCCATCTAATCAAAGGTCACCATAAATAAGGTCTCTACATTCTACCACAACCAATAATCACCCCCAACAACACATCACACAACCTCCACCAACCTACCATGGCATCACATTCTTGGCCACTCGTCGGAATGCATTTGAGTCAATATCATTTGCTTAAACAAATAAAATAGCAGGATCAACAACCATGCATCCCGTGCAACATAGTCAAGAGTCATAAGTTACCTTTTTCTACATCCAGTATTTCTAGCACAAAACCACTTGAACTTTTGTATACAGATGTATGGGGACCTTCCCCCTACAAAATCAATAAATGGTTATTTTATTACTTAATTATTGTTGATCACTTCACAAAATACATCTGGTTTTATCCCTTGAAAAATAAATCTGACGTGTCTATTATTTTTCCAGATTTCAAAAGTATTGTTGAAAAATATTTTGATCTACCCATTGTAAGTTTATACTCAAACAATGGGGGAGAATTTATCAAACTCAAGACATTCCTTACTAATCATGGCATATCACATTACACCACTCCACCTCATACACCCGAACTCAATGCAATAGTCGAACACCGACACCGACACATAGTCGAAACCGGAAAGGCTCTCCTTCATACAACCAAATTACCTTTATCATTTTGGAGTCATGTATTTCGCACAGCTATTTACCTTATCAAAAGACTCCCAACATCGATCCTCCATATGAAATCCCCATTCCAACTACTTCACAAAACCAAACCCAATCCCATACACCTTCATTCTTTCGGATGCCTATGCTTCCCTTTGTTAAAACCCTACACCACCAACAAACTCCAGCCCAGATCGCACCCTTGTATCTTTATAGGTTATGTCGATACACAATACGCCTACCATTGACTTGATCTATACACACGTAAAATATACACATCTAGACATGTAAAATTCTATGACCATATCTTCCCTTACAACACATATCATCCACCCAATAATCCTTCATCAACATCACATATTATTACACAACAACCCCTTCACACGTTCATTCCTATACCAAACCAAGCCCATCCACTAAACACTAACCAACTCATAACATCTCACTCTAGTGAATTTACCCCACTGAGTGAACACACAGCAACACCTACATCTACAATACACTCACAGAATATAGCAGACCAACCAAATCCGCATTCGGTGATCAATGAAGAGGGTCCCTACAACTCAAGTCCTTTATCAAGTAATATTCAAAATGTTTCATCTCATGTTCAAATACCCTTGCAAAATAACACTAATGCAGCTACTACTCTACCTAGTAGGCCAGTAACTCGATCACAAAACAATATTTTCAAACCCAAAAGACTTTTTCAAGTTATAAAATACACATTGGCAGAAAATGTTGAACCTTCAAATGTCAAAGAAGCCATGAAACATGAGCATTGGAGAAAGGCTATTTATGAAGATTTTGACGCTCTCATAAGAAATGGAACATGGTCATTTGTCCCATATCTAAAAGACACCAACATTGTGGGATGCAAATGGTTGTTTCACATAAACAGACAAGTTGGCGGCTCTCTTGCTCGATATAAAGCTCACCTTGTGGCAAAAGGTTTTACTCAATGTCACGGAGTAGACTTCCATGAAACATTTTCCCCGGTGGTTCGGCCTCAAACAATCAAAATCATCCTTACTCTTGCTCTTGGCCACAAATGGAAAATGCACCAACTCGATGTGAATAATGCATTTCTTCAAGGATCTCTCAGATTGCAAGTTTATATGACTCAACCACCTGGACTCGAAGATTCGCAGCATCCACACTATGTATGCAAACTGCACAAATCCATCTATGGACTTCGCCAGGCTTCCAGAGCATGGCATGATGCACTAAAAAGTTTCACGGTGTCCTACGAATTTTCATGTAGCAAGAGTGATCCATCTCTCCTTATTTATGAAAATGCAGGTATTCTTTCTTACTTCCTTGTTTATGTTGATGACTTACTCCTCACCGGTAACAACAATCACTTTATGCAAGAATTCATATCAAATCTATCAAAAAAAATCTCCTTGAAGAATATGGGAGCTCCACACTATTTTCTTGACATAGAAATCGTTCCCACCAACTCAGGCATACTCCTTTCTCAACACAAGCATATTAGAGACATTCTACAACGGTTTGATATGGAGGGCGTCAAGCCTTCACCCACACCACTTTCCGCTACATCTATACTTCAAGTCCATGATGGAACTCCATCTACTGATGCTACGAATTATAGAAGTATTGTTGGAGCTCTTCAATATCTCAATTTCACGAGGTCTGACATATCCATCTCCATAAATAAACTTGCACAATTCATGCACAAACTCACCACTCTTCATCTCCAACATCTCAAAAGAATTTTACGATATCTCAAAACCACAATCAATCATGGCCTTCTTCTATAGCTCACAACCACACACAATTTCATTGCCTATTCTGATGCTGACTGGGGCGGTAATACTGATGATCACACCTCTACTTCAGCTTATATCATCTTCTTCGGTTTGAACCCCATCTCTTAGCTATCTGGAAAACAACGAACAATAGCCCGCTCATCCACGGAAGCAGAATATCGTGTTGTTGCTATTGCAACATATGAAATCATGTGGTTCAATAATCTTCTAAGTGAACATTGGGTTCCTATGATAAATCCACCAAAAATTCTTTGTTATAATGTTGGCGCCACTTACTTATGTGTCAATCCCGTTCTTCACTCTCGGATGAAACACATCTCTATGGACTACCATTTTGTACGCGAACAAGTGCAAACAAAAAATTACAAGTCTCACATGTTTCAACCAAAGACCAACTTGCTGACATCCTCACCGAACCTCTTGCAGCTGCCAAACTTAACGATATTTCATCCAAGATAAAAGTTATTGATGGTAACTTTATCTTGAGGAGGCATATTAGAGGTAATTAGTGTGCATAGAATATTTGTAATTATTATGTAAATAACAACATATAAATGGCTAGCTGTAGATGATTCTCGATCATCATTATCAATTATAGTCATTAAGGAATTGATTCATTCATTCCTTAATTATAGGATCTATATGTACTTTTTATATGAGATAATCACCTCTCAATAATAATTCATTCAAACCATAATAATTTGTTACTGTTATAATCCCAACATCTCTTATAATCCAAAATGAACATAAAAGTAAAATATCAATCATATATACTTTATTTCTTTTAATACCTCATAAGTTACAACTCATACAAATAGTGTCTCCTGTGGTTGTCTATATAATCAAACCATGTCTCCTCATACATGAATAAAACATTTTGAGGGGAAATACATAATATGATAACATATATAGTTTTATTATACGATGATATATGAATATAATTAGTTAGTTGTTAAGTTTTTCAAGGACCCTTGCCATTGCCAGGTTTCTTTGAATGCTTTGGGTTTGGTCCTGCCTCATCATAATCCAACACAAAATCATGGGACAATAGCTTCCTTGAGTTTGTCTTTATATCATCCTTCATTCAAAAATAAAATGAAACCAAAATACTTGTTAACTAAAACGAACAATATCTTAGACATCAAATAATAAATTTTATATATATATATATATATATATATATATATATATATATATATATATATATATATATATATATATATATATATATATATATTTTTTTTTTTTCATAAGCAAGGGATATATATATATTGATAAAAGAAAACTAAATGTTCTCACACAAACTTAAAAAAAAAAGAATTAAAAAATATATATATATAAAGTACCTTGTGAAAATAGTGATGAGTAGGAAGCATATTTTCTCTGAATCCTTCATCAACTAACCCTAAAAGAAAAAAGAATATATATATATTTTTTTCAGAATATGTTTACTTTCTATATCTTTATAATCTTTAATATATATATATATATATATATATATATATATATATATATATATATATATATATATATATATATATATATATATATATATATATAACTTGGTTACCTGAAGATAAAGGAAAAGGAATTAAGAGCAAGAGTGTAACTAAAAGGAAAATTTTGATTTTATGTTCCATGGCAAGTATATGCAATGAAGAGATATGTGTATTATTGTTCTTCTTAATGAGAAACTAAAATGACATATAAATGCCTTGGCAAGAAAATGAAGAGAGGGGCACCCCTTTTAAAACTGAAAGAGAGTGCTCTTGTCATGATGAAATGCAATAACTTTTCACAACACTTGTTAAGTCAACTATAATATTCCATGTATATGCAATTATGCATTAGGAAAAGATAAACAGTTTCTATTTTTCTCTTTGCATGTGCACCTAAAATTTCCCTGCATGGCTAAAAATCAGCTAGCCATTACATCTTGTGTTGTGTAATTATGTCCACCTTTTCATAAGTCAACTTTGAGTTGCGCTTGCAACATTGCCATATGATTTATTTTATATTCTTATATGCTTGTCAATTTTTTAATCCCATGTTAATAAAATGTTTAAGGTCATTTTCAATTAGCTTTAATATGGAAAATCAACGACATTCGTATAGTGGAGAAAGTTGATAAATCCTTCTCGTAGCTTTGAAAATTTTCTGTGGTACTAATCACCTCATAAAAATGAAATGATGCTTTTGATTATTTTGGCTTTCATCACAATTTTTAGGCAAAATAGATGGAGACAAGCATGGAGAGTGGGCTACATAAGAAGAGAATTGAATGTGGAATGCCCTTAGTGGGGGCACTAACAAAAAAGGAGAGTGAGAAAAACAGTATTACTAATTTAAGCATAAATTTAAACATAGAATATTAATTTTACTTAATATTTCTTTTTTTTTTTTTTGATATATCACCACCGATTTAATTCGGTTCAGGAATCAATTCTACTATTAGGTCCAAATCTCTCTCAATCACAATTATAAGAATCGAACCGTGATTTTCACTACGATAACATAGATTGGTAATAATGGTTAATGGTTATAACTAATAGACATAATACCACTTTGTATTTATTTTGGGTAATTGATGGTACTTTGACATTAGTGAACAAAAGGCTAGTTGGCCTGACAATTTTTTCAGAAACATATGTTCTACTAGTACAAAGATATTTTCCAACAAAAAGTTTGATTGGTGTTAGATTTTTTTTCTTCTATTCTATAGATTGTACAAAAATATTTTGTCGTATATTTAGAAAGTTAAATTACAATTCAATCGGTAGTTTATATAAATAGCAAAATTATATAGATTTAAGGGTTATATATATATATATATATATATATATATATATATATATATATATATATATATATATATATATATATAAAGGTTCTTTAAAATATTTCAACCTTTAAATTTAGTCTTTTAAAAAATTTCCTTTAAATTTTAGTCCCTCTAAAAATTTTCGTCTCTAACTATGGTCTCTCCCGTTGGTTTTTACTAACGGAGGATGACATGACGCGTCAACTGTGTTTTTTCATATGTTAACGTGTTATGTATTTTCCATGGTGGTAATTTACACTTAAAATCAATTTAAAAGTTGAAGAGTATTCATTTAGCTTCATTCAGTCCATTTCAATGTCTTTATCCTTCGTGCCTAAGGAGAAGTGTCTTCCTCAATCGTTTTCAAAATCTTCGATGTATTTAAGGGATAAAAAATTTGTGTTGCAGTGGTCCTAAGGAGAAATTGTACAAATCTTAGTTGTGGTCTCAGATATGTTTCTTTGTCGCATCCTTGTTGTAGTGTTTAATAATGCATGCTCCCTTCTTTTTCTGTAGAAGTGGTCTCATTACTATTAAATTCATTGTTTGATTGTTGAAATTGTATAAATTGCTTGACCTAATATTTATGTTCACCGAAATTAAAAATTAGGGTTAGTTGTTGTTTATTCTGAAATGGTAAAAATTAAAGTTAGGTTAATTTATGTTTACAAGGTTATGGATAAGTTCACAGTTGTATTTTACACTAAGGGTTGTTTCGTAAAAGACTCAAACATAAGATATGAGGGGGATGTGAATGCTTTTAGGGGGAAAGATCCTGATTTTTTGTCATTCTTTGAGGCGTGTGATTTAGTTAAGGTAATTGAACCAGAATTCAATTATAATTGTGTTAAGATATGGTGGAAGCATGAAGAAGGGAGCCTTGAACAAGACTTAAACCCCTTTAAGGATGATGGTGATACCTCTAAATTAGCTATGTATGCAGTAAGAAATAAGTGTGAGGTGAAGATTTACTGTGAGCCTAAAATTGAAGGTGAAGATACTTTTATGGAAAGTTTTAGAATGAGAGGAAAAGGAGTGAAATATGTTTTGAGTGAATCTAGTAATGAAAGCAGTGATGATTCAGTGGTAGGTGTTCATTTTGAGGATAGTGAGGATGAGAGAATGACAGGTTTTGATGAAGGTTTAGATGATGTATTTATTAATGGAGTTGATAGAGAACAAAACATACCAGCTACTGCAATTGATGAGGAGAATAGTCAGCAAGATAATAAGGTATATATCACTTAAGATATGAGCAAGGAACGTGTTACTAAGAATGAGTACATGACAGATGAATTGGAAAGTGGTGGTGATGATGATAGTTGTGATGAAAGACCATGCATACTAAGGTTTAGTGAGGAAGAATCTTTGAGCAAAGATTTTTTTTTAAAATTGGAATGGAGTTCTCTTCTTTAAGGCAATTCAAGGATGCTATCCTAGAACATAATGTCTTGAATGGGAGGGAAGTAAAGTTTGAAAAAAATGATGATGTCAGATGCAGGGTAGTATGCAAGGACAAGATGAAATGTGACTATAATGTGCTATATAGCAGGGTTCTTACATCAACCACGTATAGGATCAAAACTTTGTTTTCAAAGCACAAGTGTGATAGGCAATATTATAATAGAAATGCTAGAGCAGAGTCGGTTGCAAAAGTGATTGTGGATGGTTTGAAGAATAACTCTAGAATGAGATTAAGTGAGGTAGTGGTTGATGTAAGAAAGAGGTTTGCAACAGAGATACTAAGGTGCATAGCTTTCAAGGCAATACCAATAGTAATACATATTGTTAAAGGTGACTCAAGCAAACAATATAGTCTATTATGGTCTTATGGTGCTGAATTAAAAAGGGCTTCAACTAGCAATATATTTAAGATTAATATATTTGCTCCAAGAGAAGGTTTGAAACCATGGTTTGAGAGATGTTATATGTCATTTGATGGAACTAAGAAGGCTTTGACTAAGACATGTAGACCATTCATTGGCTTGGATGGATGCCATTTGAAACACAAATATGGTTAAATTATTTTGATTGTTGTTGGTAGAGACCCTAATTACCAATATCTTCCTATTGACTTTATTGTAGTAGAAATAGAGACTAAGGATGTATCTCTCAATAGAAGTCTGACTTAATGTCAAAATAACTATAGAGATGCATATTCGTAAACATTACGAAGATGCATCTCTGAGCGTTGTTTGTATATAACGCGCCATAACCCTTCTTCTTCCTCACTTGTTAAAAAAAATTCTCTAAAACTCTCTTGAAATCAAATTGTCTCAAAATAAATCAAGCAACATCAAAACTTCATCAATCAACGCCAACTACATCAAAGAGATCATTCAACTACATCAACTTCAAAAATTTCTCACCTTTAAGTTTTTTACTATTGTAAGCTTTGAGTTTTTGTAAAAATTTGTAGAAATTGATGATTATGTATTGAAATACATAGTTTATGCATGTTTGGTAATTGATACATTATGAAAAATGTGTTTCATAGTTAAAAAAAATTATCTTAATAAGTGCATTGAGAGATAAAGATGTATTTCTTTGAGTAGGCTACTTCAATTCTCAAGAAATACTTAAGTTAGTCGAGTTCAATCATCTCAAATTATGTTGATAATTTATTCATGAGTAATAGTCTCGCGGTCAAATTCTCCCATGTAATAATTTTATCATCATCATTATAAACAATAAGTATAGGTAATTTTCCTCCTAGTGATGTTTGAAAAATAGAGTGTGTTATCATTGGCTTTGCTTATAACCCAAAGAAACCATTGCTTTTGTGATTCTTTCAAACCATGTCTAAGGGGAGTGTTTTAATTTATGTAAGGTCTTCCTTAGTCAACACATGTTATTAATTGTGAGACCATAGTTTGGTGCATACATTTTTAAAATCAAATTAGTTTAGTTCCCAACCGAAGTGAGAAACAAGAGATAAAAATATTCTCACATTATTCATATTAGTCACTAGAGGAATTTTCTCTTCATAATCAATGTCATATGTATAAGTATATCCTTTTTCCACTAATTTAGCCTTGTAACGATCAAGACTAATATTTGATTTTTGCTTTATTGTATAGATCTATCGGCATCCAACCAATTTCTTGTCTTTCAATAATCTTCTAAGTTACATTTTTTTCAAGTGCTTTTATTTCTTCATTCATAGCTTGGACCCAATTTTTTTTAATGTTTCTTGAATATATGATGGAATATTCAGGGATTTAACAACTGCAATAAAAATTTGATATTGCGAAGAAATATGTATAGAGAATTTTTTTGAGAAATATGATATCTATATTTAGAGGCACATAATCTTTTTCCTTTCTCAAAGCAATAGGTACATCATCTAGATCAGTATAAAAAATATGAGAGTCACAAGATGTTGATTCCTACAAAATAAACGACACGAGGAATTGTAATTGAAATAGACTATGGTTCAGGAGTTGAATCATGAATATAACTCAAAGTAGGTGACATTTGAGGAGTCAAAATAGAACTAGAATCAAACTCAAACATTGGAGTGGGAGTTGAAGCTTTATGGGAGGAGCTAGAATAGAACCAGAATCATTCTTAGACATTAAAGTGGGAGGAAAATATTCAAGGTAGAAGCTAGAGCCAATGGCCAAAAACTCGAACTCACAATCAACGTCACTAATATCATATTGGAATAATTCTCTCAAGGAATACTTGGTTGATTAACTTTTGCTTTGTGTGTCATTGTTTTAGCTCACAGAAAGTCTCATATAGTGCTTTGTTGTGGCTAGAGAATTATTCCATGGCGGCTTGCATCTCTACTATGGCAGCTTCGACGTTGTTGGTGTTACTATTGGTGGCAACCTTTGGCATTGTGAAATGAAATTGAGCTATTGTTAGGATCGATTTAGTGGCCTATATTAGTTTTACCATAAGCCATTATGGGCGTCAAATGTATTGACATAAGTATTCTAGTGATAACTTTACTAATAAGTGGAAGTATAGTCTTAGTCGAATGTTATGTGAATTGTGTATATTATTTTCCCTATGAGATCATCTCCTTATATAGTGGTTCTGGCCCATTTTGTACACAAGGCCTAATCAAAGACCATTTGAAGTGATTACCCCTTATTAGTATGATCTCAATGGTAAATGGAAACCACACATGCTGGTCAGATTTTACGCCATAATGCTCTAAATTAACCATAAAGGTGTTATCCCTCATATCTTAAATCAACATATTCCCTTTGTATTAATTTTGGCTCAGCATGATCAATCTGGCCCATCAGCTGCCTCATCCTGACCTTGTACCATCGATTGAGTTATAATTTATAGTGGGTCCTATAGGATATGGACTACACATCGGCCCACTCTCGATGACCCAGTTCAATAAATCGGACATGTACATAACCCCTCAAACATGAGTTGTGTATGGGTGAAATGTTTCTTGAGATATAACAAAAGACCATACATGTACATAAACCCTCAAGCTTGAGATGTGTATGGGCAGAATTCTTTCCTGAGACCTATTGAGAGATTGAACATGTACAAATATATTAAAAATTTAAGTTATAATTCAATAGGTAATTTGTTTAAATGGAGTATAAATCTAGAACCAGTGTATTACACTTAACAACCCTTTATCATAAGATAACAAGATTACGGGGAAATTTGTTTCAAGGATTCATAAATGATTTTCAGAAATATATTACTCGAGAATAAAAATATGAAAATTTAATTCCTGTATTTTTTTAAAAAATTCTTTGACATATAATTTAATGTTCCTAAAAAGTTAGTAGTTTTTTTAATTATATAAAATTTCATGGAAATGACATCCCCACTTTTCACATTAACATCCCAACTTTCTCTTAATTGCACTCGAGTTTGCGTGTATTCCCAAGGTGAAATTCAGTTGTTAATTCCACACCTTTTTCCTTCATAAATTTGGATTGTTCAATCATCATTTCCTATAAATAGGGAGGAATTGAGCGTTGGAGAACTTTTCACAACCTTTGGTATTCAAGCTTAATTGTGTTCACTTCATTAGCAACCAATTTTGTCTCTTCCTTCCTGAGAGAATCAACCAAAACAATTTGTAGTTCTTTGCTCAGAATATGTGTTTTTTAATTTACTCTACTTCATCCATATCACATAACCAGATACCCTCATCAAATCAAGCTTTATCTTTCATGTTTCCTATTTTCTAGTTAGAATGAGCGATAGTTGTTGAATTAGTGAGTGACTATGAGAGCGATACTTCTTCTGTTATGGGAATGGGGGCATCCCATGATTCCCATCTACCTCGTCCTACTCACGATCATGTGGACCAGGAATTTATACCTTTATTTGATGATTTTGATTCTGAAAGGGTATATGGGAATTCCTTTAGTTATGGAGCTTCTACATTTGACTCTTTCTAAGCCTTTTTGTTAGATGACAACGAAGAGGGAACTCATAATGAAGTTACCTTGCCCATCCCGCTTTAATTGAGGAGGATATATGAGTTATCAAGCGGATGAGGGAATGAGATGATGACTTTATTCAACTTTTCCTGAGAACCAATAAACATAAATCCAATGATGTTGAGGTGAAGACCCGCTTGGAATTTTGGGGTAGGTCATATGTAGTGTCTTGGATCACGTCTATCAAACATTCTAAGACCAACCACTTGGTTCGAAGAAGCGTGGCGTTAGAGGAGTTTACCAATGCGGTTAAATACATTTTGGTGGATGCCAAGGTGGTGGGTACCTTGTCCATTTTAAATAGTGAAGCAGCGATTGAGGTTGTTAGATTTGTGGTCGGCAACCTTTGGGATTTTTTGGTTCTTCCAATAGGCATGTAGAAGAGGATATGCAACTTTTTGGACAATTATGTGGTATCTCTCTATGAGTACATGTTTATAAGGATAAGATTACAACTGCCTTTATCTGATTTTAAGGTGGTCATCCTTAATCATTTGAAAGTCCCCCCCAGCTTTATTCAAGGTCTTGGGCTTGTGTGAGGGCATTCAAATTGAGTTTTGAGTATAATTCTTGAGAGTATTCACTCAGGCTATTTTTCAACTTATTCTACCTGGTTTGTACTTCTCGAGATAACCACTGCAACCAATGCTCATTAGTTTCCACTCGGATAATCCATGGTTAGACCATTTCACCCATGACTGGGGCAGTTTTATAAGGTGCTTCTTAATGGTGAAACCCATTATGCTTGAGGCTCATCTAACATTCTATTACTTCCTTTATGGATCTTTTCTCTTATGTAAGGGCATGTTTATGGAGTGTTAGTTCTCAACTCATTTCCTCTATGAAGTCCATTTATACTGCACCAAGCTAAGTCCACTTTCCCCTAACAAAGCAGCTATGAAGGAAGACCCAGGCTCTTGGTTCCAAGAGCTTGGATAAAAATAAGGGTTTGGCCCGGTGAGATGAATTCTTTCATGGTGCAGAAAAGGTAAATTGAGAATTACGACATTGTAAGCGCGGTCATCCAGGAAAAGAGGAGACATATTTTTGGTGAGGACAGAGTATGATAATTTTTTTTGGCATGTTTGATTGTATTTTGTAGATAACATGGATATGTTTCAAATGTTTTATAACCTCGCTAGTGCTCAAGGTATTAAGATTGGTCCTACCGATCAGTTTGTAGTGCCTCATCCTCATACCAATATTCATGCTCTAACCATTGTTCATCTCTCAACCACTAAGGCCGCTACCACTACCCCCGTGTCGAAAAACTCATCAATATTATGGTCGTTTTGACTATATAGGATATGCCTCATCCCTAATTTCAACAAAGAAAAGCTAGGATGTAGATTAACCCTCCCCTAAAAGAGGGTTCTCCCAAGCGGACCCGCCTAACCGAGGATGCTCCATCAGGGGAGATAACTATTTTCTCGTGGATACCTAGTATTCCTATTTCATGGCTTGCTCGCACTCTTGAGCAAGCTATTATTTTTGTATCGGCAGGGGATATTTCCATCCAAAATTTATCTCAGTCGAAGAAGTTGGAGCTCCTCTTCGAGGTCACCTTCAACATGTACCAGGCCTCTCATTTATTTTCTCTAGTTGCAATTGGTCGAGGGGATGTCTTGGTTACTGGAAATCCCTTCAAGGAGAAACACACTTGGAAGCGTAAATGTGAAGGTATGGAGCATAAGTGTTTTACTTTTCAGAAGGAGGTGGTTGAGCTAAAGGAGGAGGCCAGGTTTGATGATTATCTATAAAACGAGATGAAGACCCACGGTTCTCCTTCTACTCTAATTACTCGAATCACTGAGTTGGAGACAATGTTGGAGGTAGAGAAAAATAAGCGTTAGAAGGCTTCTGATGTTGTTACTAAGATGGCCTGCAACATTAAGGAGGATCAGGGAACTCTTGACAATGATATTTTTAGTCTGATGGGGACATTTTAGGATTCCCTTCAATAGACGATGTAGGTCATGTATGGGGTCTACAACCAAGTTATGGAATAGGCGAGGGGTTCCTGTCCCACTACTCATATTCTTGTTAAAGGATTGGACCCCTTCAGGGCTGCCCCGAGGAGACTCCAAAGGGTGGTACTGGTACTTCAGCTTCGGGCATTACTGCTTGACTAATTTCTTTTCTCTGTATTATTTTTTCTTTTACTACAATATTTTATAGGCCATTGTTCCTTGAATGTAATGACAATATTTATTAATATAAATTACCTCATTGAGTCGTGCATTATTCAACTTTGAGTGTTATATTTGTCTTCATTATATTGTTATTGCGTTGAACTTCTAGTTGTTTGCAAGTTGTTGCAAAGTCAAAGTTTCCACGTCATCGTTGTAATGTAAAGCTCGTTTACTTTAGAAGAAATTATGGTGTGGACTGGTGGGCTTCAAGTTTATCTTATGGCAATTGTAAAGTGTTGTCTTCTTTGGGTGTGAGAACCCTTATGACTTGTATTTAGGAAGAAAAAAAAAGTACTTCATTGTGTCGAATTACTTGAAGCGCCCTTTGAACTTGCTTGAAAATGGACTCTTGTAAATTTTGGTTAAGTGCGTTAACTATTGTTTACAACCATGTTTGGTTGTTGTGTTTATTTGTTGTGATGAGCGTCTACTGATTGAGTGTGTATTTGTTTGATGTAGTTAGCAATCACTAAGTTAATGTGTATTTGTTTGTTGTAGTTAACAATCACTAGATTAGAGTATAGTTTTTTTGTAGTTAGAAATCACTGGATCAATGTATATTTGTTTACACTGAGGTGGGGTCTGGACCCAATAACACGTGGTCACGTCTTTGTATTGTGTTCTACGTCACATAGGATTATTCCCTTACCAAGGGTAGGATCCTCGTCCCTACCCCTGAGGCATGACTCAGATTAAGGGGGACATGTTTAAACTTCATCGCTTAACTCTCTTGGATGGGCTAGATCTGAGGGAGTGCACTAGCTACGTTGAGAAGAGTGCTCCTTAGACGTGAAGTCTAACTTCAAAGATAGACTTGTGCTTTCCTGCATAAAACACACAACATTCTTTGTGGTCGTAGCATTTAGCAATTAAGGTATCAATTATCAAAAATGTGTAATAACTTTATAGATGTAAACACCCCAAATTTGCCCTCACCCATTCACACCATGGCTTGTGATCATTTCATATGCATAAACACAATCATATCACCTCATATTACATTTTTGATTCACTGCATAGATTCTAAGTCATCTGCACCTAGGGTTTGTGATCTGAGCAATCCAAGGACTTCTTGAGCCATTCCAAAGGGCACCAATAACTCCAAAGGGATCCATATGTGTTCTTATATCATATTACATCCTTTCAAAGTCAAAATGCCAAGAAATCACAAGAACTGGGATTGGTATGGAAGCAGAGCCAAGTTTGACTGCACAGTCGACCTAAAACTAGGGTTTTGGTTTCAGAGGCCATAACTCCAAATTTTTTGGTCATTCTTGTTTCCATTGGTCTCTATATGGTATAGGGAGTATGCATATCAAGTTTCATGAAGAAATTCCATGGGGAAGTCATCTGATCAAGGGTTGACTTTCTGGACAAGTCAGTGCAAAATCAGGGCATCTGAGGCCCCCAATGACCCAACCAAGGGATGATCTTCATCATTTTGAGTGTATATGATCTTTATTTGATCATGGAAGAAGGTTGAAGTTCACAAAAATCAAGAATTACAAGTTTTTGCAAAGTTGACTTTTTAGGGCATGGTTGACTTTTCAAGAATATGTCATTTTAGGTCATTTTTCAAACCTTACTTTTTGATCCAAAAATGCTTCAAATGGAAAAACTTTGGTCATGAAAGTTGTAGAATACATTTTTCACTTTTCAAAAAGTACAAGAACATGACCTAATTCATTTTGGATCAAAAGTTATGGTGTGGCAAAGTTGGCAAAAATCACTAATTTTCAAGTTATGCACCAATTGGAAAACTTGCAATTTCATGTGTCAAGCATTCTTGTGGCTTCTAATTGATATCAAACCAATATGCAAGCATCATGTAAGTCACAAAAATCAGATTTGAACCAAAGTTTCTCATGGTTCATGGCTTGTGTAGCAAGATAGTCACATGTGAACCAAAGAGGAACCAACTTGCAAAATTCATGATCACACTTCCTACCACTTGCTACATTGGATGCTGAACCTTGCTAGCCCTTCCCCTCACCTTTGCTGCGCCAGCCCCATGCTTGTACTAGCCTAGAACCAAGCCCATGCCTCTCTTACAACAAAGTTGACATTTTGCAAAAGTGAACTTACCAATCAATAAAGTCCAGGTCACATCATCTGACCTATGAGATTATTTTATACTATCCATTTGCAAGCTAAACACATCAAGAAGCAAGGATGAAACAGATCACAACATCACATACACAAAACTCACCCCATTTGCATCTCTCTTCGAATCTCTCTGCCCAGCTCACAAACATTCAAACCAACTGCACCAATCATTTCACCATGTTCCATTGAGCCAAAACCAACAAGATTCAGGCTTGAACTAAGCAAGAACATAGCTTCACCATTTTCCACCCCAGTCTGCATTTTCCTTCGAATCACCTTCCACAGCCATCAAACATCCAAACTCTTTTCACCAACAAGTCAAACACATCAAAAGGAACCAGAACCAACCATTAACAGAGCTTGAAACCACTCACACACAAACTCCATTTTCTGCTACACCAGAACTGGATTTCTCAAAGCAGCTTGTCTAAGCTCATTCCAAGCCTTCCATTAGCATCAGGGGAGCCTAAGAAGTCCATTTGCACGCAAAGGAGGCTCTGGAAGCTCAGTTCTGAAGCTTTCCAGCTCAGGTATGATCATGAACTTTTTCTTCCAAAGCTTGCATTTTAAGTCATAAACTGGTTGCTCATGTCTTGCTGATCATGGGGATGGTTTTAAAATTGAAAATGAGTGAGAGATGAGTTTGTATGATCACTCTGAAATTTCACCCGTGGATTTTGTTTCTTTCGATTTACATGATTCTTGGGGTTTAAATGATGTTTGAGGGTGGATTCATGACCTAGGTTGTTAGAGGATCATTTGGCTGTGCTTAATTTGATGTTTAGATGCCTGAATCATGTTTTAGGGTTTTGATACCGCCGAAGAAGATGACCGGAGCTTCTCTCCGGTCACCTGAATGTGCTTTGCCCTAATCTCAGGTCATTAGTGCCATTTGAATATTGAGCGTAGGATTGCCTTGACCAGTTGACTTCCCGCGCGCATGAAGGGCTCAGATCCTTTTGCTTTGCCCTAATCCACTTTAATTAATTAAATAAATCATAATTAGGTTAATTAAATCAGAACCAACCATGGCCCTTGGATTCGCGCGCCAGTCAACTATCCCAAACCCAGTTCAAATCTCCACCATTGGATCTGCTTACTTTCTTTTATTTCATTTTTTATTTCATTTCTTTTCATTTTATTTGCACAATTTATTTAAAATAGTAAAAATTGTTTAAAAATTATGAAACTTTTTCTCAAGAGTTTTATTAATTTTTAAGACACAAAAATATTTTTATTTTCATTTTTAGCATTAAAAAAGTATTTTTAAATATTTAAAAGATTATTTTTAATTGATTGATGAAAATTAATTTATTAAAAATACTTTTAGGTATTTAAAAATCACCAAAAAATTCATGAAATGTTCTAAGAAATTTAGAAACATTGTCCAACCTTCAAACCAAATTTCTTTTTTGATCTTGATGCAGTTTGAGGATTTTTCATTGAATTAAAATCATTTTTGTGCATTAATTTGATCCATAGTTCAAAAAATCATTTATGCCTATTCATGAGGAGTTGGACATTGATTCTTCTTGCATTGCATTGTGTTTAGCATGTAGTTTGTAAGATTAAATGGCCATGATTTGATCTTGCATTTTCAAATTGTTTGACATTTCTTTTGTTTGGAAACCCTAAAACCCTAAAAAACTTGTAAAAATCATAACTTGAGATTGGTTAAGAGTTGAGACCTCTCCCTTGGGCATTGGTTTAGTATAGGATTAGGGGTCCTTTGAGTGCATTTTCAATTTTTTATCTTAGGGTTTGCTTCTGATTTTGATTTTTGTTTGTTGCATTGATCATAAACCCTAATTTGGGCTTCCATATGCATCCATCTTGCATTCTCTTGCATAACATGACTTTCCATGACATTCCATGCATCCATGTGATTCATTTAACATCATAAGACATATTGAAAGCATGTTTGATCATTGCACCTTGCATTTGTCATGTTGTATGCCATATGCATCTCACAACTTTTCATGTATGTTCTTGGTTCTTAACTTGCTCCATTTGCATCCATGAGCTTGTATGATCATCTCCATTTGTTGTCTCATGTTTGTATCACTTCATAGCATCATTATCATCATAAACATGCTTCTGGTTTTGATTTACATCATACCATTTCATCTCATTTTGCATTGCATTGCACTTTCTTTTCTAACTTTTCAGGTGGTAAGTGGCTTTGAGAAGTGAATTTGCCTTCACTTCTCATAACTTCTCTTCATCTCTCTCTTGCATCCATGCTGCATTTTTATATGTGTTTGAGTTTGGGCTTGCTCATTCTTCTTCTTCCCACTTTCTTTCTTCAAGTGACTTGACTTCTTGAATGAAGCAAGTTACTTTGCTTCTCCTGATCCTTTCATCTGCTTCCTGGTGGTTCCATTGAAGACCTTCTCTTGAAAACCTCACAAACCTTAGGAACAACCAAGCATGATAATGATTAGGGTTTTGATTAGTCTCCCCTCTTAGTTTTACCTTTGTGTCTTTTTTGAGTCTTCTCTTCTCATCTCATAATCAGGGACTAAACCCTAAAGGCTTTAAGGCTTTGTGATTAAACTTATGCCTGCATCCTTCTCTTAGGATGGAGTGTATAACTTTAATCCTAAGTGTTAAACCCTTAATGTGTTTAAATATCTTAATCAATTCACTTAATAAGTATCAAGACATTACACTTGTAACTTGGGCCTTGCATTAGGGTTCTAATTCTTCCTTAAATGGTTAAGAAGGACTAACCCTAGTGTAAATGGACAAGTCCCCCTCAAGTTGTCTTACAAATCATAAAAATCACTTCATCATCATATCATTAAGTAAAATCCACTTAATCAAAGGCTTGTTTTGTCATGAGTTTAATCCCTAATCACGGATTAAGTTGAGGAGCTTTCCTCAGCTTAAACATTCTCATCTATTATCCTTCTATTAGGATGGTGTAATGAGTCCGTTTAATCCCTGATTATGGCTTAATCCCATTACTCAACACTAAACAAAAACAACAAAAACATCTAAATAATCACAAGTAGGTTAATGATCTTAATCCTACACCACAGGTGATTAAGTGTGAGAATCTGACTTCACACTTAAGGTATTCTCATTACCCCTAATCAGAGGGAAGATGTGATGAGTTTACTAAATCCATTGGTTTAGGCTTAAGCTCATTAACTTATGACAAACTTTCAAAAGCAATAAAAGACTGAAAATGCAAAAACAAACAATAATCGTCTCCTCCGGGATTCTTTTCTCATCTCATTCACTCACAAACGAGAACTTGCTTCTTCCGTCTAATGCAAGACAGTTCGCACCTGAGCCAGACAGGTCATACACTTGAGCATTAACAAGTAAGCAGTTCACAAGTCATCTCACCTTTCAGTCTCTTTGGGTCGAACTACGGTGTTCTGACTTCCTCATTGCACGAGAGGATACGTAGGCATAACTTAACAGTTATCGAACAAAAGTCTCTGTATATTCCCCCTCTTTCCAGCATCATTATTTTAGCCTCATGATCATGAGTATTTCACTCTTATTCTTGCACTGACACTGTATATATCACACCTTGCACCTCTTTTACACCGACACCTGTACATCTTTCCAGTTATTTTATACACAAATTGCACTGACACTACCCCTTTAAAACACAAATCTTTTAAGCGTGGATCCCGTCGAGTACGGCGGACAATCTGGGTGCTAACACCTTCCCAGGTTGTAACCAACCCCCTTTCTCTGTCTCTCTGGTTCGCGACCGTCTTATCCGTATCTTTCTAGGCTTATGCAGCATTGCCTTTCCTCCGGGATAAAAATGCCTAGCTGGAGACTCTATTCATCTCCAGTGAGTTCACGGCTGTGTGTTCTCATTGTTCTTTTCGCCGACCGTTCGCGTCTGTACCTTTATTTGGGCCAGTCCCATCTATCGGGAGCGACAGCTTGGCGACTCTGCTGGGGACCCTTATTCTGTAACCAGGGCTTCTGGTTCTTTTTGTGGGTTCCTCCTAGCGCTTGATTGATTTGTGTTTACTGGGGTGTTATGTGTTTATTTGTGTTTGTATATGTTTTATTTTTGCTTTATGTACAGTTTGTTTTACTGCTTTCTTTATTACTTTTCATATATCATACTGTCATGTTGTCTGGCTGGATCTGGTTTTGCTTTGGTGGGTGGGTGTTCCATTGAGAGTTAAGGTCCTATACCTGGGACCTGAGTGACACCTAGGCTAGATTGAATCATATTCTTTCCCATTCCATCTCGGTCTGGTGCGGGAATATGAAACGCGGTTCAGATATGGGTTTCTTCTTGAGAACTCTGTGTTGCAGATTTCCTGCAATGCTAGGGCTATCTGGGAAGCCTGCTAAGTCTGGATGACCTTTTAGTATTGACCTTCAGAAACTGAGGTGAATTAGAGGAGGAACTTTTATGGTTATTTTAAACACTGTACCTCCGGGTTAGAAGTGTTTACACTTCTCATAACTGATCCAAGTCTGAGGATCCTTGTTTTAGAACACCACCTGTGAGGGGGTTGGGCTGTTTACAGGTTTGCAGGTACCTTGACCTCAGAATACCCTGTTACTTTGACTTGATTAAGAATACTTCATGTTGGAACAGTTCTTGTGATTCTAAAACCCTGGACGTGTGGCTCTTTATTTGAGCCCCCCACCTTGGTTACTGGATTTATAGACCTCCATCTGGAATTCTTGAACATACTTGGACCTATATCAAGGCATTTGATCAGATCCGGCTCAGTCACAAACCCTTGCATATCATTTGCATGCATAAACATTGCATCATATTGACATTTTCTTATTTGTGTTTCAGGGTATCCATCTTCATTTGGTTTTGGTTTTGACCCCATCTTCAGTATTGGCCTACCTTCATCAGCACTTGCTTCAGCCATCAGTTATCTACTCCAGCCAATCAGTGGCCCTTTCTTCAGCATCATCATCAGCACCTGTCTCTACTCAGTCTCAGCATCATAGCTCCTAAAAAGAGCAACATCACATATCATTTCTTCCAGCCAGAGCTATCTGACATCAGGAGGATTCAGACCCTGATCACTCCAGATCACATACCATTGTTCAGGGAACATTATGGAGATATACTTGATATGGTTATGGATCTGGACCCCTCACAGAGAAGCCTGATCCACACTTGCATTCAGTTCTATGATCCCCCACTGAGATGTTTCACTTTCCAAGACTTTCAGTTGGGCCCTCTATTAGAAGAATACTCATCATTGGTTGGTCTGCCTATCAGGGGTGGAATCCCTTTCAACCCTGAGATGGTCTTTCCTGGTAATGGAGAAATAGCAAAGGCTTTGCATCTGGAACCTGTTCTGATTGAGCAGCATATGACTTCTAAAGCTGGAATCCCTGGCTTCCATCTGGATTTCTTAATCTCTCAAGCTACCCTGAAAGCTTCTTTAGGAGAGTGGAAAGCTGTCTGTGCTTTATTGGCCTTGAGTATATATGGAATTGTATTGTTTGCAGATGAGCCTCGATTCATTAGCAAGAATGCAATCTATCTTTTCATCTTGAAGAACCCAGTGCCCACTTTATTGGGGGATCTCTACTATTCAGTGCATCAGAGGAATGAAAAGCAGAGGGGAAGATTAGTGAGGTGTTGTGCTCCATTGTTCCATACTTGGCTTCTCAGGCATCTACCCAGGACAGATGCATTTTTGAATCCTCATCAGCAGAGTAACTGGGCTAAGAGACTCACTGCACTAACTTCAGCTGATATCAGATGGTGCACTCAAAGTGCCAAAGGCAGGGATATCATCACCAGCTGTGGGCATTTTCCCAATGTGCCCCTAATAGGAGTTAAGGGTAGTATTAATTACAACCCTCTGCTGTTCAGAAGACAACTGGGCTATGCACTGGTCCACACTCCTAAGGCACAGGACTTGGTGGAGACTCTTTATTGCGAGAACAAGCCTAATCTGGCTACTGTTAGGCAGGCAGCCTGGGCCTGGGATCATGTTCAAACCAAGGGAATAACCATTTTGGGGAAGTGCAGCAGTGTGGCATCAGCACAATATTATGAATGGTCCCGTTCCAGGGCTCAATTCTCTGGGATGCCCTTTACCATAGAAGATATGCCTGAATCATCTTCAGCACCACCCCCTGCCACTGTCAGTTTGGAGGAGTTTGAGAGCTTGAAGGAAAGAAATGAGAAGTTAACCCAGGCTTTGCAGAAGACCCTCCGGGAGAGGAGTGATGGTAGGATGGAGATTGAGAGGTTGGAGAAGCTGAGAGTGGAGCATCTGACTAAGATTGAGAAGTCTGGGGATTATATCAAGAAGTCTAAAGCTGGAGAACAAATTCTGAAGAATGCTTGCAAAGAAGCCCAGTTCCAGAGAGCAAGGACAGACTTGTATCTAAAGGAGAGTCAGGCCCGGTGGGTCAGGATCACCGAGGCTCGTACCCTGGAGGACAAGAGAGTTCAAGACAAGATGGAGCAACTGGAAGCTAGTGCAAAAGAGCAGCAAGAAGCCCTGGCAGCAGCCCAGAGGGAGATATCAGAGCTGAAGATCAAAGCTGGAATAAAGAGGTCGAAGGACCAGAGTCAGCACAAGAAGCTAACAGCAGCTGTTACGACCCGGAATCTCCTCATCAGGAATCTCACGGAGCGTCCGGCTGATCCTGTGACCGAAGCACTTCTCAAGGAAGTTCGTGAGGATGAGTTTGGTCTTGGCGTTTGACCATTTGTTTGTTGTTGCTTTCATTCCATGTACTTTTATTTTCCTGTAATGTATTTTGACCCCTCAGAGGGCTTGTATTTGTAAACAAACTATGTACCATTTTGCTTTTTGTAATATATGTATTAGTTTGTTACATCCAAGTTTCACTTCAAAAGCAACATCAACAGCATCTTCAAGGGTCTGGAAGGGTCAAAACTGAATGCCAAGCCGGATACCTTGAAAACAAATAAGCATACTGCATTGCATGCTAACCCCTCTTGTTTGTTTTGTAGGTTTTTGTTTTATTGCCACTAACTCTGTTGTGATGTTCAGGAATTATTGCTCGGCGCCGGGTATTTCCCCTCAATCGTCCGCACCGTTATCCGACCCGTAACAATCTTCCGGGCATCCAAATGGATCAGATGCAGCAGGACCTTACTGAGGTCAGAAATCAAATGGCAAACGAAAGGCTAGAAATGAGGAATCAAATGACGCAGTTTATGGAAGTGATGAACAACATGGCTCAGAGCCAGGAAAGATTGAGGGCCATGGTGGAAAGGCAGAATCAAGAAGATCCACACATAGGGACTGCCGGCACAAGCAACAATGAAAGGGTCCAACCTCATGTTAACCCCCCTGTATTTGGCCCCCATCTTCATCCAGAGGTCAATATTCCTGCAAATGTTCAAGGGACTGCCACTGCAGCCAGGGTACTTCAAGAAGACCCCCAGGAGGATCAATTCACAGTAATGGGTGTTGGGGAAGAAGCTTATGATAGAAGGCTGGATGAGATAGCTGAGAAATTGAGGTCCTTAGAGTCTCAAAACTCTCTGGGTTTCGACGTCATGGACATGGGCTTGGTAGACGGGGTCAGGATTCCCCATAAGTTCAAGCCTCCTTGTTTTGAAAAATACAACGGGACTTCATGCCCCCGCACTCATTTGCAATCATTTCTGGGAAGGCTGAAGGCCTATACTATGGATGAGAAGCTCTGGATGTTCTATTTCGAAGACAGCTTGACTGGAGCGTCAAGAGAATGGTACTCTCACTTGACAAGGGCAACTATCAGATGCTGGAAGGACCTGGCAGAGGCCTTTATCAGACAGTATCAGTACAACTTAGATATGGCACCCAACAGGACTCTCCTAATGGGAATGTCACAGTCGTCAAGGGAAAGTTTCCGAGAATATGCCCAGATATGGAGGCAATTGGCTGCTGCTGTTCAGCCACCTATGTCTGAAAGGGAAATGGCAGACATGTTTATGAACACCCTTCAGGGAACATACATTGATAGGCTAGCTGCCTTCTCATCTACTAGCTTTGCAGATGTTGTCATAGCCGGGGAGAGAATCGAAAGCCTATTGAAGATGGGTAAGATTTCTGACAATGGTGCCAGCTCGTCCAGTAGTACAAGGAAGCCTTTTGCAGGCCCAAGAAGAACTGGCGAGACCAATGCCATCCACACCAACAGGGGCAGGCCCCAATATGTTCACAGATCAGTGGCAGCAGTCACCATTCCCGCTCCAGCTCATCCTCAACCAGTTTATCAACCTCCGCAACAAAACTATCAGCAACAACCTCAGTACCATCAACAAAATCAGTATCCTCCGAGAAATTACAACAACAGCAACACCAACAACAATAACCAGCAGAGGCCATTCCAGCAGAGGCCTTCTCAAGCCAACAGGGTAATCGATCCGATCCCTATGCCATATGCTACATTGCTGCCACAACTCCTGAAACTCAACCTGGTTGAGCTAAGGACATTGGAACCTCCAGATCCCAACAGTCTACCCAGGAATTATGACTCCAATGCCAGATGTGCTTTTCATTCAAATGCACCTGGCCACAGTACAGAAAAGTGCAGAGCTCTGCACATGAAGGTACAAGACCTGGTAGACTCAAAAGCTCTGAATTTCGCACCACCACCTAATGTCAATAAGAACCCCATGCCAAACCACGGTGGTCCCAGGATTAACGCTATTGAAGAAGATAAGCCGACTTATTTAATAACCAGTGTGGGTCAGATCCGGACACCGTTGGTAGAAATTAAGGCTCAGCTCCTCGAATGTCAAATGTTCCCGGGGTGTGAGTTAGGGTGTGCTTACTGCAATATTTCAGTCAATGGGTGCGATAACCTGAGGAATGGCATAGACGGTCTCATTCAGAGTGGCCAACTTCAGATCACCACATCATTTCCAACAAATCCAGCAATCCCATCAGCAACAATTCCAGAACCTCCTACAACTGCAACAACCATTGTTCCTGACAATTCTTCGGCTTCATCAACAAGTACTTCATCTATTGTCTCAACTGATCAGTTATCAACAAATTTTTCTTCTACAACTCCAGCACCACTCCATTTTGAAACTCCTACAACAACAACATCCATCTGTAACACCCTAATTTTTGCCCTAAGATTTCGTCGCATATCATCTGCATTTTGCATACAAACAAGATCGCACAGGTTCCGAGTCTCTCCTCAGATAGGGTCTATGCTTCGCAGGGGATCACCATTATTTTTTACTGTTTTATATTTGTTTATATTTACTGACTTCTAACCAAAATTCCAAAAAATATGTTGCAGTGTTCTTCTTCTTCTCTGTGTTGCAGGTTTGCGAAGATGAGACAGTAATTTCATTCAGATGCGTTTGTTCAGTCACAATTCAATTTCAAGTGTATGTTTGACCTAATCTGGTCAAACTATTAAAAGATTGTGTTGACTGTCAATTGTGTGTGCCAGTAATTCATTCATCAGGCAATGTGTTTCAAAGTACAAGTGGGGTTGTGTGACAGTTGTTTCTGTGCAAAGTTTGGTTTGTTCATCAGTTATCAGTTCATCGGTTCATTCGTTCATCAGTAATTTATTTGAGGATTTATTTTCCTCAGTTGGTTGCGAATCATCAGGGCATAATCAGACACTTTTCAGATGACAGTTGGCTTGAGTTGAGAAATATTCAGTTGGGTCCGTATTGGCTGTGATTCATCTGCATCAGTGGCTTGTGCAAGAAAATCAGGATTTTGTTGTGGGCTTGAAAACTAATTTTCTTATCCATTATCCCTTCCCGATTAAACCATTTATTATCCACTTTAATCAATGACTTTTCATTTTTTTTCCTTTTCTTCCAGCTTTGCTTACCAATTCATTTTTCAGACTAGTTACCCAAATTACCCGATTATCCTTTTTTTATTATTCACAAAAATTCCAATTTCTAAATTTTCCGATTTCCTTTTTAAATAACCATTTCCATCCAATTCCCGATTATTTCATTTTTTATTTCAAATTTCATTTTTTTTATCCATTAAACAAGACCATTCTTTTTTATTCTTATAAATTCAAGTAGCCAATTTAATTTGTTAGCTCATTCCATTGTTTTTATATGATAAGAAAAAATATATATAAAAATAAAAGTTCCTATTCATTCCAAATTTTTTATTAATTCTTTCCTATTTTTTTTCTTATAGCCAATATTTTCTGGCCCACTTTCTAAGCCAAACACACTTTATACAAAACATTTGCTCAAGACAATTTTCCCACAGGCATTTCACACGCCTAGCCTACCAGCCTTCACACCAATCCAACCACATCAATCTAGCTTCATATCACAAGCCAATATGCTTTCTTCAGTCACTTCACTAAGCAAGCAAAGGCCTAAGCCGCACGTGCAAAAAAACAATCTCCCAAGCAACTTTCCCAAGCTGAAACTACCCGTACGCACAAAATCAAGCTTGCAGCCAAGCCTATTAAATCCAGCAGCAAAAGCCAAATGCCCAGCTTAAACCTCACGCGCGTACCAAGTCACAAAAACCAGCTTTACGCCGCAGCCAACAAAACAACATGCCGTAAGCCAAATCAAAGCTGCCTGCACACAAGCTTCCCGAAATCCCTGGCCCACAACTCACTTCAAATGTCATCCCACACAAAACAAAATCCAAGCGCAACATCTCACGCCCGAAGCTAGCCAAACAATACTTCATACTTTCCGCATACCGCATCCAACAAGTCCAGCCGCAGCAACACAGGCCCAAGCCGCACGGCCTTTCCAGCTTCACGCCGTATACAACAATACACGCTTACCGCATCACCTGATAATCAAAAGCAAAACGCACATCATAAGCAAAATGAAACCAAGAGAATCAAAACGCAAGACATTAAACTCCAAACGCAGTGAAATCAAAACGCGAACACGAGAATACCGTGACATTCCAAAACGCATCATCAATCAAGCAAAACGGCAGTTTCAAAATCTTTCGAAAACTCTATAAATTGAACAGCTTCCTCACTCCAAATCAAGCTTGCATAGCCTCCATAGATTCTGCCGAAATCAAACTTCAAACTCAAATTTCACCTTCATCCCCAAATTACCTCAAAAACCTAAATTGATTGGAAGAGAGGAAATTTGTGAAAGGTAAAAGAGAAGCAGAAATCGAAGCAAGAAGAAGAAAGGAGAGAGTTTCGGTTTTGATTTTTGAGGTGAGGATCGGAATTGTTTGTTGACTCTGATTTGCCGCCGCCGTTTGTGACCTTGTTCTCCCCTGTTTGTTTGCGTATTGGTTACAGAAGAAGAAGAACAATCTCATTTGCATTTCTTTTTCTGATTTCTTTTATTTATTTTTTTTATAATTAATTAATTTATTTGTATTTAAGAAATGATGTATATATGTTGGGTTTGGGTTTAAGACTTGGAACCACTTCTTTCCCCACCTCCTGCGGGTCTTAGTACCTCACTTTTTTTTTTATTTTTTTTAAATTCTTTTTTTTATATTAGTTTAGTTTTATATTACTAATATTTGGATTTCAAAAAAATATTAAGGTAAAGAAAATTAATAAAAATGTTTTCTTAGGAAAAACAATTTAAAAAATATTTTTATAAATTATTTTAATAAGATACTTAGGAAGTTTTTTTGAAAGAGTTTAGAAAATGATTTTAAAAATGTTTTGATTTCTTTTATTGGATCTATTTTGGATCTATTATTCTTCATCTCCTTTTAATTTTGGTCGATGACAATCTTCCGATTCGGGATTGTTGATTTCCGATTAAGCTTAATCTTCATTATTTCAAATCTATGGATGAATGATCATTTGGATCATTCTTCATACTTTGAGATCGTGATAGGTTGCTAATCGAGAAATTCAACGATAATTTCGATTAAGATTAGACCTTCCTCTTCTTTTAGTGTGGCATGTTTTCGGAGAACGATCCATTATATCGTTTCTCTAACATGTATTAACACGAATATTTTCCACTTTAATTAGTGGTGGCCGGCCTCATTTGTAGGGTAATTACTTCGTAAATTACTCGGCGATTGCTTAACATAGACCTAAAGTTGTCCCGATTCGATTAAAGATCCACTTGGATCCGGTTGCCTCGGTTTTATTTTCATTGTTGTGGTTGTGCTTGATTAAGTTCATCATACCACCTTATATTGTATATAATATAATAATGTGAATATAATTGTTTAAATTTAATCTCTTGCACCTTATCCTTTTATTTTAAATCTCTCGCTCCCTTATCTCCTTATTATATTTTGCCATATTATATCATATATCATTGTTTATATTCATATTGTACTTGTTAATATTCATATTGTGCTTGTTAATATTCATATTGTGTTTGTTTTTATTTTGTCCATTTGGACATCAAAACACTTAATAAAGGATTAAACTCTTAAAAAACTTGTGACTTTTAACTTTGGACTTATGGTTACTATCCCGAACTTTTGGAGATTGGACTTAGATCTTCTAGGATTCCCTTTGCTCAAGTTGGAGTGGTTAGAAATCTTGGCCTCAAATGATGTCATTAATTTTTGAAGATGGAAGTCCGAATTTCGAAGATTTGTACATATTGGTCTTGGTAACTTCTTTCCTTAGCTTTTAATTCAAGCATTAGAACTAGTCTCTTCATCTCCTCCCCATTCTTTAATTTTCAAAAACTTCTTCCTATTTCAAAACTTTCTTGTTTTCTAAACTTCAAACAATTTCATAAACAAACCTTGATTTCGATCAAGCGATTTTTAACCTTTTCCTTTTATTTTCTTAACCAAATATTAATTCATGTAAATATATTAAAACCATTTTTGTACATACTTTAAAAAATACAAATCCATTCAATTGTTTTTGTGCCTTGTGCACTTTTCTTCTTTTCCACATGTTTAGATATGATTCATCCCTTTTAGCGGAATTATTCGCTAAGGGATGACGACTTATCTCTACATCTTAAAATTAATTCAACCCACTTATTCTTTTCAAACTTTGTACCACGAACTACGAGGTTTTGATCTCGCATTGCACTTTGTGGGTACGTAGGCATAAGGCTTTAAAACCTTATCAAACACAAAATTATTAAAAAATATTCTTCTTCTCATCTCTTCCATCATTTTAAACAAACCAATTTCAGACCAAAAGCAATAAGTATTTCAAAGGGCTCCCGTGGAGTACCACGGATGAGTCGGGTGCCTAAAACCTTCCCGGTTCATAACCAATCCCCTTACCCAATCTCTGTTTATTTCTTTTGGCTTTTGCTTTTAGAATCCTAGGTTTTTATTCGTTCTTTTACCTTTTTCCATTCGGAAATAAAGAAAAGCGCGGTGGCGACTCTGTGTTAATCGAGTTAAGTTAATCAATAGCTTACACTCACGATTTTACCGCTACAGAAAAGTGGCGACTCTGCTGGGGAGTAATCTCTAAGCGGATTTAGCCTACTTTGATTTATTTATTGCTTTGGTTTGATTTGTTTGTTATTTGTTTGTTCCGTTTTGGTTTGGTGATCCTCTGTGTGAGATAGATTCTAACCCGGATCTGAGTGACACTTATGATAGGACGGCGATATTCGAAGCGATATGCGATGGAGTAGTCCAAAGCAATATCAATTTGATAATCTCCACTCGGTTAGGCTCTCTTGGACTATCAATGTCATGACGAGTAATCGTACGTGGCATTATTTTCCGACCTTGAGCTGATCATACTGAGGACCTTAGAACCCTTAACCCATCTAAGCCAATTTAGGAACGTAGTGCGGAAACTGTCTGGGTGTAAATCTAAGGCGGTTGTCACGCGATACTACACTCGGACGAGGTCTATTTTAAGAATGTTATCGGTTGGGGAGTAATCCAACGTACCGATAAAATTCTAAAGATGGCTGATAACTCCGGGCACCTCTGTTAGCACCCTTTTGGTTTTTTGCAGGTACAATGAAGACAAACCTTAGTACATGCCTATGTGGGTTGGTTCTTATCCCTTGACTCCATGCTCGTGATCTGAACCTTTGAACCTGAGTGCTTTGCGTGATCTTGTTTGTGGTTGTTGCATCTACATATTCATCATGATCATCATCACAACCATTTTTCAAGGAAGACAATTCTGATTATTGCAAATATTGGAAAGAATAAATATTCCTTTTTGCCAAGATTTTTTTTCATGATAATATTCTCGATGTTGACCATGTTTGCAATAATCGAGTTGTTTTTCTTAAAATGGAAGTGAATTTTGCATATCATTGCATCCTCGCATATTCTTGTGTTCATCCGAGTTGTGTGGGAACTCATCCCGGTTGTTTCTTTCCTCAGTTGTCTGTTGATCCGTCAAGCTGACTCCTCACCACAGATACGGTACTAGAGCTGCTAACAGATTGAGAGTTATTAGATTGAGAATGGAAAATCAAGCCCAACATAACAAGAAAGTTAGGGAAGACCTTGATGAGTTGAAAAGCAATGTGAGTCAGATCATGGAGATGCTACAGGCTTTGATCATCAGGGAAACTCAACCTCAGAGGATTGTCATGCCTCAAGTCAATGTTTTTGCTGGTGAATCAAGTGCTGTTGGGATGACTCGTCGCAGACAACAACACCCTGAACAATCATACCCTACTGCAGTAGCTCTGATGATCAATGGTCCATCTATTCAAAGGAATGTTGGCCAGAACCAGAATTGTAATGCCAGGAGTAAGCCAAACTTTGATCCTATTCCTGTGCTGTATGCAGACTTGCTTCCATCTTTAATTGCAAAGAATCTTGTGCAGACTCGTCCACCACCTCCGGTTCCAAAGACTATTCCATGGTGGTATAAGCCAGAAGCTCGTTGTGCTTTTCATCAAGGTGCCCCAGGGCATGATGTTGAGAACTGTTACCCGCTGAAGTTTGAAGTACAGAAATTGATGAGGAACAATGTTCTGTATTTCAATGGTGTTAATCCTAATGTGCAGAAGAATCCGTTGCCGAAGCGTGGTAATGTGTCTGTGAACATGGTTGATGGTTGTCCTGGTAATGCGTCTGATGAAGACGAAGAAATGTTTGATTTCGTTACGCATGGAAAGATTTGCCAGAACCAGAATCGTAATGCTAGGAGTAGGCCAAACTTTGATCCTATTCCGATGACTTATGCTGAGTTGTATCCTTACTTGGTCCAGAATGGTTGGATTACTACTAGGCCTGCGCCTCCTGTTCCAAATCCTCTCCCGATTGGTTTTAGAGCAGATCTTCGTTGTGAGTTTCATCAAGGTGGAACTGGTCATGACTTAGAACACTGTTTTGCATTGAAGGCTAAAGTAAAAGAGCTTGTCAGAAACGGGACGATTACTTTTGAGGATACAAATCTTAATGTTATCAACGATCCTTTTCCGAATCATGGGAAGTGAATCTTCTAGAGGACTTCAACTGTCAAATTTTCTTCAAGGCCAGAATCTCAGACGGGACAACTTATCCTTTGTTGCTGATGGATCATTAGGCCATTGTTTCTTTATGTTTGCAATTTTTTTTCTTCAATCATATTAAGTTGTTTGCTTTTAAGCTTGTTTGTACTTTCATGTTGGTTTTAATGAAATGAACATTGCTTTGTTTTGATTTCATTTATTATTTGCATCTTTATGCTTTACATTTCAAGTTCATTTATCTTGTCTCAAGCTTTCATAATGATTGGAGGGAGGATGATGAAAACGAGATACCCATAATTGTTGTTAGTATGCTTTCAATTGAGACTTGGTTGATGATATACAGGCGTTGTTTTAAATCCTAAACACTGGAGAAATAAGGAAGTTAATCCTTTGTCAACCCTTTTTGAGCCTTGAAGTTGGAGTTTCTTTCTAGTCGAAAAAATCCTTAATTTTAACCCGGGGATGGGTAGCTCTCAATTAATTCGAATGTGCATTCAATTACAAGAGAATCATTCAAGACACCTTTCAACAAAGGTTGTAATATCAAATTTTCCTTCACACATATCAAAGAGGTGTTGAAGATGTTTCTCATTTCAAAAAGCCCATGATGATTCTTCGTAATCATTAAGCCATGCAGTCATTATCTTTCACACAAAAAATGATAGTGAAAACTTATTGGAAAAAAAAATCAAAGCCCGCTAAGTCAAAACCTATGAAGGAGACTTAGGCAAAAAACTGGGGCACCCTGCTGGCTGTAAGTTGAAATGACGCAGTTCAGGCAAAAATTAGGGATAATAAAAAGAAAGATTTACCAAGAGGTCATCGAAATTCTCAGCAAAAATAAGTTGAGTTGACCAAAGTCCTCACTAGAAATAACAAAAGGAAAGATGTGACTGTTATCTCAAAATCCTTTGGCTTATGAACCATCTTCACCTGTGCAATCCTAAATGTCCGGGAACTTGAATGCATAGGCTGAATTAATTGAATGTAGGACTGGAGTTCATCACGAAGAGGGGTTGGGTATAAATAAACTTTGAGCCTATACCTTTTGTTTCATAAACCGTGAACCAGACCACGTTACAACCTTCAAAAGTCCTAATTGAATCCAGGTTTCTTTTGAAAAGCATATTACAACGAGGTTGCGTAAACTGACTCCCAAGTTCTTTACCAATCATTTCTTTTCTTACCTTTGCTTTATCTTCAATGTTGTTTCAACCGCTGTGTTTTGACAATATTTTTTTTAATTACTTTACATAAATAAATTCCATTCCAGAAATGATTCTTGATTTCAAACTTTGCATTGAACTTTGCATTGAACTTTGCATTAAAATCACCAGGTTTGTACAAACATTTTTTTTATTTGCAAATAAACTTTCCTCATCAAGGAATTTTCAAACAGTTGAGAAACTTGGTCGGTGATCTTATCAGGGGTAATTTCTCCTCAGGTCCTATGGTTCAAGAGTTGTTGATCAGTGCAAGTTATTCTCAGATATGGTTAGTCAGAAGATTCTCTGCAAGATTCATTTCTGGGTTATTTTCTCAACAATCATTTCAAGAACTGAAGCCATGATCAGTTTATTTTCTCAACAGTTATTCCAAAGATCTGAGTATTTTCTCCGGAAGAAATCAAGAATTGAATCCATTATCAGTTTACCTTTATCAGTCATGGAACTTGGGGCAACTTTCTTCAAGAATCTCCAAGCATCTTTGCATGATTTCTCTCAAAAATTTTTTTAACTTGATGCAGTTTACTGGTGGGACAGAGATTTGTTCAACAGTAGCATTTCTAATTTCCGAGCAGGCTGGCATGAGATGCTCCCTTTTGCTTTGCATGGGTATCGTACATCTTTCCGCACTTCAACAGGGGCAACCCCTTTCTCACTTGTTTATGGTATGGAAGCAGTGCTCCCCGTCGAAGTTGAGATCCCATCAATGAGAGTTCTGATGGAAGCCAAGTTGACTGAGGCTGAATGGTGTCAAAGTAGATTTGATCAGTTGAATTTGATTGAAGAAAAGAGAATTAAAGCTTTGTGTCATGGTCGGTTGTACCAACAAAGAATGAAGAAAGCTTTTGATAAGAAGGTCAAACCTCGTGTATTCAGAGAAGGCGACCTCATGCTCAAAAAGATTCAGTCTTTCCTTAAAGATTCTCGGGGCAAGTGGACTCCGAACTTTGATGGACCATATGTTGTTAAGAAAGCCTTCTCTGGAGGTTCATTAATTCTTGCAACTATGGATGGTGAGGAGATCACTCGTCCTGTGAATGCGGATGCAGTCAAGAAATACTTCGCCTTGAAAAATAAAAGAACAGCTCGCTAAGTTGAAAACCCGAAAGGGCGGCTTAGGCAAAAATGAGCGTCTCGGTGGATTGAAAACCCGAAAGGGCGGTCCAGGCAAAAATTAGAGACAAAAACAGAAATAATTACCCCGGTAGATTGAAAACCCGAAAGGGCAATCTAGGCAAAAGTTAGGGATCATGGCAAGTAACTGCGTCGACAGACTGAATCGCTTATAGTAACCGAGGATTTCAGATTCTATCATTCAGAAGAATTATTCATCAAAGATTCTTATTCACTCATCCTTGACTGAAGTTACAGACACAGTGGAGTTCAAAGTTGATAGGGAGAATAGTGATCATTGTATCCCAATGTAGCCCTTTTCCATGTATTTACCATTTTCAAACTTGTAATGATCCATGGAGTCACGCCATTTGCTGTAAATTTAATCTTTGAAGATTTCAAAAACATTTTTCTTTTGATATATGAACAAAGAAAGGTTGTCAACAGTGATTCCAAGAATGGTAAAGTCTGGATGTGTGTAACTCGTCTCTCCCAAAGCAGGGTTTGATTCGGTTGTTCCTGGATAGTCTTGACAGATTGATGTTAATGATGTTTTGTTCCCCAACCATGATGTTGAATGGAGATTGTATGTATTCCCCAGAAGAGTTGTTGGAAGGGATGTTCTTATGAATCCCTATCTGAGTGTTTATCTTTTCCTCAGCCAGTTATCTTTAAATTGAGAAGTATTGGGAATCCCCAGCTGAGCTCATGTTCCTCAGCTTGATTATTTGCATCTTTGAATATAGAAGTATTGATATAGCAGTCAGTTTAGAGGTTTTCTTGTACCCTATGTTGGGTACTGATTTAAAATCCCTCGTAACTATGTTTTGGCTATGATGTTAAATTCTGATATCCCCATATGGATCCCCAGTAGGACTGCATGTGTTGATTTCCAGCAGGTTCCTATGTGATTTTTAAGCAAGTCTTGCACTCTATCCTCAAGTGGAGCAGGAGTTGTATGACAGTTATTCCTTATGAAGTTGATTTTTATCAAGAATATTTTTATCCTCAGCAGATTATTACCTTTCCTCAGCAGGATGATTTTCCTAGCAGATGCTGTTTTATCTTTGATTTAAGCCTTGTAGCAGGATTGTATTCCTTTGATGGCTTATGATATTCCCCTGAAGATTTCAAGTTGAATCTCCAGCATGTTTCCCTGCATTGTTGCCTTGGGATTAGCCGAGTATCCGATTGTTGTGGTGCTTATGTCACCTGTTTCTTATTTTTATGTCTGTTTTGTCAGCATATTCATAAGCATATTCATACGCATAAGCATAGCATTGTTTACTTGCATTCTTGTGTTTATCATTGTTATCTGCTCTTTGGTGTGGCCTTTCCCCACAGAGTGTGTGTGTCGTATTCCTCTCAAGTTTAGAGTGTCGACCATTAAGCAGAAAGAGTTAATCCTTTCTAATTCCCCACTGAGTTTGTTTCTCGTGGAAGATATTGATTCAGTTTCCTTCCCAGTTTATTATCTGGATGGATTTTCCCCAGTTGAGATATTTCCTCCTTGGGATGAGTCTTGTTTGACCGTTTCTCTCCAATTTGTTCTTGGATTGAACTTTGGTCCCCCTTTTGTGGATATATTTGCTTTGGAATTAAGCTATCACTGTTTGATAGTGGGCAATATTTTCCCCAGCTTGAGTATTGTTACTTTGGAATTAAGCTATCAGTAATCGATAGTGGGTGATATTACCAATTTGATCAAGTTTCTTTTACTTGTGCTCCTACCCAGTAAATCCGGTAGTCGAGGTTTTATCCTCTTACCCAGTAAAAAGGTAATAGAGTTTGTTATTCTTTGATTCAGCTCCTACCCAGTAAATCAGGTAGTCGAGAATTGTTCTACCCAGTAAATCCGGTAGTCAAGTTATTTTCCTCTCACCCAGTAAATAGGTGATGGAATCAGATATTTTCATCTTACCCAGTAAAAAGTTAATTTGATTAAATTCCTACCCAGTAAATCAGGTAGTCGAGAATTTGTTCTACCCAGTAAATCCGGTAGTCAAGTTATTTTTTCCTCTTACCCAGTAAAAAGGTGATAAAATCAGATATTTTTTTCTCTTACCCAGTAAAAAGGTAATTTGATTGAGTTCCTACCCAGTAAATCAGGTAGTCGATCATACTCCTATCCAGTAAATTGATAGTCGAGTCCCTTATGCTCCTACCCAGTAAATCAGGTAGTCGAGAATTGTTCTACCCAGTAAATCCGGTAGTCAAGTTATTTTCCTCTTACCCAGTAAAAAGGTAATAGAATCAGATATTTTCATCTACCCAGTAAAAAGGTAATTTGATTGAGTTCCTACCCAGTAAATCAGGTAGTTGATCTTACTCCTATCCAGTAAATCGATAGTCGAGCCCTTTATTTCTTACCCAGTAAAAAGGTAATCTGATTGAGTTTTTACCCAGTAAATCCGGTAGCCGATATTTCTTCTTCTTACCCAGTAAAAAGGTAATAGAAGCTTGTTTCCATTTGATTGAGTTCCTACCCAGTAAATCAGGTAGTTGATCATACTCCTATCCAGTAAATCGATAGTCGAGTCCTTTATTTTTCTCTACCCAGTAAATTAGGTATTTGAGATTTTCTTGCCCAGTAAAAAGGTAATTAAGGTTATTCCTCCGTATTTTGCTCCTATCCAGTAAATTGATAGTCGAGTCTGTTATATTTCCTACCCAGTAAATAGGTAGTTGATGATTTCTTTTCCAACACAGTATTTCTCCATTTTTGGATTCGAATATTTTGTTTGGTTGATATTCCTGGCAGGGTGTTTATTTTTCCCTGGTTGAATCTTGTTCTTGATTATATCATATCTTTTCCCAAGTGAAGTCTGTTTATCCAGTGATTTATTTTCCTGGTAATTCTTTTGTTGTCTGTTGTTTCCTCAGCGGGATTTTCTTCAGTGTCCCCAAGTTTTTGCTCTTCTCTGGTGGTCATTATTTTCCCCACAGAGATCTTGGGTTTGCATATCATATTCATATCATATCATTTTTTCTCTTAGGACAAAAATTGGGTATTCTGTATTTAAGTCTCTCCTATCTTGTAGAGACGAAGATGTCAATCTTCATATCTCCGGATTGAAGAAACTTAAATAGGGGCAGCTGTAACACCCTAATTTTTGCCCTAAGATTTCGTCGCATATCATCTGCATTTTGCATACAAACAAGATCGCACAGGTTCCGAGTCTCTCCTCAGATAGGGTCTATACTTCGCAGGGGATCACCATTATTTTTTACTGTTTTATATTTGTTTATATTTACTGACTTCTAACCAAAATTCCAAAAAATATGTTGCAGTGTTCTTCTTCTTCTCTGTGTTGCAGGTTTGCGAAGATGAGACAGTAATTTCATTCAGATGCGTTTGTTCAGTCACAATTCAATTTCAAGTGTATGTTTGACCTAATCTGGTCAAACTATTAAAAGATTGTGTTGACTGTCAATTGTGTGTGCCAGTAATTCATTCATCAGGCAATGTGTTTCAAAGTACAAGTGGGGTTGTGTGACAGTTGTTTCTGTGCAAAGTTTGGTTTGTTCATCAGTTATCAGTTCATCGGTTCATTCGTTCATCAGTAATTTATTTGAGGATTTATTTTCCTCAGTTGGTTGCGAATCATCAGGGCATAATCAGACACTTTTCAGATGACAGTTGGCTTGAGTTGAGAAATATTCAGTTGGGTCCGTATTGGCTGTGATTCATCTGCATCAGTGGCTTGTGCAAGAAAATCAGGATTTTGTTGTGGGCTTGAAAACTAATTTTCTTATCCATTATCCCTTCCCGATTAAACCATTTATTATCCACTTTAATCGATGACTTTTCATTTTTTCCTTTTCTTCCAGCTTTGCTTACCAATTCATTTTTCAGACTAGTTACCCAAATTACCCGATTATCCTTTTTTTATTATTCACAAAAATTCTAATTTCTAAATTTTCCGATTTCCTTTTTAAATAACCATTTCCATCCAATTCCCGATTATTTCATTTTTTATTTCAAATTTCATTTTTTTTTATCCATTAAACAAGACCATTCTTTTTTATTCTTATAAATTCAAGTAGCCAATTTAATTTGCTAGCTCATTCCATTGTTTTTATATGATAAGAAAAAATATATATAAAAATAAAAGTTCCTATTCATTCCAAATTTTTTATTAATTCTTTCCTATTTTTTTTCTTATAGCCAATATTTTCTGGCCCACTTTCTAAGCCAAACACACTTTATACAAAACATTTGCTCAAGACAATTTTCCCACAGGCATTTCACACGCCTAGCCTACCAGCCTTCACACCAATCCAACCACATCAATCTAGCTTCATATCACAAGCCAATATGCTTTCTTCAGTCACTTCACTAAGCAAGCAAAGGCCTAAGCCGCACGTGCAAAAAAAACAATCTCCCAAGCAACTTTCCCAAGCTGAAACTACCCGTACGCACAAAATCAAGCTTGCAGCCAAGCCTATTAAATCCAGCAGCAAAAGCCAAATGCCCAGCTTAAACCTCACGCGCGTACCAAGTCACAAAAACCAGCTTTACGCCGCAGCCAACAAAACAACATGCCGTAAGCCAAATCAAAGCTGCCTGCACACAAGCTTCCCGAAATCCCTGGCCCACAACTCACTTCAAATGTCATCCCACACAAAACAAAATCCAAGCGCAACATCTCACGCCCGAAGCTAGCCAAACAATACTTCATACTTTCCGCATACCGCATCCAACAAGTCCAGCCGCAGCAACACAGGCCCAAGCCGCACGGCCTTTCCAGCTTCACGCCGTATACAACAATACACGCTTACCGCATCACCTGATAATCAAAAGCAAAACGCACATCATAAGCAAAATGAAACCAAGAGAATCAAAACGCAAGACATTAAACTCCAAACGCAGTGAAATCAAAACGCGAACACGAGAATACCGTGACATTCCAAAACGCATCATCAATCAAGCAAAACGGCAGTTTCAAAATCTTTCGAAAACTCTATAAATTGAACAGCTTCCTCACTCCAAATCAAGCTTGCATAGCCTCCATAGATTCTGCCGAAATCAAACTTCAAACTCAAATTTCACCTTCATCCCCAAATTACCTCAAAAACCTAAATTGATTGGAAGAGAGGAAATTTGTGAAAGGTAAAAGAGAAGCAGAAATCGAAGCAAGAAGAAGAAAGGAGAGAGTTTCGGTTTTGATTTTTGAGGTGAGGATCGGAATTGTTTGTTGACTCTGATTTGCCGCCGCCGTTTGTGACCTTGTTCTCCCCTGTTTGTTTGCGTATTGGTTACAGAAGAAGAAGAACAATCTCATTTGCATTTCTTTTTCTGATTTCTTTTATTTATTTTTTTTATAATTAATTAATTTATTTGTATTTAAGAAATGATGTATATATGTTGGGTTTGGGTTTAAGACTTGGAACCACTTCTTTCCCCACCTCCTGCGGGTCTTAGTACCTCACTTTTTTTTTTATTTTTTTTAAATTCTTTTTTTTATATTAGTTTAGTTTTATATTACTAATATTTGGATTTCAAAAAAATATTAAGGTAAAGAAAATTAATAAAAATGTTTTCTTAGGAAAAACAATTTAAAAAATATTTTTATAAATTATTTTAATAAGATACTTAGGAAGTTTTTTTGAAAGAGTTTAGAAAATGATTTTAAAAATGTTTTGATTTCTTTTATTGGATCTATTTTGGATCTATTATTCTTCATCTCCTTTTAATTTTGGTCGATGACAATCTTCCGATTCGGGATTGTTGATTTCCGATTAAGCTTAATCTTCATTATTTCAAATCTATGGATGAATGATCATTTGGATCATTCTTCATACTTTGAGATCGTGATAGGTTGCTAATCGAGAAATTCAACGATAATTTCGATTAAGATTAGACCTTCCTCTTCTTTTAGTGTGGCATGTTTTCGGAGAACGATCCATTATATCGTTTCTCTAACATGTATTAACACGAATATTTTCCACTTTAATTAGTGGTGGCCGGCCTCATTTGTAGGGTAATTACTTCGTAAATTACTCGGCGATTGCTTAACATAGACCTAAAGTTGTCCCGATTCGATTAAAGATCCACTTGGATCCGGTTGCCTCGGTTTTATTTTCATTGTTGTGGTTGTGCTTGATTAAGTTCATCATACCACCTTATATTGTATATAATATAATAATGTGAATATAATTGTTTAAATTTAATCTCTTGCACCTTATCCTTTTATTTTAAATCTCTCGCTCCCTTATCTCCTTATTATATTTTGCCATATTATATCATATATCATTGTTTATATTCATATTGTACTTGTTAATATTCATATTGTGCTTGTTAATATTCATATTGTGTTTGTTTTTATTTTGTCCATTTGGACATCAAAACACTTAATAAAGGATTAAACTCTTAAAAAACTTGTGACTTTTAACTTTGGACTTATGGTTACTATCCCGAACTTTTGGAGATTGGACTTAGATCTTCTAGGATTCCCTTTGCTCAAGTTGGAGTGGTTAGAAATCTTGGCCTCAAATGATGTCATTAATTTTTGAAGATGGAAGTCCGAATTCGAAGATTTGTACATATTGGTCTTGGTAACTTCTTTCCTTATCTTTTAATTCAAGCATTAGAACTAGTCTCTTCATCTCCTCCCCATTCTTTAATTTTCAAAAACTTCTTCCTATTTCAAAACTTTCTTGTTTTCTAAACTTCAAACAATTTCATAAACAAACCTTGATTTCGATCAAGCGATTTTTAACCTTTTCCTTTTATTTTCTTAACCAAATATTAATTCATGTAAATATATTAAAACCATTTTTGTACATACTTTAAAAAATACAAATCCATTCAATTGTTTTTGTGCCTTGTGCACTTTTCTTCTTTTCCACATGTTTAGATATGATTCATCCCTTTTAGCGGAATTATTCGCTAAGGGATGACGACTTATCTCTACATCTTAAAATTAATTCAACCCACTTATTCTTTTCAAACTTTGTACCACGAACTACGAGGTTTTGATCTCGCATTGCACTTTGTGGGTACGTAGGCATAAGGCTTTAAAACCTTATCAAACACAAAATTATTAAAAAATATTCTTCTTCTCATCTCTTCCATCATTTTAAACAAACCAATTTCAGACCAAAAGCAATAAGTATTTCAAAGGGCTCCCGTGGAGTACCACGGATGAGTCGGGTGCCTAAAACCTTCCCGGTTCATAACCAATCCCCTTACCCAATCTCTGTTTATTTCTTTTGGCTTTTGCTTTTAGAATCCTAGGTTTTTATTCGTTCTTTTACCTTTTTCCATTCGGAAATAAAGAAAAGCGCGGTGGCGACTCTGTGTTAATCGAGTTAAGTTAATCAATAGCTTACACTCACGATTTTACCGCTACACCATCCTTCCACCAATGTCTCCTACAACACCAGCAATAAATCATGAAGATGTCTCAACTGTCACAATATTCTATGATCCTGAAAATAACTCTGTCCACAACTCAGGAGGTGCTGCTCCCATCAGGGCACCAGTCACAATTTATTATGATCCGCAAACTATCACAATTCCTTCCGCAGCCGCAGTCAGTCCAGTCACTATCACGGTGCCTGGACCAGTACCTTATGAAAGCAGCAATGCCATCCCGTGGCATTACGGCTCTGACCTGTACTGTGAAGGACAAAGAATCACTTTTGAATCATCAACCCCTGCACCACAAATTGACAATGTGGGAGGAGGCGGAGGCTTCACTCGAAGCGGACGTCTCTGTGCTCCACAAATTCAGAGACCCACTGCCGAAGCAGAAGCTGCTGCCAAGGCAAAAGGAAAAAGCTTGGTGCAGGAAGAGCAGACTGTCAAGGAAGCTTTGAAAACACCCTTCGATCAAGAGGTTGATGAGTTCATGCGAATCATCAAGAAGAGTGATTATAAAATAGTGGATCAGCTTCATCAAACGCCTTCCAAGATCTCAATCCTATCATTGCTTATGTGCTCCGAAGCCCATCGGAATGCACTACTCAAAGTCTTGCACGCAGCTTACGTGCCTGAAGAGATCACTGTCAATCAGCTGGAAGCTGTAGTTGGAAATGTCAATGCTAGTCATGGACTAGGGTTCATCAATACTGATTTGACAACGGAAGGCCGCAACCATAACAAAGCCTTGCACATAACCATGGAATGTAAAGGTGCAGTCCTTTCCCATGTGCTGGTGGACACGGGGTCATCCCTCAATGTCTTACCTAAAAAGGCCTTGGTGAAGCTAGAATATGACGGATTGGCGTTGAGACCCAGCAACCTGGTGGTAAGATCCTTTGATGGTTCAAAGAGATCGGTTCTGGGAGAGATTGAGTTGCCCATAACGATTGGCCCGCAAACTTTCAAAACGACCTTCTACGTGATGGATATACAGCCTGCCTACAGCTGTCTATTGGGTAGGCCATGGATTCACGCCGCTGGCGCCGTGACCTCTACCCTTCACCAGAAGTTAAAATACGAGTGGGAGGGTCAAATCGTTACGATCTGTGGAGAAGAGGATATTTTCGTCAGCCACCTGGCTACTTATAAGTACATTGAGATGGATGGGGAGATCCATGAGACAATGAGCCAAGGTTTTGAAGCCTTGAATGTGAATGAAACATCTGCTGTACCTGGAATCTCCATGTCATCTTACCAACAAGCCCGGAAGGTTGTTGAAGGAGGAAACGCCCAAGGCTGGGGCAAACTGCTATCTGTGGAGGAGAAGAAGGACAAATTTGGGTTGGGTTACAGACTAACTCAACAACATCAAGCGGAGGCTGCAGAAAAGCCCGGTTTTGTCAGTGGGGGGATGCTCACCCCTGATGCTATCAACAACTTGGAAGACGAGCTAGAAGAAGAGCGCAACCTGGAAAGCTGGATTCGTCCAAAGATCCCGGGGAGCAGTATCTCGAACTGGTCTTCCCAGGAAATTATAAGAGTTACTCATGCAGAGTAATTATTATTTCCTGTATTTTTATAGCATGCATCAAAGTCTTGCATCTTGCCCAAGATGACAAGACTCATTTTGTAATCGGGCCATCTGTACTTTTTGTGCAACAAGATTAATCAATGAAATATCAGACATCTTTTTGCAAATGAGTCTTTTTTTCTTTTCCGCTCACTGTTTTTCCATTTTTCTTTTTGTACAAAAAAATAAATGGCAGTGTTTTCAAAATGACAATTTTATTTCACTTTTCTAAAACAAAATTAAAATCAAATCACTAAAACGAACAAACTGAACCCTTGCAGAGTGTGCTTTCCAGACAGCACCGACAACAGCACGGCTATGACTTCGTATGACTTTGACAATCCAATCAATCAAGCTGATGAAGGGGTTGAAGAAGAGTATGAGCTTCCTGAAGAGCTAGACAGGTTGTTAAGACAAGAGGAAAAGGTTATTACTCCTCACCAGGAGGAGGTTGAAGTGATTAATCTTGGTACAGATGAAGACGTGAAAGAGGTTAAAATCGGGGCCTGCTTACAAGACTCAGTGAAGAGACAACTGATTGACCTGCTTCAAGAGTATGTGGACGTGTTTGCTTGGTCTTATCAAGATATGCCGGGATTGGATACCGATATTGTTGTGCACAAGCTGCCTTTGAGGGAAGAATGCCCGCCAGTTAAACAGAAATTGCGCCGTACTCGTCCAGACATGGCAATGAAAATCAAAGAAGAGGTACAAAAGCAATGGGACGCCGGGTTCCTTGCTGTAACTAGCTATCCACCGTGGGTTGCTAATATTGTGCCTGTGCCTAAGAAAGACGGCAAAGTTAGAATGTGTGTTGACTACCGGGATCTGAACAGAGCCAGCCCGAAAGATGACTTCCCATTACCTCACATTGATGTATTGGTGGATAACACGGCCCAGTTCTCGGTATTCTCCTTCATGGACGGATTTTCAGGATACAATCAGATTAAAATGTCACCTGAAGACATGGAGAAGACAACGTTCATCACACCCTGGGGCACGTTCTGCTACAAGGTAATGCCATTTGGGCTCAAGAATGCCGGCGCAACATATCAACGGGCTATGGTAACATTATTCCACGATATGATCCATAAAGAGATAGAATGTTATGTGGATGACATGATTGCCAAGTCCCTCACAGAAGAAGACCACCTGGTAAACCTGCTGAAGTTGTTCAAGCGTCTGAGGAAGTACCAATTAAAGCTGAACCCCAACAAATGCACATTCGGGGTGCGATCCGGTAAGCTGCTGGGCTTTATTGTAAGCGAGAAAGGGATTGAAGTTGACCCAGATAAAGTCAAAGCCATCCAAGAGATGCCTGCACCGAAAACAGAGAAGGAAGTTCGAGGATTCTTAGGTAGACTGAACTACATTTCAAGGTTCATATCTCACCTTACGGCGACCTGTGAACCCTTGTTCAAATTGTTAAGAAAGGAACAGACGGTCAGGTGGAATGAAGACTGCCAAAAGGCTTTTGACAAGATCAAGGAGTACTTACAAGAACCTCCAATCCTTATGCCTCCAGTTGAAGGAAGACCTCTGATCATGTATTTGACAGTATTAGAAGAGTCAATGGGGTGCGTGTTGGGCCAGCATGACGAGTCTGGTCGAAAAGAGTATGCAATATACTACCTGAGCAAAAAGTTTACCGACTGTGAACAACGTTATTCACTGCTCGAGAAAACTTGCTGTGCTTTAGCGTGGGCTGCTCGCCGACTGAGACAGTATATGTTGACCCACACTACTTTGTTGATATCAAAAATGGACCCAGTCAAGTACATTTTCGAGAAGCCAGCTCTTACCGGACGGGTTGCAAGATGGCAGATGATTCTTACAGAATATGATATCCAGTACACTTCTCAGAAAGCCATCAAAGGCAGTGTATTGTCTGAATATCTTGCTGAGCAACCTATTGATGATTACCAGCCTATGAGATTTGACTTCCCTGATGAAGACATCATGTTCATAAAAGCAAAAGATCATGAAGAGCCTGTTCACACTGAAGGGCCTGACCCAGAAGAAGAATGGACTATGATGTTTGACGGGGCTGTTAACATGAATGGTCGTGGTGTTGGTGCAGTACTCATTACACCTAGAGGAGTTCACATGCCTTTCTCGGCAAAGCTCACTTTCAACTGCACTAACAACGAAGCTGAATACGAAGCTTGCATTATGGGTCTTGAGGAGGCCATTGACCTCAGGATCAAGACATTGACCGTATTCGGAGATTCAGCTCTGGTAATCAATCAGACCAATGGAAAATGGTATACCCACCAGGATCATCTGATACCTTACAGGGATTATACAAGGAGGTTGTTGACTTTCTTTACAACAGTCAAGCTTGAGTATATCCCTCGGGACGAGAATCAGTTTGCGGATGCCCTGGCTACCATTTCATCCATGATCAAAGTTCAAGCTGCTAACTTTGTACCTCAGATTTCAGTGTCTAGACTCGACAGACCAGCATATGTGTTCGCAGCAGACGTTGTTAAAGATGATAAGCCTTGGTTCCATGACATTAAATGCTTCTTAGAGGATCAAACATACCCACCTGGGGCATCTTCCAATGATAAGAAGACTTTGAGAAGGCTTGCTGGTAGTTTCTTTCTGAACACTGATGGTTCCCTATACAAGAGAAACTTTGATATGGTACTCCTCAGATGTGTTGATAAGACAGAAGCAGACTTGTTGATGCATGAAGTGCACAAAGGATCTTTTGGTACCCATGCCGGAGGGCATGCCATGGCCAAGAAATTGTTGAGATCAGGCTATTACTGGATCACAATAGATGCAGACTATTGTGCCTACGCCAGAAGATGCCACAAATGCCAGATTTATGCGGATAAGGTGCATGTGCCCCCCAATCTTTTGAACATAATGTCTTCACCCTGGCCCTTTGCTATGTGGGGCATTGACATGATTGGCAAGATTGAAACGACTGCTTCGAATGGCCACAGATTCATCCTGGTCGCCATTGACTATTTCACCATATGGGTCGAAGCAGCTTCCTATGCCAATGTTACAAGACAAGTGGTAGCCAGATTTTTGAAAAGAGATATCATCTGTCGATATGGGGTTCCCGAGCGAATCATTACTGATAATGGTTCCAATTTAAACAACAAAATGATGGCAGAGCTGTGCCGGGACTTCAAGATCCAACACCACAATTCTTCTCCTTACAGGCCAAAGATGAATGGCGCTGTTGAGGCAGCAAATAAGAATATCAAGAAGATTGTGCAGAAGATGGTAATCACCTACAAAGACTGGCATGAAATGCTACCGTTTGCCTTGCATGGGTACCGCACGTCAATCAGAACATCCACTGGGGCAACACCGTATCAACTTGTGTATGGTATGGAGGCAGTCCTACCTGTTGAAGTTGAATTACCCTCTCTTCGGGTACTAATGGATGTTAAACTGAGTGAAGCAGAATGGGTTAGGTCCCGATACGAACAACTAAGTCTGATTGAAGAGAAGAGATTGACTGCAATCTGTCATGGGCAGTTATATCAGAAAAGAATGAAGAAAGCCTTCGATCAGAAAGTCAGGCATCGAGAGTACCAAGTAGGAGATCTTGTGCTGAAAAGAATCCTCCCTCCTCATACAGACCACAGGGGCAAATGGACTCCAAACTATGAAGGACCATTCGTGGTAAAGAAAGTTTTCTCTGGTGGAGCACTGATGCTCAGCACCATGGATGGTGAGGATTTCCCGTCCCCTGTGAATTCAGATGCAGTTAGAAAATACTTCGCATAAAATGACCCGCTGGACATAAAAACAGAATGTAAGTCCAGGCAAAAATAGGGCCTCCCGGCGAGTCAAAAACAGAATAAAAGACTCGGGCAAAAATAAGGGAAAATAAATAAAAAATGTACACCCGCTGAGTTGAAAAGCCGCATTGGACAGCTCAGGTAAAAATGGGTATCCCGATGGATTGAAAACCCGAAAGGGCGATCCATGCAAAATAAGGGAATAAGCGAACAACTGCATTCTGAATTCATCTGTACCACTTACAACTTGGTAAAGTTTCGAAAGGGTTAGGCTTCAATCAGGATCAACATTATTCAGAAAGCAAGATGAGAAGAACGTCAAAAGTCATACGGGTCATAGTGAAAAGGAAGCTCCTTAAAGCGTCATCAACACTGCCAGCATTTTGTTTCTCAATTTGTAACAATCTCCTCATTTCAGGGGATATGTTCCTTTGACTGTATCTCGCCAATTCAGGGCATATGAATTAATAAAATCATATTTTCAGTCATGTCTCGTCTTGTGCATTTTCATTTATTTGCAAAAAATGTCTGATGTCTAAAGGAAACTGATTGCATAAAATACGGATGTTTATCTTCAAACAGAAACATGCTTGCAGGAAATATACTTACTCTCAGAAGTGCCTAACTCCTATGACGGAATCCAGTAAGGGATACCTCGGGATTATCTTGTGCGTTTCTCTATCTTTTTCAGGATTGCAGGTATCCAGAACGCAACTTGGGGCATGAAAGCTTTATCCCAGCAAGCTGGCAAATCCACACTCAATTTTAGCACCCGAAGTGCTCTCTCCAGCTGAGTTGCCTTTCATGACTCCCCCCAGCCGAGTTTGCCACTTATCCCCATCAGAATGGGCAGGTATCACAGAAGATGCCCATATCCCCGGCTGAGTCAAGAAGCTACCGTAATAGAATTTCTAGGGAGGTCTTTCAGTGATTCCTCTCTTTCTCCCCAGCCGAGTTGCCATCTCGCCCTCAGCCGAGTACAAAAGTCAGAGAGCTATCTCCCCACAGAGTTCCAGCCTCTATCCAGAAGAGCAGCGCATAGAAGATCACAACAGAGTGAAGAAAGCTTCTACAAACCCCAGCTGGGTCCCTCATTTATAAGGATAGGTCTATCAATGACCCGAATCCCCAAGCAAATATCATCTTATTAGTTCTACCAATGATCCCCCCCAGCTGGGATGTCCTTTTCAAGCAGATCAGCCAGAGATCTTCGCAGCAACGGGATTTGAATCCCGGTTTGGTATCTTTGCATAATCATAGCATTCGCATCATATTCACCCACAAAGCGTAGCATTCCGTATAATACGGAGCATTACGGCAAAAATCAAACATAGCATAATCATAAGCCATGTTTTAAATCAGCACTTGTGAATAATGACAGTTCATCAAAATCCCCACCAGAGCCCCCAGCAAAAACAGCTGCCTCTCAATCACAAACACCAGTATATACTCATTTTGACATCCATCCGCATCATCATTCCCCAGTAAAGTCGCCTGAATACTCTTTACAAACAAAACCACCCATATTACAGATACTTCCTGACACCCGTCCGTGTCGAATCACCAGCAGAAAGCCAAAGACATCATCTTTGCACTCACCTACTTGTATATACAATTCCCTGACACCCGTCCATGTCATATCCCCAGCACAGTCATCTACACTTTTATATACTTGTTGATATTATTATACTCTTCTCCTTTCGACACTCGTCCGTGTCACCTTCCCCAGCAGATAAACACTCATCTATATATATACTCATACTACCTATACAGATACTCGTCCGTATCTTGTATATACTTATATATCCCCACAGATTCAACATTGGTCCTTGTTCTTTGTTAACCAGATGGTACTCGTCCGTATCGTCATCTCAGAGCATGCGTCTAGAGTTTGTTTCTACATGATACTCGTCCGTATCATAGTCTTAAGGATGCTCGTCCGCATCTTTAATCCATACACTGTGTCAAACGCTTCTGTCTTCTTGAATATAGATACTCGCCTGTGTCTACTATTCCCCAGAAGAATCCTCTCAGATTCAACACTCGTCCGTGTTCTTTGTTAACCCGTTGATACTCGTCCGTATCATCATCTCTGAGCACGTGTCAGTTTGTTTCTACCCGATACTCGTTCGTATCGTAGTCTTAGGGATGCTCGTCCACATCTTTAATCTATACACAATACCAAACACTTATACCTTTTGTTTCTTGGATATAAACACTCGTCCGTGTTTACTACTCCCCAGTAGATTGCCAACAAAACAAATATTTCTTTTTATCAAACACTCGTCCTGTGTTGCGATAAAACCTGAGAGCAGCCGTACCCTGCTAGATGGTCGTCCTCCACCTCTTGATGGTCGTCCTCCATCATGCTCATCCGATGGCCGTCCCCATCGTTGATTTTTAGCAGCCGTCCCCTGCTAGGTGGTCGTCCTCCACCCTTTTGATGATCGTCCTTCATCATTTTATCCAATGGCCGTCCCCGTTGTTGATTTTTGGTTATCTGACATTCGTCCTATGTCATGATAAACCCTGAGAGCAGCCGTCCCCTGCTAGGTGGTCGTCCTCCACCTCTTGATGGTCGTCCTCCATCATGCTCGTCCGATGGCCGTCCCCATCGTTGACCTTTTATCCGATGGCCGTCCCCATCGTTGATATTTTCGGCAGCCGTACCCTGCCAGGTGGTCTTCCTCCACCTTTGATGGTCGTCCCCATCATAATTCCTTTATTCCCCAACAGAGCAGCCGTCCCCTGCTAGGTGATAGTCTTTCACCTTTGATGGTCGTACCCCATCATCTGTTTATTTCATTTATTCTTTAACCCGATGGCCGTCCCCGTCGTGGTCCCTTTTCCTTTTCTTTTAGCCCGATGGCCGTCCCCATCGTCGGTTACTTTGCTTTATAACTTGATGGCCGTCCCCATCATAATTTCTTATTTTTCCCAGCTAGTTGGCCGTCCCCGTCTTGGCTTTACCTTTTATCCCCAGCATGTCGGCCGTCCCCGTCATTGCTTTATTTTCAGCACTTTCCCAGCATGTCGGCCGTCCCCGTCATTGCTCTTTACCCAGCAGTCGTCCTCTGCTCGACGGTCGTCCTCCGCCGCCCGCACTTTACAATATACTTTATTTGCCTTTACAATCTATATCCCTTTTCTTCTTCATTCTATGAGTGCAAATTTTGGACTGTCTATGGTATTCAACCACAAGTTATCTTGTTTGCCTGTTAAGCCGTCGCTTACATCCTGCACAGCTAACTCATGTTTGAATAGGGGCAGCTGTAAACACCCCAAATTTTCCCTCACCCATTCACACCATGGCTTGTGATCATTTCATATGCATAAACACAATCATATCACCTCATATTACATTTTTGATTCACTGCATAGATTCTAAGTCATCTGCACCTAGGGTTTGTGATCTGAGCAATCCAAGGACTTCTTGAGCCATTCCAAAGGGAACCAATAACTCCAAAGGGATCCATATGTGTTCTTATATCATATTACATCCTTTCAAAGTCAAAATGCCAAGAAATCACAAGAACTGGGATTGGTATGGAAGCAGAGCCAAGTTTGACTGCACAGTCGACCTAAAACTAGGGTTTTGGTTTCAGAGGCCATAACTCCAAATTTTTTGGTCATTCTTGTTTCCATTGGTCTCTATATGGTATAGGGAGTATGCATATCAAGTTTCATGAAGAAATTCCATGGGGAAGTCATCTGATCAAGGGTTGACTTTCTGGACAAGTCAGTGCAAAATCAGGGCATCTGAGGCCCCCAATGACCCAACCAAGGGATGATCTTCATCATTTTGAGTGTATATGATCTTTATTTGATCATGGAAGAATGTTGAAGTTCACAAAAATCAAGAATTACAAGTTTTTGCAAAGTTGACTTTTTAGGGCATGGTTGACTTTTCAAGAATATGTCATTTTAGGTCATTTTTCAAACCTTACTTTTTGATCCAAAAATGCTTCAAATGGAAAAACTTTGGTCATGAAAGTTGTAGAATACATTTTTCCCTTTTCAAAAAGTACAAGAACATGACCTAATTCATTTTGGATCAAAAGTTATGGTGTGGCAAAGTTGGCAAAAATCACTAATTTTCAAGTTATGCACCAATTGGAAAACTTGCAATTTCATGTGTCAAGCATTCTTGTGGCTTCTAATTGATATCAAACCAATATGAAAGCATCATGTAAGTCACAAAAATCAGATTTGAACCAAAGTTTCTCATGGTTCATGGCTTGTGTAGCAAGATAGTCACATGTGAACCAAAGAGGAACCAACTTGCAAAATTCATGATCACACTTCCTACCACTTGCTACATTGGATGCTGAACCTTGCTAGCCCTTCCCCTCACCTTTGCTGCGCCAGCCCCATGCTTGTACTAGCCTAGAACCAAGCCCATGCCTCTCTTACAACAAAGTTGACATTTTGCAAAAGTGAACTTACCAATCAATAAAGTCCAGGTCACATCATCTGACCTATGAGATTATTTTATACTATCCATTTGCAAGCTAAACACATCAAGAAGCAAGGCTGAAACAGATCACAACATCACATACACAAAACTCACCCCATTTGCATCTCTCTTCGAATCTCTCTGCCCAGCTCACAAACATTCAAACCAACTGCACCAATCATTTCACCATGTTCCATTGAGCCAAAACCAACAAGATTCAGGCTTGAACTAAGCAAGAACATAGCTTCACCATTTTCCACCCCAGTCTGCATTTTCCTTCGAATCACCTTCCACAGCCATCAAACATCCAAACTCTTTTCACCAACAAGTCAAACACATCAAAAGGAACCAGAACTAACCATTAACAGAGCTTGAAACCACTCACACACAAACTCCATTTTCTGCTACACCAGAACTGGATTTCTCAAAGCAGCTTGTCTAAGCTCATTCCAAGCCTTCCATTAGCATCAGGGGAGCCTAAGAAGTCCATTTGCACGCAAAGGAGGCTCTGGAAGCTCAGTTCTGAAGCTTTCCAGCTCAGGTATGATCATGAACTTTTTCTTCCAAAGCTTGCATTTTAAGTCATAAACTGGTTGCTCATGTCTTGCTGATCATGGGGATGGTTTTAAAATTGAAAATGAGTGAGAGATGAGTTTGTATGATCACTCTGAAATTTCACCCGTGGATTTTGTTTCTTTCGATTTACATGATTCTTGGGGTTTAAATGATGTTTGAGGGTGGATTCATGACCTAGGTTGTTAGAGGATCATTTGGCTGTGCTTAATTTGATGTTTAGATGCCTGAATCATGTTTTAGGGTTTTGATACCGCCGGAGAAGATGACCGGAGCTTCTCTCCGGTCACCTGAATGTGCTTTGCCCTAATCTCAGGTCATTAGTGCCATTTGAATATTGAGCGTAGGATTGCCTTGACCAGTTGACTTCCCGCGCGCATGAAGGGCTCAGATCCTTTTGCTTTGCCCTAATCCACTTTAATTAATTAAATAAATCATAATTAGGTTAATTAAATCAGAACCAACCATGGCCCTTGGATTCGCGCGCCAGTCAACTATCCCAAACCCAGTTCAAATCTCCACCATTGGATCTGCTTACTTTCTTTTATTTCATTTTTTATTTCATTTCTTTTCATTTTATTTGCACAATTTATTTAAAATAGTAAAAATTGTTTAAAAATTATGAAACTTTTTCTCAAGAGTTTTATTAATTTTTAAGACACAAAAATATTTTTATTTTCATTTTTAGCATTCAAAAAGTATTTTTAAATATTTAAAAGATTATTTTTAATTGATTGATGAAAATTAATTTATTAAAAATACTTTTAGGTATTTAAAAATCACCAAAAAATTCATGAAATGTTCTAAGACATTTAGAAACATTGTCCAACCTTCAAACCAAATTTCTTTTTTGATCTTGATGCAGTTTGAGGATTTTTCATTGAATTAAAATCATTTTTGTGCATTAATTTGATCCATAGTTCAAAAAATCATTTCTGCCTATTCATGAGGAGTTGGACATTGATTCTTCTTGCATTGCATTGTGTTTAGCATGTAGTTTGTAAGATTAAATGGCCATGATTTGATCTTGCATTTTCAAATTGTTTGACATTTCTTTTGTTTGGAAACCCTAAAACCCTAAAAAACTTGTAAAAATCATAACTTGAGATTGGTTAAGAGTTGAGACCTCTCCCTTGGGCATTGGTTTAGTATAGGATTAGGGGTCCTTTGAGTGCATTTTCAATTTTTTATCTTAGGGTTTGCTTCTGATTTTGATTTTTGTTTGTTGCATTGATCATAAACCCTAATTTGGGCTTCCATATGCATCCATCTTGCATTCTCTTGCATAACATGACTTGCCATGACATTCCATGCATCCATGTGATTCATTTAACATCATAAGACATATTGAAAGCATGTTTGATCATTGAACCTTGCATTTGTCATGTTGTATGCCATATGCATCTCACAACTTTTCATGTATGTTCTTGGTTCTTAACTTGCTCCATTTGCATCCATGAGCTTGTATGATCATCTCCATTTGTTGTCTCATGTTTGTATCACTTCATAGCATCATTATCATCATAAACATGCTTCTGGTTTTGATTTACATCATACCATTTCATCTCATTTTGCATTGCATTGCACTTTCTTTTCTAACTTTTCAGGTGGTAAGTGGCTTTGAGAAGTGAATTTGCCTTCACTTCTCATAACTTCTCTTCATCTCTCTCTTGCATCCATGCTGCATTTTTATATGTGTTTGAGTTTGGGCTTGCTCATTCTTCTTCTTCCCACTTTCTTTCTTCAAGTGACTTGACTTCTTGAATGAAGCAAGTTACTTTGCTTCTCCTGATCCTTTCATCTGCTTCCTGGTGGTTCCATTGAAGACCTTCTCTTGAAAACCTCACAAACCTTAGGAACAACCAAGCATGACAATGATTAGGGTTTTGATTAGTCTCCCCTCTTAGTTTTACCTTTGTGTCTTTTTTGAGTCTTCTCTTCTCATCTCATAATCAGGGACTAAACCCTAAAGGCTTTAAGGCTTTGTGATTAAACTTATGCCTGCATCCTTCTCTTAGGATGGAGTGTATAACTTTAATCCTAAGTGTTAAACCCTTAATGTGTTTAAATATCTTAATCAATTCACTTAATAAGTATCAAGACATTACACTTGTAACTTGGGCCTTGCATTAGGGTTCTAATTCTTCCTTAAATGGTTAAGAAGGACTAACCCTAGTGTTAATGGACAAGTCCCCCTCAAGTTGTCTTACAAATAATAAAAATCACTTCATCATCATATCATTAAGTAAAATCCACTTAATCAAAGGCTTTTTTTGTCATGAGTTTAATCCCTAATCACGGATTAAGTTGAGGAGCTTTCCTCAGCTTAAACATTCTCATCTATTATCCTTCTATTAGGATGGTGTAATGAGTCCGTTTAATCCCTGATTATGGCTTAATCCCATTACTCAACACTAAACAAAAACAACAAAAACATCTAAATAATCACAAGTAGGTTAATGATCTTAATCCTACACCACAGGTGATTAAGTGTGAGAATCTGACTTCACACTTAAGGTATTCTCATTACCCCTAATCAGAGGGAAGATGTGATGAGTTTACTAAATCCATTGGTTTAGGCTTAAGCTCATTAACTTATGACAAACTTTCAAAAGCAATAAAAGACTGAAAATGCAAAAACAAACAATAATCGTCTCCTCCGGGATTCTTTTCTCATCTCATTCACTCACAAACGAGAACTTGCTTCTTCCGTCTAATGCAAGACAGTTCGCACCTGAGCCAGACAGGTCATACACTTGAGCATTGACAAGTAAGCAGTTCACAAGTCATCTCACCTTTCAGTCTCTTTGGGTCGAACTACGGTGTTCTGACTTCCTCATTGCACGAGAGGATACGTAGGCATAACTTAACAGTTATCGAACAAAAGTCTCTGTATATTCCCCCTCTTTCCAGCATCATTATTTTAGCCTCATGATCATGAGTATTTCACTCTTATTCTTGCACTGACACTGTATATATCACACCTTGCACCTCTTTTACACCGACACCTGTACATCTTTCCAGTTATTTTATACACAAATTGCACTGACACTACCCCTTTAAAACACAAATCTTTTAAGCGTGGATCCCGTCGAGTACGGCGGACAATCTGGGTGCTAACACCTTCCCAGGTTGTAACCAACCCCCTTTCTCAGTCTCTCTGGTTCGCGACCGTCTTATCCGTATCTTTCTAGGCTTATGCAGCATTGCCTTTCCTCCGGGATAAAAATGCCTAGCTGGCGACTCTATTCATCTCCAGTGAGTTCACGGCTGTGTGTTCTCATTGTTCTTTTCGCCGACCGTTCGCGTCTGTACCTTTATTTGGGCCTAGTCCCATCTATCGGGAGCGACAATAGAGTGTATAAATAATATAAGTAAAGGTAAGGATGCGGTGTCCTCTTTTTATTTTGTATCCTCTTTAGTAATCGGGGGCATCATTATAGCCAGCCTTATCTTCGTCTGTCGGGGTACCATAAAATGGTTGATTTTTTTAGTATGTTTCTCAAGGACGATTGTCAAAGTTATGGAGCCGCAGAATCATCTTTTCAAATATTTCACCAGAAGGCCTTCTGTCCAGCAAGGTGGCAACACCCTCGGTCTCCTCTTAATTTAATGGGGATATTTTCCCTAGTCAATCGAGGTTTGATTGATGGTCTGCTTGTAGGAGATATGGGAGTTTTTCTTTGGAAATACGATCAAATTCTCCTGGGGCCAAGAATATGGTCAGACGATGGTGAAGTTCCTTACAAGTCATGTTTCCCTGACCCTTACGAATTGAGTTTGGACTCATTCCTTCACCTAATAACATCCTTATGGAACACCAATATCAGTATATGGATTAAGTATAACTTTTAACCAGATGCGTCTTTGATGGGACTTCACTCCCCCGCTATCAGAGTATAGGTTGTCATTCCTCTGTGCGTGTTCGATGAATTTATGTTATCCTACAGGCTCTGCTATGGAGATTTGGTAGTTTATCCTTGTCAGATCATACATTAATGCTCATAGAATGTTGCCTATGAATTATCCTATACAGTATCTTGCGTCAGTGGAAACTGCCATGATTTCCAGGTAGCTCATAATGGTAGTTTGCTCAATGTCCTCGTTATTCGAGTGTATTTTCACCCAGACATATTTATTTCTTGATGTGGTGCTAAATAGTCGATGACTTCTCAGCAAGTGTACCAATAGTGTCGAAGTAATAAAAAGATCTTATCCACTAGGATTTCTATTTAACAAGAAAATATTGTGCAATGTATAGAAAATACTAATTGGAGTGGGTTTAGAGTTTTGATTGTGAAAAGAAAATAAAGTGTTTTATCAATAATACGAAAGCGGACAGGTTTTATACAAATCCCTCATTTCTCTATTGTTGATGTTTGATGTATTACATGAATGATATTGTCACTATAATTCCACGAAGAATTAACAAAACCATTATACCCAATCCCTTTGTGTATATCTCTCTAGTCTATACTTAGAGTTTTCTATCCATAGTCTATCAGTGTAAGTAAGATTAGGTAATGCAATAGAACGTTAATTCCTAAACCACTAATCTAGTATTCCTATCCATATTCAATTGGTGTAATAACGATCTTCAGATTCCCTAACGTCTCTATCGTGCGTGTTATGCAGATAGCATGTGCACAATTTATCCCTATCATACATGTGATGGTCTATGTGATTATTTCAGGGGCTTCATTATTTTCTTCTCCTTTGTTTTATTTCCTTCTTCTCTTTCACCTGCTTTATTTTCATGCAACACAACACACAAAATGTACATGTTTTAAAAATCAAAATTAAACTTAAAAATACAAAGACTTACTTACTGATGGGTTTCCTCTCATCCAATGCTTCTTTACCGTCATTAGCTTGATGGTTCATGCTTAAGGCACATCAAGCGCAAGGGATACCCTCATGGAAGTTAATCCCCATTCACTTTTCATTTGTCAAATTTTCTACCTTTTTCTTTAAGCCGGTAGCAGGTCTTCAAACCATCTACATACAATGTCCATTCATACACATTAAACACCATTTTTTCCTTGTTGAACTTCAAGCTAAGTTCATTAGTTTCCACATCTATTAAAGCTTTCCTGATTTCCAAACATGGGTGTTCAAGAATAATTGGCCCACCTATGTCTCCTTTCATGTCAACCACCACAAAATTTGTAGGAAAACTATACCATCGACATGTACTAACACGTCTTATAAGATAACATGAAGGTGAGTAACAAATAAATCAACAAAAGTGACAGTCATATTAGTCTGTATGATCTCTCCTAAATTCAATTATTTAGCCTTATTAAGTGGCATGACATTGATACTAAATCCTAAATCACATAAACCTTGTGGGATCTTTACTCCACTAATGGTGCAAGAGATGGTAAACTTACCTGGATCCTTCAGCTTTGGTGGGAGTGTCTGGGGCATTGTTGTATCACCTTTCTCAGTCATGTTTACCTGTTCTTTGACCAACTTCTTCTTTGTACCCTTTAGAAATTTCTTCATAAATTTAGAAAACTTGGACATTAGCTCTAAAACATCATGAAAATAAATACTTACCTGAAGCGTAGTTAACATCTCTTTGAACTTGGAAAACAGTCCTACCTCATCTTCAAGTAATGGTTTCTTCTTAATTATTTGATATGGTGATTTTATATAATCAGGTAGTTTTGGATTAGGGTCATTAAGAATCTGCTTCTTATTCCTTCTCCAAGGGGGGTTTTATCTATTAATTATTCAATGGTGACTCCCTTCTCAGCTTGGTCACACTGATTTTTACTTTCCTCTTTATCAGTCCTTACATCCACTATTTCATCCTCACCCATGTTGGTGATCACCTCAAAACCTGTTTCTACAGCCTTGAAACTTTCATTTTTAGGATTATCTACAGTGTTACTTGTAAATCCTCAACTAGAACTCGGTATAGTGGCTATTTTTCGGGATAGCTGGTTAATTTGCATCTCCCATTTTTTTATAGACGCATCATGGTTCTTACTCATTGTTTCATGGTTCTTATTTACATGTTCAAAACAACTCTAAGTGGCTTGGATAAATTTTTGTAGGGTCTCTTCCAGTGGTGAAGGTTTCCTTTGGTCCGAAGCTTGTTGATTTTTCTTAATACCTTGATTAGCACTTGTATTCTAGTTGTTGCTCTATCTAAAATTTGGGTGATCCTTCCATCTAGGAGTGTAGGTGTTGGAATAAGGGTTATTTTTATGGAAATTAGAAAATTAAGCTTCTTCACACGTCCTTCCAAAGAGCACCTTCCATTTGCATGCCCCTCTCCACGGAAAGCACGCCTAAGTGCTTGTACCTGACTCACGTTAGCTTTACTCAAGCTACTTTTAGCTAGTTTTTTATTCAATAATTATTTTGTGCTAAAAATGTAGTATGAGTGTCAATAGCTAACATACCTTTTGCTGTTCCTACCATTTCAATTTTTATTGACCTTTTGCTCTTTGAAAGATATTCATTCAAGCACATCTTTTTAATCAGGTCTTTAACATGTGGTTCGGTCATTGTTCTAATCGTGCCTCATGCGGAAGCATCTAGCAACATGTGTGTTTGACTCTTGAGACCTTTGATAAAATTCTACATTTTCTCCATGTTATTCATATTATGATTTGGGAACCTACGTAATAAAAGGTTAAACCTTTCTCGCGAGTCATACATCGATACAATTTCCTGCTGCTCAAAATTTGTAATTTCCTCTCTTCTCTCAGCAAATTGAGTGGTGGTGAAGAAACTCTCTAAGAATTTATTATCGAGTTCTTCCCATTTCCGTATAGTTACATTTGGAAGGCAAAGTAACCAATTTTTGGCTCTTCCAATTAGTGAGAAACCAAAGAACCTTAGCTTGATTCAGTCTTCAGTGACCTCAACTGGTCTGCACATCGAAGTTGTTTCGTAGAATCAAGCAAGATACTCCCACAGGTCTTTAATTGCGTTCCTGTAAAACAAATTATCTCTTAAACCAAAAATCATAGGATTTTTTATATCAAAGTTAGTGGGGTCTGTTAGTACAAACCCTCTAGAAATCTATCCTTCATCAGTTCTTTTGTAGTAGTCTCCCACAGTGGGTGGAGGTGGTACAGCTGCCATGGTAATTTCCTATTCAGTGTCCGAAGATATCAGTGAATTGTCTTCTACTAATACTCTTTGAGCTAGAGTTGCTTCTCTAACCTCTCTCCTAAGGGCACATGCATTTCATTCAATTTCTAGATCAAACGGTATCAATGTCGGTCCTAAGTTGCGCATATACAAACAAGAAATACCTCAGTAGCATTGTAATTAACGAGAAAATAAAACAAAAATCAAAAGTTAAATAAAAAAACGTTGCACAAGCATTGCCTTGTTGAAATTATCAACAGTCCTCAACAATGATGCCAAAAACTTGATAACTTATTGGCAAATGTATTGATAGTGTCAAGTAATAAAAAGATTGAATCCGTAGGGACCGTTATTTAATAATACAATAGTGTGCAATGTTTAAAAAAAACACTAATTGGGGGTTTTAGATTTTTTATTGAAAAAAGAAAATAAAGTGTTTTGACAAGAATACGAAAGCGGTCAGGTTTTGCACTGAATCCCCTATTTCTCTACTATTGAGTTTGTTGTATTACACGAATGATGTCGTCATTATGATTCCATGAAAAGTTAACAAAACCTCTATACTCAATCTTTTGGTGTATAGCTCACTAATTTATACTCAAGGTTTTCTATCTCTAGTCGACCAACGTAAGCAAGATTAGGCAATACAATAGAACGTTAATTCTTAAGCCATTACTCGATGTCTCTTATCCCTATTCAATCAGCGTAAGAATAACAATTGCCCTAGATCTAACACATAGACTAATGGTCAGTATTCTCTATATGTCCAAATTCAGATTAAAATAGTATATCACATGAAAAGCATTAAGAACAAGGTGTAACTGAATAGAATTATAACTCAAATTATTCATGTAATAGCAAATCAAAAATATGTCCCAACAGTATTAAAATAGGTTCATCAAACAAAACCTAACCTAGAGAGAATTAGCTACTCATAATGCAAATTACAATACCAAATAAAAATAAGAGGCTTGCATAAGAATTCCATAGAATAACTGACCTCCAATGGCTTCAAATGCGCTCCAAATATGCCTTTTTATGTTGTAAATTGTCACTTGCAGTGTAAAATCGCAGAACCCTTGAATAGTACCAAACTTCTCCTTTTAAAGCAGTTAGAATGGATCAGAAACGCGTCAGAAAATGCCCAAAAAGTTACCATTGCACGCGTTATAACTTGCATCGCACGTGATGTTGACTTTGCTTTTCTATCACGTGCGTGATGTTGTGCGTGATTATTCTGTAGCCGCGCGTTTTTGCTCATTTTTCCACCTAATTTTTACTAAGTCCTTATTTCTTCATACTTAGTCTTTTTTTGCATCTTTCTTTGGTCTTTCTTCATCATTTTTTCTCCACTTTAACTTTTTTTTATTTGTTTCTTCGACCAAAAACATGTAATAACAGAGTGTCATCAACACTCATATGAGAGAGAAATCTTACCAAGAGATCACCTTTGAAATCAATTGTGCTCCAAATCCAAGTGTTAAGGAGAATGTGTAGTACAACCAGAATGTTCAACATTTCACGTCATGGCGGCGAGTAACGGTATCCATGGTGATTAGTGTTTCAACCGCATATAATGGTGCACTAAAATTTCGTTTCACCTTGTTGTGACTAAGTAGCTTTAGTCTGTATATGAACTTCATCACAATCTATCAGATATGTTCTAAGGCAGACTTCGTTCTTCATTAGGAAGTCCCTCGTTTCCTAATGAAAGTGGGTGATGAATCTTTGTCATTAGTAGTTATGAACTCGCTGTATCTTCGAAGTCGTCATGGTAATTACCGTGTCAGGGACGGATAATTGAGGTATTGTGAGATCATAAGGTTGATTAGACATCTTCAATATGATCTTGAAGGCAATTACTTACACTCTTTGGTATTTTAGCATAGACATGGACTCAGATCTAGGATCATTCATTCTTTTACTTCGTAGAGTTCTCGCAGGAATCAGAGATCTGGGCATTCGATGAATCTTAGTTGAAACAATGATTGATTGGATCAAACATGAAGGATCTTCGCATTTGATTCGGGTCGTTCTTGATTTGGTGATCCTCAAAGGTTATGCATGAGCGAATTGAAGAGCGATCGTGAAATCATGGAAACGCTGGAATGGGAAGTTGATTCCCACATTGTAAACACCCCAAATTTTCCCTCACCCATTCACCATGGCTTGTGATCATTCCATATGCATAAACACAATCATATCACCTCACATCTCATTTTTGGTTCACTGCATAGTTTCTGAGTCATCTGCATCTAGGGTTTGTGACCTGAGCAATCCAGGAGCTTCTTGAGCCACTCCAAAAGCCACCAATCACTTCAAAGGGATCCATATGTGTTCTTGTATCATATTCCATCCTTTCAAAGTCAAGATTTCAAAAGAATCACAAGAACTGAGGTTTGTGTGGAAGCAGAGCCAGGATAGACTGCACAGTTGACTGAAAATTAGGGTTTTGGTTTCAGAGGCCATAACCCCAAATTTTTTGATCATTCTTGTTTCCATTGGTCTCTATATGGTATAGGGAGTATGCATATCAATTTTCATGAAGAAATTCCATGGGGAAGTCATCTGATCAAGAGTTGACTTTTTGGACAAGTCAGTGCAAAATCAGGGCATCTGAGGCCCCCAATGACCCAACCAATGGGTGATCTTCATCATTTTGAGTGTATATGATCTTTATTTGATCATGGAAGAAGGTTGAAGTCCACAAAAATCAAGAATTTGGAGTTTTTGCAAATGTTGACTTTTTGGGCATAGTTGACTTTTCAAGAATGTTTCATTTTAGGTCATTTTTCAAGCCTTGATTCTTGATCTAAAAATGCTTCAAATGGAAAAACTTTGGTCATGAAAGTTGTAGATTACATCTTTCCCTTTCCAAAAAGTACAAGAACATGATCAAATTCTTCTTGGATCAAAAGTTATGGTGTGACAAAGTTGGCAAAAATCATTGATTTTCAAGATGTGCACCAAATGAGAATTTTGCAAAATCATGAACCAATGCCATTTGTAACTTCTAATTCACTTCCAACCATGACACAAACATTCTATAAGCCTTAAAAATCAGAATTGGACCAAAGATCACATGTTTGTAGTTTGTGTAACAAGACTTTTTCCATGAAATGCCAAAAGGTGCCAACTTGCAAGAACACTCATCACACTTCAACAACTAATTGCCTTGACTGCTGAACCTGCCTAGCATCACACACACATCATGTTGCACCAGCCCCATGCCTTGTACTAAGCCTAGAACCAAGCCATGCTTTCCTTACACAAAAATTGACTTTTGGCAAAAGCAAACATCCCAATCACCACAGGCCATGTCACATCCTCTGGCCACTTGGAATTGTTTATTATATCCTTTGGCAAGCTAAACATAACATGAGGCCAGGCTGAAACACTCTAGATCATCATATACAAAAAAACTCACCATTTTGCAAAACCATTCGAATCTGCCTCCACAAGCTAAAAACATCCAAATCATTTCCACATATCATCTCACCTAGTCTCATTGAGCAAAAACCACCAAGATTCAAGCCTGAAACCAGCATGGATTGAGTTTCACCATTCTTCACCTCAGCCTGCATTTTTCTTCGAATCACCTTCCATAGCCATCAAACATCAAAGCTCTCTTCACCAACAAACCAAGCACATCAAAAGGAGTCAAAACCACCCTTCACATTGGTCTGAAGCAGCCTGTACACAAAGCTCATTTCCTGCTACACCAGAACTGGACTTCTCAAAACAGCTTGTTTAAGCTCATTCCAAGCCTTCCATTGGCTTCAGGGGGTTCATAGCAAGCATTTTGCACCAGAGCAAGGTCAGAAGAGCTCAAATCCATAGTTCATCACTTCAGGTAGCTTCAGGTTTACAACTTTTCAGAGCTTGGTTTTTATGTTAAAAATGGATTATGTATGCTTTGCTGGTCATGGGGATGGTTTTAGATTTAAGAATGAGTGAGAGATGAGGATTTACCAGGGCTCTGAAATTTTGCCCGTGAAACTTCATGGCTTCGATTCTCTTAGTTTAGGCATGAGAAATTCTTTTTGAGAGTTGATTCGAGCAAGGTTTGAGTGGAGGAACATTTCCCTGAAATTAATTTAGAGAATGGTGGCCTGAATCGTATTCTAGGGTTTGGATACCACCGGAGAAGATGACCGGAGCTCCCCTCCGGTCACCTGAGATTAGTTATGCCCTAATCCCTGTAATTAGTGCCATTTGAATGTGGGGCGTCAGATTGGTTGACCCAGTTGACTTCGCGCGTGAGTGAAGGGCTCAGATTCATTTAATTAGCCCTAATTCTTTTATTAGTTTAATTAATTCATAATTAGATTAATTACCTCAGAATCAATCCTGGCCACAAGATCTGGCGCCAGTCAACGCATTTAAACCCAGAAGCCATCTCGTCCCTCCATTCTGTTTACTTTCTTTTATTTTAATTTTAAATTCATTTCTTTTCATTTAACTTGCATAATTTATTTAAAATAGTAAAAAATGTGTAAAAATTATGAAACTTTTTCTCATAAGTTTTATTAATTTTTATGACACAAAAATATTTTTATTTTTATTTTTATCATTAAAAAAGTATTTTTAAATATTTAAAAGATTATTTTTAATTGATTAATGGAAATTAATTTATTAAAAATACTTTTAGGTATCTAAAAATCACCAAAAAATTCATGAAATGTTCTAAGACATTTAGAAACATTGTCCAACCTTCAAACCAAATTTCTTTTTGGATCTTGATGCATTTTGAGAATTTTCCATTGAATTAAAATCATTTTTGTGCATTATTTTGATCATAAGTTCAAAAAAATCATTTCTGCCTATCTATGAAGAGTTGGACATTGATTCTTTTTGCATTGCATTGTGTTTAGCATGTAGTTTCTAGGATTAAATGGCCATGATTTGATTCCTCATTTTCAATTTGTTTGGCATTTCTTTTGTTTAGGAGCCCTAAAAACCCTAATAACTTAGAAAAATCATAACTTGAGATTGGTTGAGAGTTGAGACCTCCCCTTTGGACATTGGTTTATTATAGGTTTAGGGATTCTTTGTGTGGCATTTTCCATTTTTTATCTTAGGGTTTGCTTCTGTTTTTGGTTTTTGTTTGTTGTGTGATCCACAAACCCTAATTTGGGCTTCCATTTGCATCCTTCTTGCATTCTCTTGCATAACATGACTTGCCTTGACATTTCAAACATCCATGTGATTCATTTGACATCATAATACATATAGAAAGCATGTTTGATCATTGCATCATGTATTTGCCATGTTGTATGCCTTGTATGCTTCATAACTTTTCATGTATGATCATGGTTCTAAACTTGCTTCTCTTGCATCCATTTGTTCCTGTGATCATCCTCATGCTTTGTTTCATGTTTATAGCACTCCATAGCATCATTATCATCATCAACATGCTTCTGGTTTTGTTTCTCATCATGTCATCTCATCCCATTTTGCATTGCATTACATTTCTTTTCTAACCTTTCCAGGTGGTAAGTGATTTTGAGAAGTGAATTTTCCTTCACTTCTCATGACTTTTCTTTTCATCTCTCTTGCATCCATTGCTGCATTTTTATATGTGTTAGAGTTTGAGCTTGCTCATTCTTCTTCTTCCCACTTTCTTTCTTCAAGTGACTTGACTTCTTGAATGAAGCAAGTTGCTTTGCTTCTCTTGATCCTTTCATCTGCTTCCTGGTGGTTCCATTGATCTTCTTTTGCAAACCTCACAAACCTTAGGGACAACCAAGCATGACAATGATTAGGGTTTTGATTAGTCCCCCTTCTTAGTTTTACCTTTGTGTCTCTTTTGAGTCATCTATTCTCATCTCATAATCAGGGACTAAACCCTAAAGGCTTTAAGGCTTTGTGATTAAGCTTATGCCTGCATCCTTCTATTAGGATGGAGTGTATAACTTTAATCCTAAGTGTTAAACCCTTAATGTGTTTAAATCTCTTAATCAATTCACTTAATAACTATCAAGACATCACACTTGTAACTTGGGCCTTGCATTAGGGTTCTAATTCTTCCTTAATTGGTTAAGAAGGACTAACCCTAGTGTTAATGGACAAGTCCCCCTCAAGTTGTCTTACAAATCATAAAATCCACTTCATCATCATACCATTAAAATAAAATCCACTTAATCAAAGGCTTGTTTTGTCATGAGTTTAATCCCTAATCATGGATTAAGTTGAGGAGCTTTCCTCAGCTTAAACATTCTCATCTATTATCCTTTTATTAGGATGGTGTAATGAGTCTGTTTAATCCCTGATTATGGCTTAATCTCATTACTCAACACTAAACAAAAATCACAAAAACATCTAAATAATCAACAAGTAGGTTAATGATCTTAATCCTACCCCATGGTGATTAAGTGTGAGAAGCTGACTTCACACTTAAGGTATTCTCATTACCCCTAATCAGAGGGAGGATGTGATGAGTTTACTAAATCCATTGGTTTAGGCTCAAGCACATTAACTTATGACAAATCCAAAAGCAATAAAAGACTGAAAATACAAAAACAAACAATAATCGTCTCCTTCGGGATTCTATTCTCATCCCATTCACTCATAATCGAGAACTTGCTTCTTCCGTCTAATGCAAGACAGTTTGCACCTGAGCCAGACAGGTCATACACTTGAGCATAGACAAGTAAGCAGTTCACAAGTCAATTCATCTTTCAGTCTCTTTGGGTCGAACTACGGTGTTCTGACTTCCTCATTGCACGAGAGGATACGTAGGCATAACTTAACAGTTATCGAACAAAAGTCTCTGTATATTCCCCCTCCTTCTAGCTTCATTCTTTAGTCTCATGATCTTGAGCATTTCATTCTCTTTCCTTACACTGACACATCATTTATACACTTCACTTTTCTTTTGCACTGACACCTGTACATTCCTTTCCAGCTCTTTTGCACACAAATTGCACTGACACTACCCCTTTAAAACACAAATCTTTCAAGCGTGGATCCCGTCGAGTACGGCGGACAATCTGGGTGCTAATACCTTCCCAAGTTGTAACCAACCCCCTTTCTCAGTCTCTCTGGTTCGCAACCGTCTTATCCATTTCTTTCTAGGTTTATGCAGCATTACCTTTCCTCCGGGATAAAAATGCCTAGCTGGCGACTCTTTTCATCTCCAGTGAGTTCACGGCTGTGTGTTCTCATTGCCCCTCTTCGCCGACCGTTCGCGTCTGTACCCCTTTTGACCCGGTGTCATTTGGCGGGAGCGACAGCTTGGCGACTCCGCTGGGGATCCTTATATTGCAACCAGGGCTTCTGGTTCTTTTTGTGGGTTCCTCCTAGCGCTTGTTTGATTTGTGTTTACTGGGGTGTTATGTGCTAATTGTGTTTATATAGTTGCTTTTATTGCTTTATGTACAGTTTTGTTTACTGCTTTCTTTATAGCTTTATATACATCATACTGTCATACTGTTCAGGCTGGATCTGTTTTTTTTTGTCTTGGTGGGTGGGGTTTCTACTGAGAGTTTAAGGTCCTATACCTGGGACCTGAGTGACACCTAGGCTAGAGTGAATCATATTCTTTCCCATTCCATTTCGGTCTGGTGCGGGAATATGAAACACGGTTCAGATATGGGTTTCTTCTTGAGAACTCTGTGTTGCAGATTTCCTGCAATGCTAGGGCTATCTGGGAAGCCTGCTAAGTCTGGATGACCTTTTAGTATTGACCTTCAGAAACTGAGGTGAATTAGAGGAGGAACTTTTATGGTTATTGTAAACACTGTACCTCCGGGTTAGAAGTGTTTACACTTCTCATAACTGATCCAAGTCTGAGGATCCTTGTTCTAGAACACCACCTGTGAGGGGGTTGGGCTGTTTACAGGTTTGCAGGTACCTTGACCTCAGAATACCCTGTTACTTTGATTGTTTAAGAGTACTCCATTTTGGGTCAGTTCTTGTGATTCTAAAACCCTGGACATGTGGCTCTTTATTTGAGTCCCCTACCTTGGTTACTGGATTTATGGACCTCCATCTGGTATTCTTGAATATACACTTGGACCTATATCAGAGTTTTGATCAGATCCAGCTCAGTCACAAACCCTTGCATATCATTTGCATACATAATCATTGCATCATATTGACATTTGCTTATTTGTTTCAGGGTATCCATCTTCATTTGGTTTTGGTTTTGACCCCATCTTCAGTACTGACCTATCTTCACCAGCATCTGCTTCAGTTATCACCAGCACCAGCTAATCAGTGGCTCATTACTTCAGCATTATCATCAGCACCTGTCTCTACTCAGTCTCAGCATCATGGCTCCTAAAAAGAGCAACATCACCTATCACTTCTTCCAGCCAGAGCTATCAGATATCAGGAGGATTCAAACCCTGATCACTCCAGATCACATACCATTGTTCAGGGAAAGTTATGGAGATATACTTGATATGGTTATGGATCTGGACCCATCACAGAGAAGCCTGATCCACACCTGCATTCAGTTTTATGATCCCCCACTGAGATGTTTCACTTTCCGAGACTTTCAGTTGGGCCCTCTATTAGAAGAATACTCATCATTGGTTGGTTTGCCTATCAGGGGTGGAATCCCTTTCAACCCTGAGATGGTCTTTCCTAGCAATGGAGAAGTAGCAAAAGCTTTGCATCTGGAACTTGTTTTGATTGAGCAGCATATGACTTCTAAAGCTGGGATCCCTGGCTTTCATCTGGATTTCTTGATCTCTCAAGCTACCCTGAAAGCTTCTTTAGGAGAGTGGAAAGCTGTTTGTGCTCTACTGGCCTTGAGCATATATGGAATTGTATTGTTTGCAGATGAGCCTCGATTCATTAGTAAGAATGCAATCCATCTATTCATCCTGAAGAACCCAGTGCCCACCTTGTTGGGAGATCTTTACTACTCAGTACATCAGAGAAATGAGAAGCAGAGGGGGAGATTAGTGAGGTGTTGTGCTCCATTGTTCCACACTTGGCTTCTCAAGCATCTACCCAGGACAGATGCATTTCTGAACCCTCATCAGCAGAGCAACTGGGCTAAGAGACTCACTGCTCTAACTTCAGCAGATATCAGATGGTGCACTCAAAGCACCAAGGGCAGGGATATCATCACCAGCTGTGGGCATTTTCCCAATGTGCCCCTAGTAGGAGTTAAGGGTAGTATCAATTACAACCCTCTGCTGTTTAGACGACAACTGGGCTATGCACTGGTCCATACTCCTAAGGCACAGGACTTGGTTGAGACTCTCTATTGTGAGAACAAGATTAATTTGACTGTTGTTAGGCAGGCTGCTTGGGCCTGGGATAATGTTCAAACCAAAGGAATAACCGTTTTGGGGAAGTGCAACAATGTGGCATCAGCACAATATTATGAATGGTCCCGTGCCAGGGACCAATTCTCTGGGATGCCCTTCACTATAGAAGACATGCCTGAGTCATCTTCAGCACCACCCCCTGCCACTATCAGTTTGGAAGAGTTTGAGAGCTTGAAGGAAAGGAATGAGAAGCTAACCCAGGCCTTGCAGAAGACCCTCCGGGAGAGGAGTGAGGGTATGAGGGAGATTGAGAGGTTGGAGAAGATGAGAGTAGAGCATCTGACTAAGATTGAGAAGTCTGGGGATTATATCAAGAAGTCTAAGGCCGGAGAACAAATTCTGAAGAATGCTTGCAAAGAAGCCCAGTTCCAGAGAGCAAGGACAGACTTGTATTTGAAGGAGAGTCAAGCCCGGTGGGTCAGGATCACCGAGGCTCGTACCCTGGAAGACAAGAGAGTTCAAGACAAGATGGAGCAACTGGAAGCTAGTGCAAAAGAACAGCAAGAAGCCCTGGCAGCAGCCCAGAGGGAGATATCAGAGCTGAAGATCAAAGCAGGGGTGAAGAGGTCCAAAGAACAAACTCAGCACAAGAAGCTAACAGCAGCTGTTACGACCCGGAATCTCCTCATCAGGAATCTCACGGAGCGTCCGGCTGATCCTGTGACCGAAGCACTTCTCAAGGAAGTTCGTGAGGATGAGTTTGGTCTTGGTGTTTGACTATTTGTTTGTTGTTGCTTTCTTTCCATGTACTTTTATTTTCTTGTACTGTATTTTGACCCCTTAGAGGGCTTGTGTTGTAAAATGAATAAGTTGTATTATTTCACCTTCTGTAATATATTTGTGTTAGTTTGCTTCATCTGAGTTTTCTTCAAGCAACAACAACAGCATCTTCAAGGGTCTGGAAGGGTCAAAACTGAATGCCAAACCGGATACCTTGAGAACAAATAAGCATAACTGCATTGCATGCTAACCCTTTGTTTGTTTTGTAGGTTTTGTTTTATTGTTGCTAACCTCTGTTGTGATGCCTCAGGAACTATTGCTAGGCGCCGGGTATTTCCCCTCAACCGTCCGCACCGTTATCCAACCCGAAACAACCTTTCGGGCATTCAAATGGATCAGATGCAGCAGGACCTTACTGAGGTCAGAAATCAAATGGCAAACGAAAGGCTAGAAATGAGGAACCAAATGACTCAGTTTATGGAAGTAATGAACAACATGGCTCAGAGCCAGGAAAGATTAAGGGCCATGGTGGAAAGGCAGAATCAAGAAGATCCACATATAGGGACTGCCGGCACAAGCAATAACGAGAGGGTCCAACCCCATGTTAACCCCCCTGTCTTCGGGCCACACCTCCATCCTGAGGTCAACATTCCTGCAAATGTTCAAGGAACTGCCACTGCAGCTAGGGTACTTCAAGAAGATCCTCAGGAGGACCAATTCACGGTAATGGGTGCTGGGGAAGAAGCTTATGATAGAAGGTTGGATGAGATAGCTGAGAAATTGAGGTCCTTAGAATCTCAAAACTCTTTGGGCTTCGATGTCATGGACATGGGCTTGGTAGACGGGGTCAGGATCCCCCATAAGTTCAAGCCTCCTTGCTTTGAAAAATACAACGGGACTTCATGTCCCCGGACTCATTTACAATCATTTCTGGGAAGGCTGAAGGCCTATACTATGGATGAGAAGCTCTGGATGTTCTATTTCGAGGACAGTTTGACTGGAGCGTCAAGAGAATGGTACTCTCACTTGACAAGGGAAACTATTAGATGCTGGAAGGACCTGGCAGAGGCCTTCATCAGACAGTATCAGTATAACTTAGATATGGCACCCAACAGGACTCTCCTAATGGGAATGTCACAGTCGTCAAGGGAAAGTTTCCGAGAATATGCACAGAGATGGAGGCAATTGGCTGCTGCTGTTCAGCCCCCTATGTCTGAACGGGAAATGGCAGATATGTTCATGAACACCCTTCAGGGAACTTATATTGACAGGCTGGCTGCCTTCTCTTCCACTAGCTTTGCGGATGTTGTCATAGCTGGGGAGAGAATCGAAAGCCTATTGAAGATGGGTAAGATCTCAGACAACGGTGCAAGCTCGTCCAATAGTACAAGAAAGCCTTTTGCAGGCCCGAGAAGAACTGGCGAGACCAATGCCATCCACACCAACAGGGGCAGGCCCCAATATGTTCAAAGGTCAATAGCAGCAGTCACCATTCCTGCTCCGGCTCATCCTCTACCAGTCTATCAACCTTCGCAGCAAAACTATCAGCAACAACCTCAGTACCATCAGCAAAATCAGTATCCTCCAAGGAATTACAACAACAGCAACACCAACAACAGTCAACAAAGGCCATTTCAGCAGAGGCCATCTCAAGCTAATAGGGCGATTGATCCAATCCCTATGCCATATGCTACCCTGCTGCCACAACTCCTGAAACTCAACCTAGTTGAGCTAAGGACGCTGGCACCTCCAGATCCCAACAGTCTACCCAGGAACTATGACTCCAACGCTAGGTGTGCCTTCCATTCAAACGCACCTGGCCACAGTACAGAAAAGTGCAGAGCTCTGCATATGAAGGTACAAGACCTGGTAGACTCGAAGGCTCTGAATTTCGCACCACCACCCAATGTCAATAAGAACCCGATGCCAAACCACGGTGGTCCCAGGATTAACGCTATTGAAGAAGACAAGCCGTCTTATTTAATAACCCGTGTGGGCCAGATCAGGACACCGTTGGTGGAAATCAAAGCTCAGCTCTTGGAATGTCAAATGTTCCCGGGGTGCGAGTTGGGTTGTGCTTACTGCAATATCTCAGTAACTGGGTGCGATAATTTGAGGAATGGCATAGATGGCCTTATTCAGAGTGGCCAGCTTCAGATCACCACATCATTTCCAACAAAACCAGCAATCTCATCAGCAACGGTTTCAGAACCTCCTACAACTGCAGCAACTATTGTTCCTAACAATTCTTCGGTTTCATCAACGAGTACTTCATCTGTCGTTTCAACTGATCAGATATCAATGAATGTTCCTTCTACAACTCCAACACCACTCCATTATGAAGCTCCTACAACAACAACATCCATTCTTCCACCATTGTCTCCTACAACGCCAGCAACAAATCATGAAGATGTCTCAACTGTTACCATATTCTACGATCCTGAAAACAACTCCGCCTACAACTCAGAAGGTGCTGCTCCCACTAGAGCACCAGTTACGATTTATTACGATCCACAGACTATCACAATTCCTTCCGCAGCTGCAGTCAGTCCGGTCACTATCACGGTGCCTGGACCAGTACCTTATGAAAGCAGCAATGCCATCCCGTGGCATTACGGCTCTGACCTGTACTGTGAAGGACAAAGAATCACTTTTGAATCATCAACCCCTGCACTACAAATTGACAATGTGGGAGGAGGCGGAGGCTTCACCCGAAGCGGACGTCTTTTCGCTCCACAAATTCAGAGACCCACTGCCGAAGCAGAAGCTGCTGCCAAGGCAAAAGGGAAGAGCCCTGTGCAGGAAGATCAAGCTGTTAAGGAAGCCTTGAAGACACCATTCGATCAAGAGGTTGATGAGTTCATACGAATCATCAAAAAGAGTGATTATAAAATAGTGGATTAGCTTCATCAGACGCCTTCCAAGATCTCAATCCTATCATTGCTTATGTGCTCCGAAGCCCATCGGAATGCACTACTCAAAGTCTTGCACGCAGCTTACGTGCCTGAAGAGATCACTGTCAATCAGCTGGAAGCTGTGGTGGGGAATGTTAATGCTAGTCACGGGCTAGGGTTCACCAATACTGATTTGACAACGGAAGGCCGCAACCATAACAAAGCCTTGCACATAACCATGGAATGCAAAGGTGCTGTCCTTTCTCATGTGCTGGTAGACACGGGGTCATCCCTTAATGTCTTACCCAAGAAGGCCCTGGTGAAGCTAGAATATGACGGATTGGCGTTGAGACCCAGTAACCTGGTGGTAAGAGCCTTTGATGGTTCAAAGAGATCGGTTCTGGGAGAGATTGAGTTACCCGTAACGATTGGCCCGCAGACCTTTAAAACTATCTTCTATGTGATGGACATTCAGCCCGCCTACAGCTGTTTGTTGGGTAGGCCATGGATTCACGCTGCTGGCGCTGTGACCTCTACCCTTCACCAGAAGTTAAAATATGAGTGGGAGGGTCAGATCGTTACAATCTGTGGAGAAGAGGACATTTTTGTCAGCCACCTGGTGTTGCACCCCAAAATTTGCCCTCACAATACAAGACTTTGTGTTCTAAGAAGGTTCACAAGGTTCACAAGTTCTCCAACACTTATATAACCTTTCATGAGGTTCATGAAGTCTACAAGTCACTTCTTGAAGGTTCACAAGGTTCACAAGTTTCTCAATGCTTATATAACCTTTCATGAGGTTCATGAAGTCTACAAGTCACTTCTTGAAGGTTCACAAGGTTCACAAGCTTCTCAACATTTACAATACCTTTCATGAAGTTCATGAAGTCTACAAGTTACTTCTTGAAGGTTCACAAGGTTCACAAGTTTCTCAATGCTTATATAACCTTTCATGAGGTTCATGAAGTCTACAAGTCACTTCTTGAAGGTTCACAAGGTTCACAAGCTTCTCAACATTTACAATACCTTTCATGAAGTTCATGAAGTCTACAAGTTACTTCTTGAAGGTTCACAAGGTTCACAAGTTACATAATGATTACAAAGCTTCCCTGAGGTTCATGAGGTCTACAAAGCCCCTTCATGAGGTTCACAAGGTTCACAAGCTTCACAATACCTCCCATGAGGTTCACAAGACAGTTTATGAAGATTCACAAGGTTCACAAAGTTCACAATTGGTCAAAGAAGTTGACAATTCCCTCAGACAATGCACCTCCTAAGCAGTGCATCCAAAACTAGGGTTTTGACTTTAATCAGGCTAAATGGACTTCCAATGCCTCAAGTGAGCTTAATAACATCTTATATGTGTATAAGAACCCCCATGTCAAGTTTCAAGACTTTTCTCAAAAGTTTGCTCAGTCAGATGATCAGATAAGTCAAAATCAGTCAATGCAGTTAAAAAGTCAAACTGAGGTCAACTGTGGTCAAACCAAAGTCAAACTTCATGATTTTTTGCCAACATCAAGTATATGAAGTAAAATTCATCATTTGATCAAGGGTTGATCATGATTCATCAAGGAGATTCCAGATCATCAATAATCAGGAGTTTCTAAATTAGGGTTTCCTTAGTAAAAGTCAACTGAACTTTGACCAGCCATAACTTTCACATACTTCATCACCAAGTCTCCATCCAAAGCTCATTTTGAAGGAAATTGAATTCCCTACAACTTTGATGTTGAAGGTTAAGCCCAAAAATGCTTCATTTGAAAGATATGATCTAGGACATTATAGGTCATTTCAAAAGTCAACAACTTCAAAAGGGCATAACTTGAGATTGGTAAATGATATGGACCTGAAACCAATGGGGTTGTTTAGAGGACTCTTCAAGCTTTCCAAAAAGTCCAAGAACACCCTCATACCTTTAAAATTGAGGGAGATGTGCCCTTGCAAAGTTGGGCAATTTTGTGATGGTTTATGTTGAAAATGGAGGCTTAGAAGTATTTCTTTCCAAATGGGCTGCCTAATTTATGACCCAATCCATCTCATAACATGGTGCACGACCCAATTGACCAAAATTCATCATTTTTATTATTTTTTATTTATTTATTATTGATTTAATTCATAAAAATCATTTTAAATAAATAAAAAATATGAAAGTCTATTTTTGGGTGAAGATATTGTTTCTAGAAATTCATAATTATTGATTGGAGTCAAAGAGGAATGAAATCATGTGAATTATCCCAAAATAGCAAGCACTCATGATCAAATATTTGAAATTTACAACATGATCTTTTTCAATATTTTTTGGATCAAATATCCACACAACCAAGTCATATTTCTGACCTAATTCACTCATGTATATATGCTTAACACAAACCTAACACTCAGGGACGAAATCCAGCAGCTTCAAGGTGAGTTCATAGTTCAAAAATTCACAAGAAAAGTGAGATTCGGATTTTGAGAATAAGGCAGTTTCAAGGCTTCACAAAGGTTGCAATAGCTTCCTTGACCTTCAGTGATCATGTAGCAATCATCATAATCATTCATAATGCCATAAACAGCATGAACCGAATCATGTTTTCTTTCACTTTCGAATTTTTTCGTTTTCATATAATTAATCATCATTGTTTAAGTTTAATGCTTGATTCGTGTTTGTGATGATCCATAGATGCTTTCTGGACCAATTAATTGAAGATTCAGGGCTTAGAATGGAATCGGCCATAACTAGGGTTTATCAACCTCATTTAGGGCTTTGCGATTTATCATATATAAATGAATTTCAGGAACATGGTGATGTTGTATGGACTTCCAGGAATTCATTGCTTGCCTTAATTTTAAGAAATTTTGCTATTTGCTTGGTGGTTGTGAATACACAGGTTTTGGTACGCAGGAAAATTGGAAGGAAAACTCCCAGGAAATTTCGCAGGAAAACCTGCGAAATCTCAAGGAAGAAGAAGACTCAGCGCGCGCCCTTTTTTTTGAATTCAAATTTTATTTTAATATTATAATGTTTTATGTTCTGTTTGTTTCACAAGAACGTCTTTTGTCCCAGTGGAAGGGTGCGTGTGTATTTGATGAAAGGGCCATGGTTCGAATCATGCTGGGGCCATTATTTTTGTTTTATTTTCAGGATTATAGAAGGCTTAATATATAATGATTCAAGGTTAATAAGTTAACAGGAAGGCTCTCCCAGCCAGGTGGTAAAGCGTGCGCATGTTTAACTGAAGGGTCCTGGGTTCAAAACCACCCCAGCCCTTTTGGTTTATTTATTTTTTTCTGGATTTTCAAGAGCAAGGCACAAAAGCAACCATGCTTCATTCTTTCTCACCTGCGCCTGGCTGGTCCAGTGGATGTTGTTGCTGCTTGCAAGGGTGAAGTCCTGGGATCAAATCCCACCAGGTTCCTTTTCTTTTCCTTTCTTTTATTTTCTTTTATTTTCTAGTTTAATTCAATTGGTTTAAATAATTAACATATTATTATTTATATTATAAAATATGTATATATATTATATAGTCTAATTACTCTTAAAATAATTTTCTAAAAAAAATATAAAACTCTTGTTTTTTATTATTTAAATTTTATTTGTATAGTTTATATTAATTAAGATAATTTTATATGATTATTAAAAAAATAAATTTTTGTATATTAGTTAATTCTAATTTTCACAAATCCTAAAAAATAAAAACCTAATTTTATAAAACTCTAAAAATATTTTTAAAATACAAATCTAATTCTATTTCTTTAATTTATTTTCTAATGTAATTATAATGTACATTTATTTAGTATTATTCATGTAAATATTATGAATATAATTATAAATTATTTCTATCATCTAAAATATAAATATATTTCATATTATTAAAAATTAAATTTTTTTGTAAATATACTTATAATTTATTTTTCTCTTTATATATTAAATAAACATTTCTTTTATAACTTTTGTTTAGAACTAATTGTGTCTATAATAATTAGATTTTTGTAGTAACTTTATAATTAAAATATAACTTAATAATTTGTGAATTAAAATAATTGTTCATTCATATTTGTTTTTTTTTATATATAGTTGTTTATATTAAAAATTGGTAATTCCTTATTATTATAATATTTTGATTAATTTTGTTTATTTTTATTACTAACCATATTATTATTTATTATTCTTATATTTCTAACCTTATTTCTAATTGTTATTATTATTATCACTAACCTATTTATAATTCAATTATGTTTATTTTGCTAAATCGTATTTATTATTATCACTAACCCCTTTATTATTTATATTTTATTATTTATTGCTTAATTTGCTATTTTATTTATTATTATTATAATTTTGTAATTGTTTCTCGGTTGTAATTTTGTAACTATTTTAATTATTTTTACTATGGTTAGTAATTAGGGAGTGTAACAACATGTATGCAATATTAAAATAAATCTAGATAATTTTTAATATAAGATAATTAAAATAAACACTTCACACACGTAAGTCGATTTTAATCGCCGTCTCACTTCCTAAGGTTATCCCTCAAGTTGCCTACGAATAATAGTCAAGTGGGGTGTATAAAGCAAGTCCCTTAAAATAAAAAATCATCAAAGTCCCATATGGTTGCCTTTACGGATCAAGTCCCTTCGAAATAAATGATGATAGTCCCTTTCTTTATGCTTATTACACCCCATAATGGCCTTCAAAATCAAATTGTCCCTCACATGTTCCTTAACATCCAAAGTAAGGACTACCTACTTCTTAATAGTAGGGATAGTCTTACTAAGGAAAGAATAAAGAATAAGAAAGACCTTAAACATTAGGGTAGATTACTCCTAGGTACTTGCTCATTTCAAAACTTTTTCCCACTTAAACAAAATTCTAACAAAATTTTCAAACAAGTTTTTTACACATCCATACATGGATTATTATTAAACTATTCTGAAATTTTTTTCTATTCACACACTACACTTTCAAAAACATTTTAAAGTGAGCTTAAGTACCTAAGAGCCCATGGATAACCATGGATGAAAAGGATGCTAATACCTTCCCTTTTCATAACCTACCCCCCGGACCCAAAATATTCTCTTAAGGTCTTTCCCGTTCTTTTATAACCTTTCCTTATGGATAAAATAAAAGTCGGTGGCGACTCTTGCTATCCGCAACATAACTTAAAGTCAGTTCTCCCACCGTGTTACAGAACTGGCGACTCTGCTGGGGATCTAAATTAAGAGGGGTACCCTTAGGAATTAAGATCACTTTAAATTGTTTGCCTTGTTTGTTTTATATTACTTGTTGGGGTGCTCTTATGTGTGAAAGGTCCTAACCCGGATCTAGTGTACCTTAGGTAAATGGCAATAGACCAAGGAAACTGTACGACGTATATCGATACGGTTGATCTGGTGGCCATAGTTAGTGCGACTTCTTGGTTGGTGCTTATATTCCTTAAGTCAAGTTGAGGATAATATTGAGGCTGCCATATGTTGTCAATGCACTAACTAACTTTTAGAACCCTAGTTAACTCATCTTGACCTTTAGAAAGTAGTGAGGTAACCGGCTTTGGTGCAGACTGAAGTTGGTTGACACTCGATACTACACTCATTGAGATCTTAAACTTGGAGGGTTTTGGTTGGCAAGTAAGTTGCCTTCTGAACAACCACCCTTGTGAAGGATCAATGATATTGAGATCCCTTAGAACCTGGTTACTTTTGTAGGACAGGATGAACCATCTAACTTCAGGGGAGGGTACCTACCTTAAACCTCATGCAAGCCTTTAAACCTAGGGCTATGGTATGACTTGTTTGTGTGTGCCACATGTTTGTGATTGAACATAACATCATGACATCATCATGCATCATAAGCATATCATTTTCCCTAACCATTTCAAGGACCAAAGGATTTATCTTTGTTCTTTGTTGCAGGTCATGGCTTCAGTTCGTAGAAACACCATCAGGATCAACTTTGTGGGGATACCTCCCAAACTTAAAGAGTTGGTTTCTCAAGTGTCTGATCACTCCCGGTTCATCAAGAGACATGGTCACCTATTGGATCTAGTCACTTCAGGGTTCAATGAAGACATGATGAGTGTCCTGTTTCAGTTCTTTGACCCTAAGCACCATTGCTTTACATTTCCTGACTACCAGCTGGTTCCAACCATGGAGGAGTTCTCTAAACTTTTGGGTATACCTGTTCTTGATCAAAGACCCTTCACAGGTTTGGAGAAGGAACTTAAACCTGAGGTTATTGCTGCAGCTCTACATCTGAAGAAGTCTGACATTGTTCTAGAAACCAGAAGTGGAGTCAAAGGTATTCTTGCCAAGGTATTAGTGGATAAAGCTCAAATGTTCTTGAAGGCCATGAGCTATGATGCTTTTGAGGAGATCTTAGCCTTGCTGATATATGGCTTAGTGTTGTTCCCCAATCCAGATCAGTTCATAGATGTTCATGCCATCAACATTTTCCTGAGTCACAATCCAGTGCCTACATTGCTTGGAGACATCCTGCATTCTCTTCACACCCGTACTACAAGGGCAAGAGGAACTTTGATGTGCTGCATACCTTTGCTATCTAGGTGGTTTATTTCTCACCTTCCTCGATCAGTGATGAAGAATGAACAAGGGTTCAGGTGGTCCAAGAGGATCATGTCACTCTCGCATTCAGATATTCATTGGTGCTCCAGATCTATGGAGAATGTCACTATCATTGACCGTTGTGGGGAGTTTCCTAATGTGCCACTTCTAGGCATAAGAGGAGGCATTACCTACAACCCCTCTCTAGCTTTACGACAGTTTGGTTACGCTCGGAGTAATGGTCCACATGACATGCTGATTCAGGGCATTGTGTTTGATTACGACAACGATCTTCAGGGTTACCGTCAGAGATTCATACGAGCTTGGGGAAAGGTAAACAGGATTGACAGCAAGACACTGGAGCCTAAGTACACTATTCCTATGGAAGCTTATCTCAGATGGGTACGATCTCGTGCTCAGACACTCATGATGCCATATCCAGCCGTCCTACCAGTTACCATGGAACCTGTTGCTGAAGGAGACACAGCTTATACCATCCTTCACCCAGACATGCCTACTGATATGGAAGACTTGCAGAGATCATGGATCCAACTGAAGGAGCAAAGGGATACTTTCGAGGCTCATTACAAAGCAAGCCAAGCAAGAATTCTAGAGCTCACAAAGCAACTTCACGAGGAACGAAACCTCAACTCATACCTCAACACAAAGAGGAAACGTCCATGGGAGACTTAAAACCCCATCTTTTGTACTTATTTCATTTCCATTTTTGTAAGCCTAACAGGCAAAACAAGTTATTACTAATAAAAAGTTACTTTCTTGTTTGTTTAAGCAAATTTAAATTCTGCGGTCCTTGAAAACATTGCATATGCATTTCCATATCATTTCATTGCATCACAGGTTTATAATTGTGCACAGGTTTCTCATCTTCTCGCTGTTTATTTCAGCAATGGCTCTTGAACAATCAGTTAAGGATCTCCAGGCACAAAATGCACAGTTCCAAGAACTGATCTTGAACCTGTCCAAGGGGCAAGATGATTTGAAGGCACTGCTGGCCAAGAAGACTAAGAAGACTAGAAGGTCTGCTGGGTTGCTCAACATGGGAAGAAGGTTCAAGGGTCCTGTCAAGACCAAGGAACAGGTTGAAGACTATGAATCTGAGGAATCTGAGAAAGAGAGAGGCAGTCTCCACAACAATATAGGGGACTCTGATTCTGAGGCTAATTACTACCATGAGCCTAATGAAGACAAATTCAAGATGCTGGTGGATAGGATGGATGCTATGGAATTGCAGAAATCATCTGGGCTGGATTTTGAAGATTTGAGTCTGATATCTGGGGTTGTGATACCTATTGGTTTCAAGGTTCCTACATTTGTTGTTTATGATGGGGTCTCCTGTCCCAAGCTGCATCTGAGGTCTTATGTCAGAAGGATTCAGCCTCACACTGCTGATAAGAAGTTGTGGATCCATTTCTTTCAAGAGAGCTTATCTGGAGCTCAGCTGGAGTGGTATTATCAGTTGGAGAGTGTCAACATCAGAGATTGGAATGATCTTGCTGAAGCTTTCTATAAGCAGTACCAATATAATGCTGACTTAGCCCCCACTCGCATGCAGCTTCAGAGCATGTCTATGGGTGCCAAAGAAAGTTTTAAGGAGTATGCTCAGAAATGGAGAGATTTAGCTGGAAGAGTTCAACCCCCTTTGACTGACAGGGAATTGGTTGATATGTTCATGTGTACGCTGAATGGTCCGTTTTACAGTCATCTCATTGGAAGCTCATCATCTGGCTTCACTGAGTTGATCATGACAGGAGAACGGGTAGAAAATGGTATCAAGAGTGGTAAGATCCAAGTGGGCACTTCTTCATCAGGTGCTGCAAAGAAGCCTCCCACTGGGAAGAAAGAATCCAATGCTGTTTATGGTCAACTTGATCGTAACAGAAGGCATCAATCTGTTAGTGCAGTTCATATTTCAAATCCAACTCCTGCAACAACAGAGCAGCCTCAGGGCAACCAACAGAGGGCTAGAAGACAGTTCACGAAGATCAACATGTCAATGGCACAGGCATTGCAACACTTGTTGAAGGCTGAACTTATTACCCTGAGGGAGGCTCCTCAGAATCCCAATGTTACCTCTCCCAAGTACAATCCCAATGCACGATGTGCATATCATTCAAACTGTCCAGGACATGATACTAATAATTGCTGGGTCTTGAAGAATAAAATTCAGGATATGATTGATGCTGGAGAAATTGAGTTTGATCCACCAGGTACTCCCAATGTGATTACTGCCCCAATGCCAAATCACGAGAAGACTGTCAGTGTCATTGAGGAAGATCTGCATATCCATTCAGTTGATGAATTGACCACACCATTGTCCGTCATCAGAAAGAAGTTGGTACAAGCTGGGTTCTTTCTGGGTTGTCGTGAAGATTGTGTTTATAATCCAGAGAAGTGCTTCAGATTGAAAGATGGAATTCAGCGTCTCATGGATAATTACACCATAGTGTTTGAAAGAAGACCGTCTTCTGTGGAGAGTATGGTGGAGCATATTACCGGAGGTAAGAAGATTGAAGAGGTTGACATGGTTGACAAAGTACCACTAAGAATCACTTCAAAGGGTCCCATTAAAATCACTCATCAGGGCCCAATCAAGATTACTGCTGAAGGTCCTATGAAAGTTGTTGCTGAAGCCAGAATGGCTCCTCTGATCATTACTACTCCTGGTCCTATTCCTTATACTTCTGACAAAGCTGTGCCTTGGCACTATGGGTCTGATGTGTATATCCATGGTGTCAAGCAGGAGCCTTTACCTGATATGCCTGCTGACATTGATAATATTGCTGGATCTAGCAAGATCACTCGTAGTGGAAGAGTCTTCTCTCCTCCAGTTGCTTCTAAGAGTGCAGTTACTCCTGCTGCTACTTCCACCACTGATGCTCGGGGCAAAGGTCCTGTTATTGAGCCTGTATCTACTGATGTGCCAGCTGCTGATGATCTCTCTAAGCAGATGGAAGAAGTATTGAAAATCATTCGCAAGAGTGATTATGACATTGTTGATCAACTGGGGCATACTCCCTCAAAGATTTCTATGTTGTCCTTGTTGCTGTGTTCTGAGGCTCATGCCAAGTCCTTGATCAAGTTTCTGAAGTCTGCTCATGTGCCCAGTGCAATTTCTGTGGACCAATTTGAGAACTGTGTTGCTCACCTGACCTATGACAATGGGTTAGGATTCTCTGATGCTGATTTGACCCCTGCCAAGAGAGACCATAACAGGGCCTTGCATATTTCAATTGAATGCAGGGGCACTATCCTGTCACATGTACTGATAGACAATGGTTCCTCTCTGAATGTGTTGCCCAAGGAAGTCCTGAATAAGCTGAGTCCTGAGGATACTGTGTTGAAGCCCAGTAATATTGTGGTAAAGGCTTTTGATGGTTCTAGAAGAGTAGTGCATGGGGAGATTGATCTTCCTATCAAAGTTGGTTCTCAGATGTTTACTGCTACATTTTATGTGATGGATATTCGTCCTTCATACTCTTGTCTGCTTGGTCGTCCCTGGATCCATGGGGCAGGTGTTGTGACCTCTACATTACACCAAAAGTTGAGATATCCGGTGAATGGAAAGGTTGTTACTGTCTTTGGAGAGGAAGAATACTTTGTCAGCCATATAAACACTTTCAAGTATCTGGAAGTGGAAGGTGAATACATTGAGACTCCATGTCAGTCATTTGAAGTGGTTCCTGGGGTTGGTAATGATTGTGTGACTCCTCCTGCTGTGAAGAAGGTTCCTGTGGTCATCAGAAAACCTCCAACAATGGCAATGGCCTCCCTCAATGATGCTAGAGCTGTGGTGGATGAAGGTGGTTGTACTATTTGGGGTCAGCTTCCTAATATTCCGTACAAGTCTGACAAGTTTGGTTTGGGTTTCACTGCAGAGTCCCAGAAGGCTGTTCGTCGTACTCGTGCTGCTCGTATCACCAATCAAGGGGTTATCAATGCTGTGGGAGATCAAGATGAAGACTACAACTTGGATGCATGGATTTTTCCTACTGTGGGTGCTGGACTCAATAATTGGAAAGCTGAAGATGTTATCCCTATCTCCTTTAGTCAGGAGTAAATACTATTACTGTGTTATATTTTTTTTTAAGTTTGTAATTTCTTGAACAATAAAACTTTCAAGCCATGTGCCTTACCCGGGGCACAATGGTGTGCTTGTTACGGGCTGTCATTTCATTTGCATACTTCATTCAATAAAATCAGTGGACGTTTCGTTTTCATAAATATTGTGTTCCTTGTCTTTCTTTTCTTTTATTTTGTTTTATCAGCTATGTGTTCTTACACACACCCACATCACTAAAATGCAGATCCTCATCCACTCTGGATCCTGTTGATAACAGTTCTACTATTGCCAATTATAATTTCGAGAATCCGATCTATCAAACTGAAGACGGAAATGAGGACGATTGTGAAATACCTGTAGAGCTTGCTAGGTTGTTACAACAAGAAGAGAAAGCTATACAGCCACATGAAGAGCCAGTCGAAGTTGTGAATCTAGGAACTGAAGAAAACAGAAAAGAGGTCAAGGTAGGGGCTGATTTAGAGGACAGTGTCAAGAGCAGGTTGATTCAGATGTTACGTGACTATGTGGAGATCTTTGCTTGGTCTTATGAAGATATGCCAGGGTTGGATACAGACATTGTGGTTCACCGTTTGCCAGTGAAAGAAGATTGTCGTCCAAAGAAGCAGAAGGTTCGTCGTATGCGTCCTGAAATGTCAGAAAAGATCAAAGCAGAGGTAATGAAACAGTTCAATGCAGGGTTCTTAGCAGTGACTTCTTATCCTCAGTGGGTTGCAAATGTGGTACCAGTTCCTAAGAAAGATGGTAAGGTACGTATGTGTGTGGACTACAGAGATTTGAACAAGGCTAGCCCCAAAGATGACTTTCCACTTCCTCATATTGATATTCTGGTAGACAACACTGCTCAGCATAAGGTATTCTCTTTTATGGATGGCTTCTCTGGTTACAATCAAATCAAGATGGCACCTGAAGATATGGAGAAGACAACATTTGTGACACAGTGGGGCACTTTTTGTTATAAGGTGATGCCATTTGGTTTGAAGAATGCAGGGGCAACATATCAGCGTGCTATGGTGGCTTTGTTTCATGATATGATTCATCATGAGATAGAGGTATATGTGGATGATATGATAGCCAGATCTCAGAATGAAGAGCAACATCTTGATCATCTGCACAAGTTGTTTGAGAGGTTGAAGAAATACAAGTTGAGATTGAACCCAAACAAGTGTACTTTTGGGGTTAGATCTGGAAAGCTCCTGGGTTTCATTGTCAGTGGAAAAGGTATTGAAGTGGATCCTGCAAAAGTGAAAGCTATACGAGAGATGCCAGCTCCCCGTACTGAGAAGGAGGTTAGAGGTTTCTTGGGACGATTGAACTACATTGCAAGATTTATTTCCCAGTTAACTACCATCTGTGAGCCAATCTTCAAATTGTTGAAGAAAGATCAGGTGATGGAATGGAATGATGAGTGCCAGAATGCCTTTGATGAAATCAAGAGATATCTGCTAGAACCTCCAATTTTGATGCCACCAGTTGATGGAAGACCCTTGATTATGTACTTAACAGTGTTAGACAACTCAATGGGGTGTGTGTTGGGGCAACATGACGAGTCTGGTCTAAAAGAGCAGGCAATATACTACCTTAGCAAAAAGTTTACCGACTGTGAAACAAGATACTCACTGCTCGAGAAAACTTGCTGCGCTTTGGCATGGGCTGCTCGCCGACTAAGACAGTATATGTTGACCCATACTACCTTGTTGATTTCGAAGATGGATCCAATCAAGTATATATTTGAGAAACCTGCTCTCTCCAGAAGAATTGCAAGATGGCAAATGATCTTGACAGAATATGACATACAGTATACTACTCAGAAGGCCATTAAGGGAAGTATTGTTGCTGATCATTTGGCTCATCAAGCAGTAAATGATTACCAGTCAATGAATTTTGAGTTCCCTGATGAAGACATTATGACTGTTACTAAAGAACCTGGGCAATATGACGGACCTGAACAAGGATCCCGATGGACTATGGTTTTTGATGGTGCCTCTAATGCACTTGGTAATGGTGTTGGTGTTGTGATTAGTTCCCCCGAAGGTTGTCATACCCCGATTACTGCCAGACTTTGTTTCCGTTGTACCAATAATATGGCTGAGTATGAGGCGTGTATCTTGGGTATTAAAGCTGCTATTGATATGAAGATTCAGTTCCTTGATGTGTATGGAGATTCAGCCCTGGTAGTAAGTCAGATTAAAGGATATTGGGACACCAAGCATGATAACCTCATTCCTTACAGAGAGCATGTTTTGTCTTTGATCCCACATTTTAAAGAGATTACCTTTGAACATATTCCACGAAGAGAGAATCAGTTGGCAGATGCATTGGCCACCATGGCATCTATGTTTGAGATCAGTTGGGATGATGAAGCTCCCAAGATTACCATTTATAGATTTGAGAAGCCTGCATATTGTAATGAGATTGACACTGAAGGGGCAGAGGAGAAGCCTTGGTTCTATGAAGTGAGAAGATATCTTGAAGCTCAGGAGTTCCCTGAAGGGGCATCTGTCAAAGATAGGAAGTTTCTAAGGAGGTTTTCTGCCAAGTTCTTTTTGAGTAATGGGATTCTGTACAAGCGTAATCATGATTCAACTATGCTTCGTTGTGTGGATAAGAAGGAAGCTACAGAAATTATGGAAGAGATGCATGATGGGACCTTTGGCACTCATTCTAATGGTCATACCATGGCAAAGAAGATTTTGAGAGCAGGTTACTATTGGTCTACCATGGAAGCTGATTGCTATCAGCACTCCAGAACGTGTCACAAATGCCAAATTTATGCTGATAAAGTCCATATACCTCCATCACCCTTGAATGTGTTGACTGCTCCTTGGCCCTTTGCCATGTGGGGCATTGATATGATTGGTGAAATCAAGCCTACTGCTTCTAATGGGCATCGTTTCATCCTGGTTGCTATTGATTATTTCACAAAGTGGGTAGAGGCAGCTTCATATGCATCTGTGACTAAGAATGTTGTGGCTCGGTTCATTAAGAATAATCTCATATGTAGGTATGGCATCCCTGAGAGGATTATTACTGACAATGGCTCTAATCTGAACAATACTATGATTACGGATCTCTGCACGCAGTTCAAGATTAAGCATCATAACTCTTCTCCGTATCGTCCAAAGATGAATGGGGCAGTTGAAGCTGCTAATAAGAACATTAAGAAGATTATACAAAAGATGACTGTTACTTACAAGGATTGGCACGAGATGTTACCATTTGCTCTTCATGGTTATCGTACTACAATACGTACTTCAACAGGGGCAACCCCATTCTCCTTAGTCTATGGTATGGAAGCAGTTCTGCCCATTGAAGTTCAGATCCCCTCCTTGAGAATTATGAAGGATGCAGGCTTGGATGAAGATGAGTGGATTCAGACTCGACTGGACCAGATAAATTTGATTGATGAGAAAAGGTTAGCAGCAGTTTGTCATGGCCAGATGTACCAGAAGCGAATGATCAAAGCTTTTAACAAGAAGGTTAAGCCAAAGGTATATCAGGTTGGTGACTTGGTAATCAAGCGTATCATATTACCACAGGGTGATCCTAGGGGCAAGTGGACTCCAACATATGAAGGACCATTTGTAGTCAAAACAGTGTTCTCAGGAGGTGCCATGATACTGACTACAATGGATGGAGAGGACTTCCCTCAGCCTGTAAACGCAGACATAGTTAAAAAATACTACGCATAAAAAGAGACCCGCTAGGTTGACAAGCCTAGGCAAAAATAAGGGCATCCCGGCAAACCAAAAGGGTTTGGGCAAAAATTAGGGATATATATAAAAAGATGTACACCCGGCAAGTCGAAAACCTGAAAAGGCGGCTTGGGCAAAAAAGGGTATCCCGGTGGATTGAAAACCTGAAAGGGCAATCCAGGCAAAAGTTAGGGATTAAAGCGTATGACTATGTCTCGTTTGGATCACTCAAGAGACTGCAACCAGTTGTACTACTTATTCAAGCTCGAACAGATAAAGCTCAATCCAATCGTTTCCGTCTCAACAGCAAGAAGATGAGATACTTGAGTGGCAATAGTAGAATTGAAACTCAATGGGATTGTTTCCCACATAGCTGATTCTTTTTGTAAAACTGTACGACAAAATCCTCTTACTAGGGTTTATGTCTCCTTGTACAAACTTACCCGTGTATGGGTCACTTTTTGATATAAATAAATTCCATCTTTTGAATCCAGATTTACTTTTACCCTATTTACATAAGCGAAACGTCCATTGGTTGTGTTTGAATGTATGTATGCTTTTGAATATGATTGATGTTTACCAGAAATGCATGTATGCTTTTAATATGATTAATGTTTACCAGAAATGCATGAAAATGCAGTAATAGTATTTACTAAAGACGAACGAGGGAAGGATTTCAACGAAGCTTCGCCGGTTCATCTCTACAAAACAGTTACAAATCCCTCAGTAGGACAAATCCATCTTCATAAAGTCCCATCTCCCCTGGAAGTTATATCCATCTCTTTTATCCTCATACGGATATTCGGGAAAGAACTTTCCAATAAGGGTACGACGAACGAAGACGGGATGTTATACTTATCCTACTATCAAACGAAGACGAAGGTTATATATACCTTACTATCCCCAACAATGGGAGGTTATCTATACCCTACTATCCCCAACAACGGGAGGTTATATATACCTTGCCATCCCCACCAACGGGAGGTTATCTATACCCTGTTATCCCCATCAGACAGAGGGTTATATATTCTTCAACAACGAATCGGGATTTATTTTCCCTGGCCAGCAGTTGTTATACGAAGATATCCAGACGCTTCCGGCAGTATCATATCATACATACATCATTTACATCATACCATAACATACATATCCATAGACATATAGAACATTACCTAAGTGCATCATATCATACATGCATACATAAAGCATAAACTAATGTTATTATACAGAATGATACCTTGTTTCAGGTTAATTATCCAACAAACAAACTTATGATCTCCAGGACTGCTTTATTGTCACCTCAGGGTTACTTTATCCTCCTGATGAGCTTCTTATTACTTTGGGACTGCTTTATTGTAACCTCAGGGTTACTTTATCCTCCTGATGAGCTTCTTCTTCTTTGGGACTGCTTTATTGTAACCTCAGGGTTACTTTATCCTCCTGATGAGCTTCTTCTTCTTTGGGACTGCTTTATTGTCACCTCAGGGTTACTTTATCCTCCTGATAACTTCTCATGACTTCAAGACTGCTTTAGAGTTATCATTATTGATTGCTCTATCCTCCTGAAATCACATTATTACTTCAAGACTGCTTTAGAGCTATCCATTGCTCTATCCTCCTGGAGTCATATCATTACTTCAAGACTGCTTTAGAGCTATCCATTGCTCTATCCTCCTGGAGTCATATCATTACTTCAAGACTGCTTTAGAGCTATCCATTGCTCTATCCTCCTGAAATCATTGCTTCAAGACTGCTTTAGAGTTATCATTGCTCTATCCTCCTGGAATCATATCATTATTTCAAGACTGCTTTAGGGTTATCATTATTGATTGCTCTATCCTCCTGAAATCATCTTCAAGACTGCTTTAGAGTTATCATTATTAATGGCTCTATCCTCCTGAAATTATTACTTCAAGACTGCTTTAGAGCTATTGATTGCTCTATCCTCCTGAGGTCATATTATCACTTCAAGACTGCTTTAGAGCTATTGATTGCTCTATCCTCCTGAGGTCAGATTTACTACTTCAGGACTGCTTTAGGGTTATCATTATTGATTGCTCTATCCTCATGAAGACATGTTGTTACATCAGTATTACTCCAGAATCCTGAAAGCATACTTCAGGACTGCTCCAAACTCCTGACAGCTCTCATTATATATCTGAAGCACTTTCCCCTAGTGGCATCTTTAAGCCCACTCAATCATATTCAACCAACCATCAATATCACTCTATGCACTGGTGAGTGCAAATTTTTGGGCTTTTGTGTTCAATCCCCTTCAACCTTCCAGGTTACGACTGGAAAATATACCAATCTAACCCCTCAGGTTTCAGAAAATTGAACAGGGGCAGCTGTTGCACCCCAAAATTTGCCCTCACAATACAAGACTTTGTGTTCTAAGAAGGTTCACAAGTTCTCCAACACTTATATAACCTTTCATGAGGTTCATGAAGTCTACAAGTCACTTCTTGAAGGTTCACAAGGTTCACAAGTTTCTCAATGCTTATATAACCTTTCATGAGGTTCATGAAGTCTACAAGTCACTTCTTGAAGGTTCACAAGGTTCACAAGCTTCTCAACATTTACAATACCTTTCATGAAGTTCATGAAGTCTACAAGTTACTTCTTGAAGGTTCACAAGGTTCACAAGTTTCTCAATGCTTATATAACCTTTCATGAGGTTCATGAAGTCTACAAGTCACTTCTTGAAGGTTCACAAGGTTCACAAGCTTCTCAACATTTACAATACCTTTCATGAAGTTCATGAAGTCTACAAGTTACTTCTTGAAGGTTCACAAGGTTCACAAGTTACATAATGATTACAAAGCTTCCCTGAGGTTCATGAGGTCTACAAAGCCCCTTCATGAGGTTCACAAGGTTCACAAGCTTCACAATACCTCCCATGAGGTTCACAAGACAGTTTATGAAGATTCACAAGGTTCACAAAGTTCACAATTGGTCAAAGAAGTTGACAATTCCCTCAGACAATGCACCTCCTAAGCAGTGCATCCAAAACTAGGGTTTTGACTTTAATCAGGCTAAATGGACTTCCAATGCCTCAAGTGAGCTTAATAACATCTTATATGTGTATAAGAACCCCCATGTCAAGTTTCAAGACTTTTCTCAAAAGTTTGCTCAGTCAGATGATCAGATAAGTCAAAATCAGTCAATGCAGTTAAAAAGTCAAACTGAGGTCAACTGTGGTCAAACCAAAGTCAAACTTCATGATTTTTTGCCAACATCAAGTATATGAAGTAAAATTCATCATTTGATCAAGGGTTGATCATGATTCATCAAGGAGATTCCAGATCATCAATAATCAGGAGTTTCTAAATTAGGGTTTCCTTAGTAAAAGTCAACTGAACTTTGACCAGCCATAACTTTCACATACTTCATCACCAAGTCTCCATCCAAAGCTCATTTTGAAGGAAATTGAATTACCTACAACTTTGATGTTGAAGGTTAAGCCCAAAAATGCTTCATTTGAAAGATATGATCTAGGACATTATAGGTCATTTCAAAAGTCAACAACTTCAAAAGGGCATAACTTGAGATTGGTAAATGATATGGACCTGAAACCAATGGGGTTGTTTAGAGGACTCTTCAAGCTTTCCAAAAAGTCCAAGAACACCCTCATACCTTTAAAATTGAGGGAGATGTGCCCTTGCAAAGTTGGGCAATTTTGTGATGGTTTATGTTGAAAATGGAGGCTTAGAAGTATTTCTTTCCAAATGGGCTGCCTAATTTATGACCCAATCCATCTCATAACATGGTGCACGACCCAATTGACCAAAATTCATCATTTTTATTATTTTTTATTTATTTATTATTGATTTAATTCATAAAAATCATTTTAAATAAATAAAAAATATGAAAGTCTATTTTTGGGTGAAGATATTGTTTCTAGAAATTCATAATTATTGATTGGAGTCAAAGAGGAATGAAATCATGTGAATTATCCCAAAATAGCAAGCACTCATGATCAAATATTTGAAATTTACAACATGATCTTTTTCAATATTTTTTGGATCAAATATCCACACAACCAAGTCATATTTCTGACCTAATTCACTCATGTATATATGCTTAACACAAACCTAACACTCAGGGACGAAATCCAGCAGCTTCAAGGTGAGTTCATAGTTCAAAAATTCACAAGAAAAGTGAGATTCGGATTTTGAGAATAAGGCAGTTTCAAGGCTTCACAAAGGTTGCAATAGCTTCCTTGACCTTCAGTGATCATGTAGCAATCATCATAATCATTCATAATGCCATAAACAGCATGAACCGAATCATGTTTTCTTTCACTTTCGAATTTTTTCGTTTTCATATAATTAATCATCATTGTTTAAGTTTAATGCTTGATTCGTGTTTGTGATGATCCATAGATGCTTTCTGGACCAATTAATTGAAGATTCAGGGCTTAGAATGGAATCGGCCATAACTAGGGTTTATCAACCTCATTTAGGGCTTTGCGATTTATCATATATAAATGAATTTCAGGAACATGGTGATGTTGTATGGACTTCCAGGAATTCATTGCTTGCCTTAATTTTAAGAAATTTTGCTATTTGCTTGGTGGTTGTGAATACACAGGTTTTGGTACGCAGGAAAATTGGAAGGAAAACTCCCAGGAAATTTCGCAGGAAAACCTGCGAAATCTCAAGGAAGAAGAAGACTCAGCGCGCGCCCTTTTTTTTGAATTCAAATTTTATTTTAATATTATAATGTTTTATGTTCTGTTTGTTTCACAAGAACGTCTCTTGTCCCAGTGGAAGGGTGCGTGTGTATTTGATGAAAGGGCCATGGTTCGAATCATGCTGGGGCCATTATTTTTGTTTTATTTTCAGGATTATAGAAGGCTTAATATATAATGATTCAAGGTTAATAAGTTAACAGGAAGGCTCTCCCAGCCAGGTGGTAAAGCGTGCGCATGTTTAACTGAAGGGTCCTGGGTTCAAAACCACCCCAGCCCTTTTGGTTTATTTATTTTTTTCTGGATTTTCAAGAGCAAGGCACAAAAGCAACCATGCTTCATTCTTTCTCACCTGCGCCTGGCCGGTCCAGTGGATGTTGTTGCTGCTTGCAAGGGTGAAGTCCTGGGATCAAATCCCACCAGGTTCCTTTTCTTTTCCTTTCTTTTATTTTCTTTTATTTTCTAGTTTAATTCAATTGGTTTAAATAATTAACATATTATTATTTATATTATAAAATATGTATATATATTATATAGTCTAATTACTCTTAAAATAATTTTCTAAAAAAAATATAAAACTCTTGTTTTTTATTATTTAAATTTTATTTGTATAGTTTATATTAATTAAGATAATTTTATATGATTATTAAAAAAATAAATTTTTGTATATTAGTTAATTCTAATTTTCACAAATCCTAAAAAATAAAAACCTAATTTTATAAAACTCTAAAAATATTTTTAAAATACAAATCTAATTCTATTTCTTTAATTTATTTTCTAATGTAATTATAATGTACATTTATTTAGTATTATTCATGTAAATATTATGAATATAATTATAAATTATTTCTATCATCTAAAATATAAATATATTTCATATTATTAAAAATTAAATTTTTTTGTAAATATACTTATAATTTATTTTTCTCTTTATATATTAAATAAACATTTCTTTTATAACTTTTGTTTAGAACTAATTGTGTCTATAATAATTAGATTTTTGTAGTAACTTTATAATTAAAATATAACTTAATAATTTGTGAATTAAAATAATTGTTCATTCATATTTGTTTTTTTTTTATATATAGTTGTTTATATTAAAAATTGGTAATTCCTTATTATTATAATATTTTGATTAATTTTGTTTATTTTTATTACTAACCATATTATTATTTATTATTCTTATATTTCTAACCTTATTTCTAATTGTTATTATTATTATCACTAACCTATTTATAATTCAATTATGTTTATTTTGCTAAATCGTATTTATTATTATCACTAACCCCTTTATTATTTATATTTTATTATTTATTGCTTAATTTGCTATTTTATTTATTATTATTATAATTTTGTAATTGTTTCTCGGTTGTAATTTTGTAACTATTTTAATTATTTTTACTATGGTTAGTAATTAGGGAGTGTAACAACATGTATGCAATATTAAAATAAATCTAGATAATTTTTAATATAAGATAATTAAAATAAACACTTCACACACGTAAGTCGATTTTAATCGCCGTCTCACTTCCTAAGGTTATCCCTCAAGTTGCCTACGAATAATAGTCAAGTGGGGTGTATAAAGCAAGTCCCTTAAAATAAAAAATCATCAAAGTCCCATATGGTTGCCTTTACGGATCAAGTCCCTTCGAAATAAATGATGATAGTCCCTTTCTTTATGCTTATTACACCCCATAATGGCCTTCAAAATCAAATTGTCCCTCACATGTTCCTTAACATCCAAAGTAAGGACTACCTACTTCTTAATAGTAGGGATAGTCTTACTAAGGAAAGAATAAAGAATAAGAAAGACCTTAAACATTAGGGTAGATTACTCCTAGGTACTTGCTCATTTCAAAACTTTTTCCCACTTAAACAAAATTCTAACAAAATTTTCAAACAAGTTTTTTACACATCCATACATGGATTATTATTAAACTATTCTGAAATTTTTTTCTATTCACACACTACACTTTCAAAAACATTTTAAAGTGAGCTTAAGTACCTAAGAGCCCATGGATAACCATGGATGAAAAGGATGCTAATACCTTCCCTTTTCATAACCTACCCCCCGGACCCAAAATATTCTCTTAAGGTCTTTCCTGTTCTTTTATAACCTTTCCTTATGGATAAAATAAAAGTCGGTGGCGACTCTTGCTATCCGCAACATAACTTAAAGTCAGTTCTCCCACCGTGTTACACCTGGCAACCTATAAGTACATTGAGATGGATGGGGAGATCCATGAAACAATGAGCCAGGGGTTTGAAGCCTTGAATGTGAATGAGACATCTGCTGTGCCTGGTACTTCAATATCATCATACCAACAAGCCCGGAAGGTTGTTGAGGGAGGAAATGCCCAGGGCTGGGGCAAACTGCTATCGGTGGAGAAGAAAGAAGACAGATTTGGGTTGGGTTACAAACCAACTCAACAAGATCAAACAGCGGCTGCGAAAGAGCCCAACTTTGTGAGTGGGGGATGCTTACCCCTGATGCTATCAACTGTCTGGAAGACGAGCTGGAAGAGGAACGCAACCTGGAAAGCTGGATTCGTCCAAAGATCCCGGGGAGCAGTGTCTCGAACTGGTCTTCCCAGGAAATTATAAGAGTTACTCATGCAGAGTAATTATTATTTCCTGTATTTTTATAAGCATGCATCAAAGTCTTGCATCTTGCCCAAGATGACAAGACTCATTTTGTAATCGGGCCATCTGTACTTTTTGTGCAAACAAGATCAATTAATGAAATATCAGACATCTTTTTGCAAACGAGTCTTTTTCTTTTCCGTTCACTGTTTTTCTATTTTATTTCTTTTTGTACAAAAAATAAATGGCAGTGTTTTCAAAATGACAATTTTTATTTTCATTTTTAAAACAAGATTAAAATCAGATCACTAAAATGAACCAACTAAACCCTTGCAGAGTGTGCCTTCCAGACAGCACTGACAACAGCACGGCTATGACTTCGTATGACTTTGACAATCCAATCAATCAAGCTGATGAAGGGGTTGAAGAAGAGTATGAGCTTCCTGAAGAGCTAGCCAGGTTGTTAAGACAAGAGGAAAAGGTTATTACTCCTCACCAGGAGGAGGTTGAAGTGATCAATCTTGGTACAGATGAAGACGTGAAAGAAGTTAAAATCGGGGCCTGCCTGCAAGACTCAGTAAAAGGACAGTTGATTGACCTGCTTCGAGAGTATGTGGACGTGTTTGCTTGGTCTTATCAAGATATGCCAGGGTTGGATACCGATATTGTCGTGCACAAACTGCCTTTGAGAGAAGAATGCCCTCCAGTCAAACAAAAGCTACGCCGTACTCGTCCGGACATGGCAATGAAGATCAAGGAGGAGGTACAAAAGCAATGGGACGCCGGGTTCCTTGCTGTAACTAGCTATCCGCCGTGGGTTGCTAATATTGTACCTGTGCCTAAGAAGGACGGCAAGGTAAGAATGTGTGTGGATTACCGGGATCTGAACAGAGCCAGCTCGAAAGATGATTTCCCTTTACCTCACATTGATGTATTGGTGGATAATACGGCTCAGTTCTCGGTATTTTCCTTCATGGATGGATTCTCAGGATACAACCAGATCAAGATGTCACCTGAAGACATGGAGAAGACAACATTCATCACACCTTGGGGCACGTTCTGCTACAAAGTAATGCCATTTGGGCTCAAGAATGCCGGTGCGACGTATCAACGGGCTATGGTAACATTATTCCACGATATGATCCATAAAGAAATAGAATGTTACGTGGATGATATGATTGCCAAGTCCCTTACTGAAGAGGACCATCTGGTAAATCTGCTCAAATTATTCAAGCGTCTGAGGAAGTATCAACTGAAGCTGAACCCCAACAAATGCACATTCGGGGTGAGATCTGGTAAGCTGCTGGGTTTTATTGTAAGCGAGAAGGGGATTGAGGTTGACCCTGATAAAGTCAAAGCCATCCAAGAGATGCCTGCACCGAAAACAGAGAAAGAAGTTCGAGGGTTCCTGGGTCGATTGAACTACATTTCACGGTTCATATCTCACCTTACAGCAACCTGTGAACCCTTGTTCAAACTGCTAAGGAAAGAACAGACGGTCAGGTGGAACGAAGACTGCCAGAAGGCTTTTGACAAAATCAAGGAATATCTGCAAGAACCTCCAATCCTTATGCCACCAGTTGAAGGAAGACCTCTGATAATGTACTTGACAGTATTAGAAGAGTCGAAGGGGTGTGTGCTGGGCCAGCATGACGAGTCTGGTCGAAAAGAGTATGCAATATACTACCTAAGCAAAAAGTTTACCGACTGTGAACAACGTTATTCACTGCTCGAGAAAACTTGCTGTGCTTTAGCGTGGGCTGCTCGCCGACTGAGACAGTATATGTTGACCCACACTACTTTGTTGATATCCAAAATGGACCCAGTTAAGTATATTTTCGAGAAGCCAGCTCTTACCGGACGGGTTGCAAGATGGCAGATGATTCTCACAGAATACGACATCCAGTACACCTCTCAAAAAGCCATCAAGGGCAGTGTATTGTCTGAATATCTTGCTGAGCAACCCATTGATGACTACCAGCCTATGAGATTTGACTTCCCTGATGAAGACATCATGTTCATAAAAGCAATGAAGAGCCTGTTCACACTGAAGGGCCTGACCCGGAAGAAGAATGGACTATGATGTTTGACGGGGCTGTTAACATGAATGGTCGTGGTGTTGGTGCAGTACTCATTTCACCAAAAGGAGTTCACATGCCTTTCTCGGCAAAACTCACTTTCAACTGCACTAACAACGAAGCTGAATACGAAGCTTGCATTATGGGTCTTGAGGAAGCCATTGACCTCAGGATCAAGACATTGACCGTATTCGGAGATTCAGCTTTTGTAATCAATCAGACCAACGGAAAATGGTACACCCACCAGGATCATCTAATACCTTACAGGGATTATACAAGGAGGTTACTGACTTTCTTCACAACAGTCAAGCTCGAGTATATCCCTCGGGACGAGAATCAGTTTGCAGATGCTCTTGCTACCATTTCATCCATGATCAAAGTTCAAGCTGCTAACTTTGTACCTCAGATTTCAGTATCCAGACTTGATAGACCAGCATATGTGTTTGCAGCAGAAGTTGTCAAGGACGATAAGCCTTGGTTTCATGACATTAAATGCTTCTTGGAGGATCAAACATACCCACCTGGGGCATCTTCCAATGATAAGAAGACTTTGAGAAGGCTTGCTGGTAGTTTCTTTCTGAACACTGATGGGTCTTTATACAAAAGGAACTTTGATATGGTACTCCTCAGATGTGTTGACAAGACAGAAGCAGGTGTGTTGATGCATGAAGTGCACGAGGGATCCTTTGGTACCCATGCTGGAGGGCATGCCATGGCTAAAAAGTTGCTAAGATCAGGTTATTACTGGATCACAATGGATGCAGACTGTTGTGCCTATGCCAGGAAGTGCCATAAATGCCAGATCTATGCAGATAAGGTGCATGTGCCTCCCAATCCTCTGAACATCATGTCTTCACCATGGCCCTTTGCCATGTGGGGCATTGATATGATCGGCAAGATTGAGCCAACTGCTTCAAATGGCCACAGATTCATCCTGGTCGCCATTGACTATTTCACCAAGTGGGTTGAAGCAGCCTCATATGCAAACGTCACAAGACAAGTGGTAGCCAGATTTCTGAAGAGAGATATCATCTGTCGATATGGAGTGCCCGAGCGAATCATTACTGATAATGGTTCCAATCTAAACAACAAAATGATGGCAGAGCTATGCCGGGACTTCAAGATTCAACATCACAATTATTCTCCTTACAGGCCAAAGATGAATGGCGCTGTTGAGGCAGCAAATAAGAATGTCAAGAAGATTGTGCAGAAGATGGTAGTCACTTACAAAGACTGGCATGAAATGCTACCGTTTGCCTTGCATGGGTACCGCACGTCAATCAGAACATCCACTGGGGCAACACCGTATCAGCTTGTGTATGGTATGGAGGCAGTCCTACCTGTTGAAGTTGAGCTACCCTCTCTACGGGTACTGATGGATGTTAAACTGAGTGAAGCAGAATGGGTTCGGACCCGATACGAACAACTGAGTCTGATCGAAGAGAAAAGATTGGCTGCAATCTGTCATGGGCAGTTATATCAGAAGAGAATGAAGAAAGCCTTCGATCAGAAAGTCAGGCACCGAGAGTACCAAGTAGGAGATCTTGTGCTGAAAAGAATCCTCCCTCCTCATACAGACCACAGGGGCAAATGGACTCCAAATTATGAAGGACCATTCGTGGTAAAGAAAGTTTTCTCTGGTGGAGCACTGATGCTCAGCACCATGGATGGTGAAGATTTCCCGTCCCCTGTGAATTCAGATGCAGTTAAAAAATACTTCGCATAGAAATGACCCGCTGGACGTAAAAACAGAATGTAAGTCCAGGCAAAAATAGGGCATCCCGGCGAGTCAAAAACAGAATAAAAGACTCGGGCAAAAATAAGGGAAAATAAACAAAAAAAATGTACACCCGCTGAGTTGAAAAGCCGCATTGGACAGCTCAGGCAAAAATGGGTATCCCGATGGATCGAAAACCCGAGAGGGCGATCCATGCAAAACAAGGGAATAAGCGAACAACTGTATTCTGAATTCGTCTGTGTCATTCACGACTTGGTAAGCTTCAACAGAATCGAGCTTCAATCAGAATCATCCTTCTTCAGAAAGCGAGACGAGAAGAACGTCGTTGTCATACGAGTCATAGCAGAAGAGGAAGCTCCTTAAAGCGTCATCAACACTGCCAACACTTTGTTTCTCAATTTGTAACAATCTCCTCATTTCAGGGGATATGTTCCTTCGACTGTATCTTGCCGATTCAGGGCACATGAATTAATAAAATCAGGCTTTTCAGTCATGTTTCGTTTTGTACATTTTATTTTGCAAAGAATGTCTGATGTCTCTAAAAAACTGATTGCACAAGTACGGATGTTTCTCTCTAAGAAAGTAAAAACATGCTTGCAGGAAATATGCTTACTCTCAGAAGTATCCTAACTCCTATGACGGAATCCAGTAAGGGATACCTCGGGATTGTCTTGTGCGTCTCTCTATCTTTTTCAGGATTGCAGGTATCCAGAGCGCAACTCGGGGCATAAAAGCCTCATCCCAGCAAGCTGACAAACCAAAGTGCTCTCTCCCAGCTGAGTTGCTTCTCATGACCTCCCCCAGCTGAGTTGCCACTTATTACTTATCCCCATCAGAGTTGCCGGGCATCGCAGAAGGCGCCCATATCCCCGGCTGAGTCAAGGATCCACTTCAACGGAATCCCTAGGGAGATCTCAATGATTTCTCTTTCTCCCCAGCCGAGTTGTCATCCTCAGTCGGGTACAAAAGTCAAAGAGCTATCTCCCCACAGAGTCTCAGCCTCTATCCAGAAGAGCAATGCATGGAGATCACAACAGAGTGAAGAAGGCTCCTGCAGACCCCAGCTGGGTCTCCCATTTAGGTCTATCAATGACCCACATCCTCAGGCAGATATCATCTCATCAGATCTACCAGTGATCTTATCCCCAGCTGGGATGTCCGCTTCATACAGATCAATCAAAAATCTTCGCAGCAACGGGACCCGGATCCCGGTTTGGTATCTTTGCATAATCATAGCATTCGCATCATATTCACCCACAAAGCGTAGCATTTCGTCTAATACGGAGCATTACGGTAAAAATCCAACACATAGCATAATCATAAGCCATGTTCTGAATCAACACTTGTGAATAATAACCATTCATCAACAATGTACAGAAAAATCCCCACCAGAGTCCCCGGCAAAAACAGCTGCCTCACAATCACAAACACCAGTATATACTCATTTTGACACCCGTCCGTGTCATCTTTCCCTAGTAAAGTCGCCTGAACACTCTTTACAAACAAGGTCACCCGCACTACAAATACGTCCTGACACTCGTCCGTGTCATATCCCCAGCAGAAAGCCAAAGACATCCTCTTTGCACTCACATATACCTATATACACAATCCTTTGACACCCGTCCATGTCATTTCCCCAGCGCAGTCGCCTACACTTTTACAATCCATATACTTGTTGATATTATTATACTTTTCTCTCTTGACACTCGTCCGTGTCACACTCTCCCAGCAGATAAACACTCATCTATGCAATACTCATACTCATTACTCATGTTACACCCATACAGATACTCGTCCGTATCTTGTATATACCATTCATATCCCCACAGATTCGACACTAGTCCTTGTTCTTTGTTAACCTCGTTGGTACTCGTCCGTACCATCATCTCAGAACACGCGTCTAAAGTTTGTTTCTACATGATACTCGCCTGTATCATAGTCTTAAGGATGCTCGTCCGCATCTTTAACCCATACACTGTGTCAAACACTTTTGTCTTCTTGAATAGAGATACTCGCCGGTGTCTACTATTCCCCAGAAAAGTCCCTTCAGATTCAACACTCGTCCGTGTTCTCTGTTAACCAGTTGATACTCGTCCGTATCATCACCTTTGAACACGCGTTAGTATTTGTTTCTACCCGATACTCGTCTGTATCGTAGTCTTAAGGATGCTCGTCCGCATCTTTAATCTATACACAAACACTTATACCTTTTGTTTCTTGGATATAAACACTCGTCCGTGTTTACTACTCCCCAGTAGATCGCCAACAAAGCAATTTTTCTTTTTATCTAACACTCGTCCTGTGTTATGATAAAACCCTGAGAGCAGCCGTACCCTGCTAGGTGGTCGTCCTCCACCTCTTGATGGTCGTCCTCCATCATGCTCATCCGATGGCCGTCCCCATCGTTGATTTTAGCAGCCGTCCCCTGCTAGGTGGTCGTCCTTCACCTCGTGATGATTTTCCTTCATCATTTTTATCCAATGGCCGTCCCCATTGTTGATTTTGGTTATCTGACATTCGTCCTATGTCATGACAAACCTTGAGAGCAGCCGTCCCCTGCTAGGTGGTCGTCCTCCACCTCTTGATGGTCGTCCTCCATCATGCTCGTCCGATGGCCGTCCCCATCGTTGACCTTTTATCCGATGGTCGTCCCCATCGTTGATATTTTCGGCAGCCGTCCCCTGCCAGGTGGTCGTCCTCCACCTTTGATGGCCGTCCCCATCATATTTCTTTTATTCCCCAACAGAGCAGCCGTCCCCTGCTAGGTGATCGTCCTTCACCTTTGATGGTCGTACCCCATCATCTGTTTATTTCATTTATTCTTTAACCCGATGGCCGTCCCCGTCGTGGTCCCTTTTCTTTTAGCCTGATGGCCGTCCCCATCGTGGGTTACTTTGCCTTATGAACTTGATGGCCGTCCCCGTCATGTTTCATTAATCCCCAGAGATTTTTACAGTTTTATCGTGATGGCCGTCCCCATCATAATTTCATTTTCCCCAGCTAGTCGGTCGTCCCCGTCTTAGCTTTATTCCCCAGCATGTCGGCCGTCCCCGTCATTGCTCTTTACCCAGCAGTCGTCCTCTGCTCGACGGTCGTCCTCCGTCGCCCACACTTTACAATATACTTTATTTTCCTTTTACAATCTATATCCCTTTTCTTCTTCGTTCTGTGAGTGCAAATTTTGGACTGTCTTTGGTATTCAACCACAAGTTATCTTGTTTGCCTGTTAAGTCGTTGCTTACATCCTGCACAGCTAACTCATGCTTGAATAGGGGCAGCTGTAAACACCCCAAATTTGCCCTCACCCATTCACCATGACTTGTGATCATTCCATATGCATAAACACAATCATATCACCTCACATCTCATTTTTGGTTCACTGCATAGTTTCTGAGTCATCTGCATCTAGGGTTTGTGACCTGAGCAATCCAGGAGCTTCTTGAGCCACTCCAAAAGCCACCAATCACTTCAAAGGGATCCATATGTGTTCTTGTATCATATTCCATCCTTTCAAAGTCAAGATTTCAAAAGAATCACAAGAACTGAGGTTTGTGTGGAAGCAGAGCCAGGATAGACTGCACAGTTGACTGAAAATTAGGGTTTTGGTTTCAGAGGCCATAACCCCAAATTTTTTGATCATTCTTGTTTCCATTGGTCTCTATATGGTATAGGGAGTATGCATATAAATTTTCATGAAGAAATTCCATGGGGAAGTCATCTGATCAAGAGTTGACTTTCTGGACAAGTCAGTGCAAAATCAGGGCATCTGAGGCCCCCAATGACCCAACCAATGGGTGATCTTCATCATTTTGAGTGTATATGATCTTTATTTGATCATGGAAGAAGGTTGAAGTCCACAAAAATCAAGAATTTGGAGTTTTTGCAAATGTTGACTTTTTGGGCATAGTTGACTTTTCAAGAATGTTTCATTTTAGGTCATTTTTCAAGCCTTGATTCTTGATCCAAAAATGCTTCAAATGGAAAAACTTTGGTCATGAAAGTTGTAGATTACATCTTTCCCTTTCCAAAAAGTACAAGAACATGATCAAATTCTTCTTGGATCAAAAGTTATGGTGTGACAAAGTTGGCAAAAATCATTGATTTTCAAGATGTGCACCAAATGAGAATTTTGCAAAATCATGAACCAATGCCATTTGTAACTTCTAATTCACTTCCAACCATGACACAAACATTCTATAAGCCTTAAAAATCAGAATTGGACCAAAGATCACATGTTTGTAGTTTGTGTAACAAGACTTTTTCCATGAAATGCCAAAAGGTGCCAACTTGCAAGAACACTCATCACACTTCAACAACTAATTGCCTTGACTGCTGAACCTGCCTAGCATCACACACACATCATGCTGCACCAGCCCCATGCCTTGTACTAAGCCTAGAACCAAGCCATGCTTTCCTTACACAAAAATTGACTTTTGGCAAAAGCAAACATCCCAATCACCACAGGCCATATCACATCCTCTGGCCACTTGGAATTGTTTATTATATCCTTTGGCAAGCTAAACATAACATGAGGCCAGGCTGAAACACTCTAGATCATCATATACAAAAAAACTCACCATTTTGCAAAACCATTCGAATCTGCCTCCACAAGCTAAAAACATCCAAATCATTTCCACATATCATCTCACCTAGTCTCATTGAGCAAAAACCACCAAGATTCAAGCCTGAAACCAGCATGGATTGAGTTTCACCATTCTTCACCTCAGCCTGCATTTTTCTTCGAATCACCTTCCATAGCCATCAAACATCAAAGCTCTCTTCACCAACAAACCAAGCACATCAAAAGGAGTCAAAACCACCCTTCACATTGGTCTGAAGCAGCCTGTACACAAAGCTCATTTCCTGCTACACCAGAACTGGACTTCTCAAAACAGCTTGTTTAAGCTCATTCCAAGCCTTCCATTGGCTTCAGGGGGTTCATAGCAAGCATTTTGCACCAGAGCAAGGTCAGAAGAGCTCAAATCCATAGTTCATCACTTCAGGTAGCTCCAGGTTTACAACTTTTCAGAGCTTGGTTTTTATGTTAAAAATGGATTATGTATGCTTTGCTGGTCATGGGGATGGTTTTAGATTTAAGAATGAGTGAGAGATGAGGATTTACCAGGGCTCTGAAATTTTGCCCGTGAAACTTCATGGCTTCGATTCTCTTAGTTTAGGCATGAGAAATTCTTTTTGAGAGTTGATTCGAGCAAGGTTTGAGTGGAGGAACATTTCCCTGAAATTAATTTAGAGAATGGTGGCCTGAATCGTATTCTAGGGTTTGGATACCACCGGAGAAGATGACCGGAGCTCCCCTCCGGTCACCTGAGATTAGTTATGCCCTAATCCCTGTAATTAGTGCCATTTGAATGTGGGGCGTCAGATTGGTTGACCCAGTTGACTTCGCGCGTGAGTGAAGGGCTCAGATTCATTTAATTAGCCCTAATTCTTTTATTAGTTTAATTAATTCATAATTAGATTAATTACCTCAGAATCAATCCTGGCCACAAGATCTGGCGCCAGTCAACGCATTTAAACCCAGAAGCCATCTCGTCCCTCCATTCTGTTTACTTTCTTTTATTTTAATTTTAAATTCATTTCTTTTCATTTAACTTGCATAATTTATTTAAAATAGTAAAAAATGTGTAAAAATTATGAAACTTTTTCTCATAAGTTTTATTAATTTTTATGACACAAAAATATTTTTATTTTTATTTTTATCATTAAAAAAGTATTTTTAAATATTTAAAAGATTATTTTTAATTGATTAATGGAAATTAATTTATTAAAAATACTTTTAGGTATCTAAAAATCACCAAAAAATTCATGAAATGTTCTAAGACATTTAGAAACATTGTCCAACCTTCAAACCAAATTTCTTTTTGGATCTTGATGCATTTTGAGAATTTTCCATTGAATTAAAATCATTTTTGTGCATTATTTTGATCATAAGTTCAAAAAAATCATTTCTGCCTATCTATGAAGAGTTGGACATTGATTCTTTTTGCATTGCATTGTGTTTAGCATGTAGTTTCTAGGATTAAATGGCCATGATTTGATTCCTCATTTTCAATTTGTTTGGCATTTCTTTTGTTTAGGAGCCCTAAAAACCCTAATAACTTAGAAAAATCATAACTTGAGATTGGTTGAGAGTTGAGACCTCCCCTTTGGACATTGGTTTATTATAGGTTTAGGGATTCTTTGTGTGGCATTTTCCATTTTTTATCTTAGGGTTTGCTTCTGTTTTTGGTTTTTGTTTGTTGTGTGATCCACAAACCCTAATTTGGGCTTCCATTTGCATCCTTCTTGCATTCTCTTGCATAACATGACTTGCCTTGACATTTCAAACATCCATGTGATTCATTTGACATCATAAGACATATAGAAAGCATGTTTGATCATTGCATCATGTATTTGCCATGTTGTATGCCTTGTATGCTTCATAACTTTTCATGTATGATCATGGTTCTAAACTTGCTTCTCTTGCATCCATTTGTTCCTGTGATCATCCTCATGCTTTGTTTCATGTTTATAGCACTCCATAGCATCATTATCATCATCAACATGCTTCTGGTTTTGTTTCTCATCATGTCATCTCATCCCATTTTGCATTGCATTACATTTCTTTTCTAACCTTTCCAGGTGGTAAGTGATTTTGAGAAGTGAATTTTCCTTCACTTCTCATGACTTTTCTTTTCATCTCTCTTGCATCCATTGCTGCATTTTTATATGTGTTAGAGTTTGAGCTTGCTCATTCTTCTTCTTCCCACTTTCTTTCTTCAAGTGACTTGACTTCTTGAATGAAGCAAGTTGCTTTGCTTCTCTTGATCCTTTCATCTGCTTCCTGGTGGTTCCATTGATCTTCTTTTGCAAACCTCACAAACCTTAGGGACAACCAAGCATGACAATGATTAGGGTTTTGATTAGTCCCCCTTCTTAGTTTTACCTTTGTGTCTCTTTTGAGTCATCTATTCTCATCTCATAATCAGGGACTAAACCCTAAAGGCTTTAAGGCTTTGTGATTAAGCTTATGCCTGCATCCTTCTATTAGGATGGAGTGTATAACTTTAATCCTAAGTGTTAAACCCTTAATGTGTTTAAATCTCTTAATCAATTCACTTAATAACTATCAAGACATCACACTTGTAACTTGGGCCTTGCATTAGGGTTCTAATTCTTCCTTAATTGGTTAAGAAGGACTAACCCTAGTGTTAATGGACAAGTCCCCCTCAAGTTGTCTTACAAATCATAAAATCCACTTCATCATCATACCATTAAAATAAAATCCACTTAATCAAAGGCTTGTTTTGTCATGAGTTTAATCCCTAATCATGGATTAAGTTGAGGAGCTTTCCTCAGCTTAAACATTCTCATCTATTATCCTTTTATTAGGATGGTGTAATGAGTCTGTTTAATCCCTGATTATGGCTTAATCTCATTACTCAACACTAAACAAAAATCACAAAAACATCTAAATAATCAACAAGTAGGTTAATGATCTTAATCCTACCCCATGGTGATTAAGTGTGAGAAGCTGACTTCACACTTAAGGTATTCTCATTACCCCTAATCAGAGGGAGGATGTGATGAGTTTACTAAATCCATTGGTTTAGGCTCAAGCACATTAACTTATGACAAATCCAAAAGCAATAAAAGACTGAAAATACAAAAACAAACAATAATCGTCTCCTTCGGGATTCTTTTCTCATCCCATTCACTCATAATCGAGAACTTGCTTCTTCCGTCTAATGCAAGACAGTTTGCACCTGAGCCAGACAGGTCATACACTTGAGCATAGACAAGTAAGCAGTTCACAAGTCAATTCATCTTTCAGTCTCTTTGGGTCGAACTACGGTGTTCTGACTTCCTCATTGCACGAGAGGATACGTAGGCATAACTTAACAGTTATCGAACAAAAGTCTCTGTATATTCCCCCTCCTTCTAGCTTCATTCTTTAGTCTCATGATCTTGAGCATTTCATTCTCTTTCCTTACACTGACACATCATTTATACACTTCACTTTTCTTTTGCACTGACACCTGTACATTCCTTTCCAGCTCTTTTGCACACAAATTGCACTGACACTACCCCTTTAAAACACAAATCTTTCAAGCGTGGATCCCGTCGAGTACGGCGGACAATCTGGGTGCTAATACCTTCCCAGGTTGTAACCAACCCCCTTTCTCAGTCTCTCTGGTTCGCAACCGTCTTATCCATTTCTTTCTAGGTTTATGCAGCATTACCTTTCCTCCGGGATAAAAATGCCTAGCTGGCGACTCTTTTCATCTCTAGTGAGTTCACGGCTGTGTGTTCTCATTGCCCCTCTTCGCCGACCGTTCGCGTCTGTACCCCTTTTGACCCGGTGTCATTTGGCGGGAGCGACACACATACGGTGTCAGACGCCATTGTTCTTTCCTGGAACAAGAATTGAATGCAGTTGATGAACTAAAGATCTTGAATATGGTGTTGATTTCTCATACGGCGGCGCGAGGTGGACTTACAAGGTTAGCACTCCAACACCCAAATCAGTTCAAGATTCAAGATAAGTGTGGTAAAAAGTGGAAATCATAGAATATACCTTATTTTTCATGTGAATTGACTTTATATCTTGCATCAAGTGGAAGGGATTTGAGGTGAATTGGACGTTAGTTATTTAATCATTTGGCTAGCCCATAACAGTAAAATATAAAGATGACAATTGGAACAAAAGTTGGAAGAATGGTGGTAGTGAATGAAACAATATAGACGATCGGAATTGAGACACTAAGCAGTTAAGGTTTGTGATGAGTGGCGGATCTTATCTTAGAATTTTTTTAAGTTTGTGAATAGAAGAAGTCGAGTAAAACAACAATTATGTGTTATGTTTGACCAACTATTCATAGGCTCTAAATATGATATGATTATACACATATGTTTGATTCATCGATTCTGCGATTTTCAAAGATGAAAATTGAAAATCAAATCAAACAAATTCGGTTTTTATTGGTTCATTTGATTTTCAAACCAAACCTGAATAGATTCTTTTTATTTGATTTAGTTCAAATTTTCTATTTATTCGATTTTGTCTAATGCAATTACAACCCATGTTAAAACGTATATTTAAAATGTATATGTAAGTGGTAGAGAGTATTGAGTTAGATTCCACTATAATAAGTGCATGTATCTATCTATCTATGCCCATATGTGCAATCGGCCATTCTTCATAAGTCCTTATACTTATCACTGATGAAAAGAGGAGCCCTTGGTTTGTGTGGCTTACAAATAATCATGCCAATAAATGGAATGAACTAGTTCATTGTTGAATAGGCAAAAATCAAAATAAATCAGGCAAGTTAATAATGCTGCACATGCACTCAGGATTCTCTTTCTAAATTGATAGTAGACAATTATTTTTAAGAGGTTTGACTTTCAATTCCATCACAAGTGTCGGCATATGCACGGTTCTTATTCATTATAGAAGTTTGACAGAAACTGGTGAAAATTTTTTCTCTACTATATACACATGTGTGTGACACTGTTTTCTGAATGCTGGAACTGAAGAATTTAGTATTAGTATAGATATGAATGCATTAAGTCACTAAATGTGTACTAAAAGTGGAGTTTCTGTTCATTTTGGACGGTACTATATCATATAGTAGTCAAAGACTACAAACTCTAACAAGGAGAATCTCATGCATATCTAAACCACTACTTTATTAGGTGTTATACATTGGTGGGAGTCAGGTCATAAAAGGTCACAAGCACTTTCTCTGAACAAATTTTAAAGTAAGAAAGTTACCCACATTTGATCCTTTTGTTCTCCATTCCATTAAAACTCAAATTATAAACAACATGAAAAAAACCTAACTCATCATTTTCTTCTTCGAACTATTGCGGCCACCGTATATTAGAGTAAGACAGTAACTACGTTACATATTATGAAGTTTAAATGGCTTTTCAATGGTCTCATAGCACCAAAATGCACATATTCATATTATAAGCTCCTCATAGATTAATTATTGAAGTTTGTAGAGATTTAGAATCTAAAAGCATGGCATAGAAAAGCAGGCATGAAGATTTGATTACGTTGTCTCTATTAGTAACCCTACATTAGTAACCCTCTAAACAATATTTCAGAAAAAGAAAAGTGATGATTTTCACATTTCATTGTCAAAATATCAAGCTTAGTAGAGTAAGAAACAAATGGTTTTTGAATCTAATCTGCAGGAGTGCTCATTAAATTGGATTGACCTGAACCCTCTAAAAGTTAATTGAAATCAAAACAATATGATTGTTTTGGAATATTAAGCATGAATAGTGAACCATATATCAAAACTTAAACAAGTTAAACGTCTCTAATTTGGTTATCTAATCTATATTTTTCAACTAGATTACTTTTTTTGGATTTGGTTCCTCACCAATTTGCTTCCTGCACCACAATTTTGATGAAAATATTAATAAACAGAAAGATTCGTATAACTACTGATGAATTTTGTTTCAAGTACTAATGGTACATTATGCAAGGAAACATAAAAATATCCAAATGAACAGTGCCTATGAAAGTAATAAAACAAAATTATACAATTTCATCTTATCAAAGTACCCCAAAAAAATCATATCACCAAAACATATTAAGGTTTAAGGTATGCAGGACACATGACAAAATGCCCGATCAAACCAAAATTCACAAATTTTTATAGACACAAAGGGAAGATATCAAGTAAAGGCTTAAACTCAGACGACTGCCTTCCAATAAGAGAAACAGCAATCCACCACATTCGGTTGGTTATTTTAATCTCGTCACATTATATCCGACCATCTTTTGTACCAATCCACGGGAATAGCCAATATATGATATTACATATGCAATTCAAAACAATGATTAAAGAAGGTTTGATGATTGCATGAAATCAAAATGATTTTGACCTAATAAACCAAATGACATCTAAAAAGAAATGCATAATGCAAGTAGGAAGTAACTTTTCATGTCCTGGGTCAACAATCACAAATGACTCAGAATAGAAAAGCAGTTATGTGCAGAAAAAGAAATATGGATCATAAACTGCCTAGGGATACACAGTGAGGTGATGAAAAAAAATGACTCAAGATGATGCAGGGTTAAAAGTCAGAAAAGGGAAGAAATATCTTGAAACAAAGCACTTGGGTGGTGTTGACGAAAACCAGTTCAACCCCGGGAGTTCATCTATTCCAATAACCCACGACCAGATCAGGAAAAAAATCATTTTTAGCATAGAACGGGTTTATCTCCACTTTAAACTCAGCATCCAAGCCTGACTATGAGTCGAGTAGTTTCAGTCATGAATCAGTTACCTTCTCCACTTTAAACCCACATTGTAATCTTGTCGCTAACTTCTTCCTCTTGAAAGTACTGGACTCAATGGTGCTCATGCAAAAGTTAGTGATGCATTCTTGAACATACTGGACTCAATGGTGCTGATGCAAAAGTCAGTGATGCATTCTTGAACGTACTGGACTCGATGGTGCTCATGCAAAGGTCAGTGATGCATTGGAGATGATGCAAGAGTTAGTGACAACTTGAAGGCCTTCAAATAGATACCTTCTGTTGTCTGACCATGGAGACAATGTGACACATGCAATCCCACGACCCACCTCGACACACCCAAATGCATGCAAGTAGTCTATGACAAAGGATATGCTAACTGAGATGAACCTCAAACAGATATAGCACGACTGATAGCCAACTTGGCCCATTCAGCAGATTCTTTAATCATATGGTCGTCTGATGTCAAACATTCATTTAAAAAATCTCTGCTTGACAAAGATTGTTCAATTAATGAACCAGCATTGCTTCCTAGTGTATCAGCTAGATCTCCAAGGACTCCAATGGCTGTTTTCATAACCACATCATCCCTGCAATTCGAAAAGTCGATGAAGTCACTTAACTTAAACAATGAATATATTACCAAAAAAATTAACTATTTCGTTTCTTACATGTCTTTTTCCATATATATGCTATCCAAGAACTGGAGGATGTGGGGAGCATAAGGAATCAAGAGCTGGGTTTTTGATGAATTCTTAAAACCTTGGAAGATCCCAGAATATGCCTCTAATATCCCATTTCTCAGAGAGTTAATGTAATCTGTCATTTCCAAGTCAAAGGCAGATGTGTGGGCGTAAGTTTCAGCAGCAATTTGTAGTGTGTTCATTGCATACATTAAGTACTTATTGAAGTTGTCTCCTATAGCAAGTGCTATATCACCGATGCATGAAAACAGTGGTGGCTTCACGGAACGGTGCAAGTTGTCACTTGACAAATTTCTGAGAAGTTGTGTCATAATCCCATCACAAAAAGGCAGTATTTTATCCTCCAATGCCCTGCATATGTCACCCACTACACCAACAGTTACAGCACAAACTTGGTACTCCTCAAAATTCTGAAGGTCCATCTCCAGAAACTGGTAAAATTCTGGCAGGTACTTCGCAAAATCAGGGCCTATTGCATAGGCAAGGGCTCCAATAGCTAGCATGGCCTCCTCGTGTGCAGTGGCATTTCTACATGCAAAAACCCTGATGAATAGTCCCATTATCTGATCAGCATACTGCAAGATAACATATTTGGTAGGTTCTGAAGACCCTAGCTTCTGAATAATCACTTGCAAACATCCACAAAGAAGGCCTATAAGTTCACTCTGCTTTTCTCTTTCATCAGATGAAAGATTTTGTGCTTCAAGACATTTGTGTAGCTCCATCATGATGACAGAAACTAGTTGTAAAACCAAAGGAGCTGTTTCATCTGTTGAACACCTTACTACTTCATTCAATGTTTCGTATGCTGAGGCTCTTAATCGTGATTCTGTAGCATCCTCTCTGTGGGTAACAGTGAGAAGTGCTTGAACAATTTCTTGGAAAAAGGGAGTTATGGGAGATGTTTGTCCCACATCCTCGTAACCCTGGGCAAGAAAATACAGGGCTCCACAGGCTTTCTCAGCAACATTAGGGACATCCTTCATGCTTTGAAGGAGAACTGTAATAATCTGTTGGGCATTTCCCTCATTAATGATTGGTGTGCCAACAATTGAACTATGAAGAAATTCAAACATTCGTCCCAAAGTCCAAGCAGTGGTGTCTTTAACATGATTGCTGGGATCCTTCACTAAAGCACTGAGCATAAAAGGTAAAGCATGATTAACAAGGGGTATGAGTTTGTCTGGAGAGGGGCCCTCCAAGATAGAGCCAAACGCATATGTGGCTGCTTCCCTCTGTCTCCAATCAGGTTTGGTAATATTCTCCTCGATGAAGGGCATTACCAGTGGCACAACATCATCTCCAGTTGTGCGAGCAACTAAACCAAGGCATGTACCACCTGCCATTGCAATATTCCATGCACCTTCATCCAGATCTTGATCCTCTTCTTGTTTGAGTAATGTTTCCAACAGCAGAGGGGTGAGTGCAGGAAGGGCTTGCTTAATGAAATAAAAACAAGGTAAATCAGAATCTCCAGTGGTATCGCCAACAAATTCTTCCAAGATATCAGTCTCCTCATCACAAACCGTACTCCAGAATTCAATGGCCTGGAGAGCAACAGGCTCCTGATCACCCCTAACAGCCTTCGCTGTGATGTTATATATATCCTGGATGTAAGGAGCCAACTTTACATAATACATGGCAGCAATTGAGACCAAACATTCAAAAGCTGCCTGCCGTATTTTCACTTCAGGAGACATAGTTGTCTCACAAACAACTCTCATGATATATTCACGCTCCATATCATTGCTAAAATTAGCCTGTGCAAATCCAAGAGCATTATATAATGCCCTAGTAGCAGCAAGTCTGACATCATTGTTCTTTTCAGATGAATTCATACCTTGAACTACAGCAGTGAGAATTTTATTTACTTGATCTTGTTCAACAACCTCGTGAGAGACTTCCTCACACAAATACCCGAGAGTCTCCAAAGTTGCTTGCTTGACATGAGCAGGAACTTGATGAATATTTGATAAAAGTGATCCTATTAGCTCAGGCCACTGTTTATGAGGAAGCTCAATTCCCGCAATTTTAGCAACAACTTGAGTTGCCGTTGACCGTGCGTCAAGTACGAGAGAAGAGAGTGTCTGAAGCAAGCATGCCTTAACCTGGGCCTTTGCAGCGGTCTCCAATGACAACCATCTCTGAACCAATTCCCGCTTTCTGTTTTCATCCTTGGCATCCAATGCATTTTTAAGTATCAAACCTGCCAACTTGCGACTATCAACTGGTTTTTCTTCATTCGCTAACTCTCCAGAAAGAGAGACCAAGAAACCAGGAAGGTTTTGCTCCTGAAATTGTCGCAGACTTTCTTCAGCATGCTTCCGTACAGTTCCATCAATTGATTGAGCATTCAAAAGTGCCTGAGTAACTTCCATCGACATGCTATACCTAATGGCACAAAACAATAAGCTCTCAATATCTCACTTAAAAGAAAAATTGAAAATTAAGAAAAATAAAAAGTAAGGCAAGATAATGAGTCTCTTGAAGAAGCAATTATTTTGTTAATAAATTATCCAGATCCCAGATAAACAATATATAAAGATGGCCACAAACAACAAAATAACAGTATATATTAATCAAGCAGAAAAAAATAACCCAAAAATATAATCATGTGAATAAGATACGGTAGAACCCGAAAAAGACACTGCAAAATTATATTCAAATTAAAACTGAATTTCTTAGTATAACACACAGCCGTGTTCTTTAATGGTAGCCAGTTCATATATATCAAAGATTAATTGATTGTTTTCCAATCAATAACAATTCACAACATGGAATTAGAAAATAAATCAAATCTGTAACTAAGCGAATCCATAAATACAGTTAACTTTACTGTAGCAACTGCGTGCGCCATTGCTTTTCATCTCGCACAAGTATTAATCAATTCGAATGAACAGATTAAAGCAAAACGATGATAGATCGAATCTAATTCAATACTAAACCCGATTCAAATCGATCATAATCCAAACAAAGAATAAAATTAACGTATCGAAACAACCTAATACGAAAACCTAAATCGAAAAAACGAAATTCACGATGAAAAATAAGAACGGAAAATTGAAATCGGAAAGGAATGAACGAAAATGAAAAAAGTAGATCGGATTAACGAAGATACCTAGAATCGGAGAAGAGATCTGAAGAAACAGCGAAGGAAAGAGTGAGTGAGAGAGAAGAGAATAGAGAGTAGACAATTGTAACAGCAGTTACAATCACAACAAGCGCTGGGTGCGAAGAAAAAAAGAAAAAAGAAATAATAATAGTAAATAAATTAACTTATATAAAGTTAATTTTTGAAACAATAAGGGTAAAATATGGGCATTTAGGTTTTTAGTTTTTAAAATTTTAGAAAGGAATTTAAAAATAAAACATAAGAAAATTTGCTTGGTAAACAAATTTATAAAAAAATAAGATTAATTGTTATGCGTTGTTACTTTTAATACATCGTAACCATTTTTTAAATGGTTAAAATTAAAATTAAATTTTTTAAACAAGACAGTGATCAAAATTAATTATAGTGTAAGAATCTTTACATATGCATATCAATTAATTTCTAAAAAAATTAGTTATATATTTAATTTTTCAAAATTATTTTTAAGAAAAGAATAAAAATATTTATTTTTCATTTAATTTTTAAAATCTATTTTACTATATTAAATAATAAAAATAAAATAATTCAATATATATATATATATATATATATATATATATATATATATATATATATATATATATATATATATATATATATATATATATATATATATATATATATATATATATATATATATATATATATATATATATATATATATATATAAAATCAATTGACACCAAAGTGTCATAATACCAAATATTATTCATTTATTCTTATCAATTTAATGGCTAAGATAAATTCCCTTAAAAATAATGTGTTAATTTTAAGTGAATTAATCTTAGTCAATAAATTGATAAGAATGAAAAGGTATGATTTGGTGTCAATTGATTAAATTTCTTACTTACATATATAATTTAATCACTATTTTTTAATGTAAGATCTTGACGTCTATGTCAACTATAATTAGATGTAATGAAAAAGATTAAATAGAGTTAGAGAATTTTGCTTGATAAACCTAGTACGGCATTGAAGAATGCTTAGGGATGGCTCCAAGTTATAGCATGGCCAGGGACGGATCCAGACATTAGATAATGGTGTGGCTAAATATGAAATAAATTATGAAATAAATTATACTGGAAATAAAAAAATAATGTTATTTAATGCAATACATTTATAATGAATATTATATATCATCTATTTTTAGAAATTGAGCTAAAATAACATCATTGTAAATTGTTTCGAGAACATCTATTTCTGTAAAAGTTACAAGACGGTCATTTAACCATTGATCATTCATTTTGTTACATAGTCGACTCTTCATGTTAAATATATTTTTGATTAGGTTCTAAATTTTCTGCAATTTAATTTAACCACTACACAAATTTTATGTTAAATATTTTAACCCATACACGATCATAAGCCCAAACCAAACAAAACAAGGACAAACCGACTCGTCACAACCTAGGTCTTTGTCTCACATTTCTCCTTGTTACACGAAATTTCCTTATCTCTTCTAATAGAAACTCTACCGCCCGATGCGCGACGGTGTTGTCTTCTCTCTGAACGTGCTCTACCATGGCTTTGTCAAAAACCTTCAATTTCTTGTACATTCTTCTACACACAAGACTGAAGGTATTTCGAGGTAGGTCATCTTCTTCTCCATTCATCATTTCTACAACTTATTTATTGTCAGCTTAGAATCTAACTATGATATATCTTTGACACGACTTTAAAATATTATTGCTCTAATAATTTAATTATTTAAACTTTATTAATCTATCTATAATTTTAAATAACTTCAAAATTATATAATTTAATTATTAAACTATTATAAGTTTAATTATTTAGTTATTCAAACTATAGTTTAAAATTTTCAAACAATTTAACCATCTTCTCGATTCTTTGGGTTGAAATATAAGAACTAATTTCTTGAATGAGATAAACAATAGCAAAAATTGTAATTAAATTTAGATAATTTTAAATATTAAAATAAGTTTAGTAATTCATCTATAATTTAAATAATTTTAAACAATTTTAAAATAAAGAACATTATTAGAAAATATTGATTGTATTCTTCAGTATTAACTTTATAATAATTAAATTGTATTAATTTTGAAGTTATTTAAAATTATAGATAAATTAATAAAGTTTAAATAATTAAACTTTTTAAACTATAATATGTTAAGGACTTATAATTCATTTAAAAATATTCACTTAAAATATACAACATAAAAAATTGTGTAGTGATATAAATAAATTGCAAGAAATTAAGAGTTAAACTAAAATTATATTTAACATAAAATATTAATCTAAAATATTATTATAAAAAAATTAGTAATAGTGTTTTTCTTGATAAATAAAGATAAGTCGGATTTGTAAATAAGTGAAACCGGTTTCAATTTTTAATTAATTATAATAATTGATATGATCAGTTATTAATGTGTTACAATTAAAAGTTGTCGTGAGAGCATTTTATTGAGTGGTATATATTATTACATTTATTCTATAATTAAATACTATAATTAAATAATTTTATTACTAAGCTAGTGGTATATAAAAGATTGAAAATAATTATTTTGGTGTGGCTATAGCCACACCATGCCTATATGTAGGTCCGTCCATGAGCATGGCATTGTCTCTGATATATGTGGGCGTCAGAGTTATCTCATCCATATTAAGAGAGGTACGAAGGTTACATTTTTTTGTGGAAGGAAATATCCTTTCTTTGGTCGAATTTTGTTGTTGTTACATATTGGTTCTAAGATAACATCTCGAGGAAGATGGAAAATAGTTTACTCACTTATTTTGGAAAGATCCTTAGAAAGGAAATATATCTTGAGAGATGGGTATCTAAGGTTGTTCCAAATATTTGTATAGCAGGACTCTTAGTGGGGAGTATGGATCATCAAAATGATGAAGTTTGGATTTTAGATCTTAAGAGAAAGAGAGGTTTTTTTGCATTAGAAATTAAGTTGGTAAAATAAAATAGTCTCAAATATTCAAGATCTTAAATGGAAGAGAGATTTTTTGCATTGGAAATTAAGTTGGTTAATAACATAGTCTTAAATATTCAGGGGAGTACCATTAGTTATGGTGAGGATATTTAGTGGTGGAAGTATATATTGAGGGAGGATTGCTCTTAGTCAAAAGTGTACATTTTATTGTTGTTTATTTTGAGTATTTGGTCTAATAATATCTTGACATATGTTTGTAAAATAATGTCTCTTGTTTGAAAGAGTTGAATCCCTTATATTAAGGGTCTGTTTGGTTCAATCGAGAGGAGGGGATGGGAGGAATTTTTATCAAGGGGAGGTGAGGGGAAGGGAGGGGAGGAATTTTAATTATATATATGTTTGGTTTAACATATGAAAGGGAAGGGGAGGGGGTATTTTATTTACAAATATGTTTGGTTCACAAGGGGAGGAGAGGTATTTTAAAACTAATTTGCTTTTTTATCCTTCTAATTTCATCATAAGACTCATTATATTTACCATTTATAATTTAAATAGAAATTCATTAACGATATATTTACGGTTTATAATTTTATCATAAGATTTTATAAAAACGTAACGATTATAATATATAATTTTAAAAAGATTATCGAATACAATAAAATCTAACAAAAATTATTATAAAAGAAAATATTACAATAATTAAAAAGTAATATTATAATATAAAACATAAAATAAAAATTTAAGTACATAGTATAACAATAATAGTAACAATAATAATAATAATAAGATGAAGATATAAAAATACAAAAAATATAAAAGAAAGATAAACTTTGTTCAAAATATAAATTTTAATATTTTAATAAGTTAAATTTATATTTAAATAAATAAATAAGGGTAAATATGTAAATATAATTATGATTAAAAGAAAAAACCTCTTCTCCCCTCCAAATCCCCCCAAATTGGGGAAAAGCAAAAAGTGGAGCATGAGTGATTTTGGTTCCCTCCATCTACCTCCCATCTCCCTCTTAAAATTTGAACCAAACACAAAAACTATTAAATATTTCCTCCCCTCCCCTCTATTTACTCTCAACCAAACAGACCCTAATTATTTTCTTTTGGTAGTTACTTCAAAATATGGTAGTAAAAAGACTTTCAAATATTTATTTGTATTGGGTTAGTAACTCTTTTTCTCTTTATGGGAGACTTATGTTGGAATTAAACCAAATTTCAAATGTGGAATTTCATCAAATCTTAGAGAATTCCAAACCAAATCTTGATGAAGAAGAATTAATCTTTCTGATTGATTATCTCATTTGTTCTTCACTATTCACTCGAGTGAATCAATCAACATTGGTTGCAAGATTGTAGCACTACACAATGATTATTGAAAGAAGAAAAGAAAAATTGGGGGAGGTTTAGGGTTAAATAAGAGAAGGAAGAAGAAAAATTGTGAAATCTACAGAGTTTTTCTCTACTCTCAAACTGAGACTTTCTATTCAATTTGCAACTTAACTTTTGTATTGTGTTTCAATCAATAATAGGGTATATCCTTCTTTATAGGTTGAGATTGCTTGCACACCAATCAATTTCCAACCAACCTAAAAAAAACTTAATTAAAACAACCAAATAAAACTAAGTCTAACGAACCTGCAAAGACACACACATATCGAAAACTTCCCTGCCTCTGTCAAGCAACCTGCTTTGACACAAGGAATTACAATTAAATATATTTTATTTTACTTTGTAAAAAAAATTATATTCCAACCTTGCAAATTGAAGATTCAATTGTTTTAGACATTTTGGAAATCTGACTCATCCAATACGCCTAGATGGCATGTTAACTGTTGTTGAAAGTTTCTTAGGTGGGTTTTGTTTTATTGTATCTGCGTGGATTATACTGATATCACTTGTTGTTCTAAAGTTTAATAGTTTTAAGTGAGGGTTTCAAAAAGATTTTGTTTGCTAACATATGTTTTCACATGTTTTAGTAGCAAAGAGTAAATTCTAAAAAGATGTTTATTTGAGAAAAGCATGTCAAGAGTAGGTGTCGTTAACCCCTTTCATACATATCAGATTAATCAAGCATGTGAACTTGATTTCGATCAATATAATCATGTATCATGTCAATATCGTTTACTTCTAAAGCGGTTTCGTGAGTATTATTGTATCAATCGCTAGATGATTTCTCATGTTTAACAATCAATACAATAAACATAAAGATTGATACGAAGCAAATATTAACTCACAAATCTATGTCTAGAGTTTGTTTGTTAATAGATGAAGAACTTGGATCAATGTTTGAAAAATCTATGTCTAGAGTGATTCAAATCATACATATGTCATTAATAGCAAAGATATTCATCATATTTTGATCATCAACTTTGTTCACATACAAGATCAAAAGAAATACATACTAATAAGGTTAATTACCTCTAATATTGACACAAAAGATGTTTAGCTAGCCAACACCAGGGTAGCTTGATCAACAAGTAAGAAAGAAAGTTTTACTAGCAAGAAATCTTATAGCCTCCAATATTGACATAATAATAAGGTTAATTACCTCTAATATTGACATACTAATAAGTTTTACTAACAAGTAAGAAAGAAAGAAAGAAAGTTTCAAAACCCTTTTTCATCATCCATAGCCTCCAAGCATCATATCCAGCAAGAAATCCTATAAAAATGCGTCAAAATGATGACGATTGAAGTTATTTACATGCAAACTCTAAAACTTACTTATTTACAGTAAAACTTATAATTTTACTACTAATATACCAAGGAATCAATTGGAAAGGGGCACAAAATACTATTAAATATATACACAATTTGGCCTTTAACAACTGTGTATTTTTTTTTTATTATCTACATTATTTTGTAAATAAATTTTTAATTAATATTTTCTAGAAGTTTTTTTTTAGAAATTCAAAATTCATATGAAAATTAATTAATAAATTTTAAAAACATATGAATTGGGCCGAAAGCCCTTCTCTATAGCCCATAAGTTTATATTTTTTGCATTGTTTATGAATGTTATATATACAATTGAATTAAATAGAATCCACATGATGTGGGACTTGGTATTACAAAACCATTACCTTCTTCTTTTATACACATTGGTTTTAGTCATTTTGTACACTAAACCACTATCCTATTCTTCTATACATATTGCCACCTGTTGCAGAGCCATTTTTTTTCTCTTTATCGGTGTTATGTTGTATATGTAATGCTTTTTTGCACTCTTTCATTTGAATGGTAACTAATGATTGGTTAATTGTGTAAACTTTTATCTCTAGATTTAATTCAAACTGAAGGAAGGACTAAATAGTTAATATTTGTATAGGTGTTTTATTTCATTACAATCATAGTAGTTTGTCGTAAATGCTTGAATTGGATGTTGTCAATATTTACATTTCCTTAGATGTTAGCTTCTTGTTGTAATAATATGTATCAAGGAGTATTATACTGGTTTAGAGGCACCTAGTCAGTGGGATCTTGTTTCTGATAAGCAAATGATGCAGGAGGAACAACCTTTTCAGGAGAGTTTGTCTCACTCTGATTTTTGTAGAAATTGTTCTAAGTGCTTTACTTATTTGTAGTAATGGCTAATTATGATAATTTATTGAACAGGTTGCAAGATGAACTAAAATTATAAACCCAAACTCTGAAGATGCCAAATATGTCATCAATGTGAAGTAGATTGCAAATGTGTCTCTACTTCACAATAAATTTTCTATTTTCCCTTTATATATTGGATAGATATTTATTTGTCAATGTCAGGAATCACTTGTTTAAGACACCACTTGACTAGTCAATTATTTTTTTATGTTAATAGTTTGTTGTTGGGCTATGAGACATGTTTCTTCCACTGACATAGAGGAAGGAATGCATGTTGGTTATGTATCTAATGAAAACCTCTCATTATAAAGTATCACCCCATAGGAAGAAGAGTAACACCATTATTATATTATCTTCATGTTTGGTTGACCTTTATTTAAGCATTACATTGTCTTCATGTTTGGTTGACCTTTATTTAAGCATTGTTATTTGTACATGACACGCCAGAACACTTCTTCTTCCTCACTTGTTAAAAAAACAATTTTTTCTCTAAAACTCTCCAAAATCACATTGTCTATCAAGCAACATCAAAACTTTTTCAATCAACACCAACTACATCAATAAGCTCATTCAACTACATCAACATCAAAAATTCCTTATTGTAGCGGTACAATCATGAGTGTAAGTTATTGGAAAACTTAACTCAAGGTAAACAGAGTCGCCACCGCGCTTTTGTTTTATTCCAAGAGGAAAAGGAAAAAAAGTGAATAAACCCTAATGAATCTAAAAGCTAAAAGCTAAAAGAATCGAGTAGAGAACAAATAGGGGTTCGTTACAAATTGGGAAGGTTTTAAGCATCCAAAATGTATGTGGTACTCCACGGGAGTCCTTGTTTGAAAATGGTTTGATAGAAGAGAATGAAGAGATAAGAAGATAAATGTTTTTCAAGATTTTTGTGTTTGACGAGACTTGCGTTTGATGCCAATGTACCCACGATGTGCAATGTAAGATCAAAACCCCGTAGTTCGTGTTACAAATAGTGAAAATGGCGTGTTGAATTGATTTTAAAATGAAAAGACAAGTCATCATTCTTTAGCGAATAACTCCGCTAGAAAGAATGAATCATGTCTAAAGATATAAAAATGGTTAAAAGGAAAAGTGCACGAGGGCACAAAAAGGATTGAATGAGTTTTGTATCTTTCAAAGTCTTTTTGAAAAAAGTGTCAATATGCTTATGTGGTTTAGTATTTATTGAGAAATGAAAGAAAAGGTAAAATCGTTTGACCTAAGTCAAGGTTTGATTATGAAAATGGTTATAGTTTGAAAACAAATAAAGTTATGAAAATAGAGAGAAGTTTTGAAAATTAAAGAAGTGGGAGGATATGAAGAGGCTATCCTAAGACTTAAAGTAAAAGTTAAAGTAATGACGATCTAATTGCATGGAGAGCACTCTTCAAAGCATAAGCAACAATATGACTCAATCCTCATAAACAAGTGAGCCAAATAAAGGTTAAGGTCTCAATACCATAATAACTCGAGCAAAGAGAATGATCCTAAAATTTAAGTCTAAAACTACAAGTCCAATGCAAAGAATAGTAATCATAGTCCAAGATCGAGATCACGCGTTTTTTAGAGGTTTAATCATTTATTAATATTTTTGTGTCCAAATGGACAAAGGAAAAAAAACACAAGGATATATGATGGTAAACATAAACAATATGATGAATGATAAATCATAATAAAAGGAGATAAGGGAGCAAGAGATAAAAATAAAGAGGATAAGGTGCGAGAAGAAATTAAAATGTTAGTATAGTAATGGTAGTAATAATATGTACATAATAATGGTATGGTGAACTTAATCATCCACAACCAAAGTAACCGATTCCGCTTAGTATCTTACACTATAATGATTAAACGAGGCAATTGGATCCAAATTCAATGAAACTTGAAAGAAGATTTGGATACCAAAAGCAACCACGCATCAATCTTCAAAAGTCATGGATCTTAACACAAATGACTAATCACTTTGGGATTACGCGACCAACACGAGGTCTGATCCACGAAAGTGCAAGTATCCAATTGGATTTATTCCGAAGTAGGGACACATTTAGATCTATGTTAAGCAATCGCCGAGTAATTTACAAAGTAATTACCCTATAAATGAGGCCGGTCAATACCAATTAAGGTAAACGATATTTGTGCTAATACATGTTAGAGAGACGATATAATGGATCATCCTCCTAAAATATGTCACACGAAGAGGAAAAAATGGTAATGGTCTAATCTTAATCGAGATTATACATTGATTTATCAAAAGCAACCTATCACGATTCCAAAGTATGGAGAATGACCCAAATGGTCATTCATCCATAGATTTGAAATAATGAAGAATAAACATCTTTGAAAATCAATAATCGTCGAATCGGAGATCCCATCAACCAAAAGAAAAGAGATGAAAGAAAGTGGATCTAACATGTATGATCCACACAACCAACAAATTAAAAGAAAATCGCTAAGAAAATGGATGAAAACCACAAGAAAAGAAATCAAAAAATTTCTAAAGATTTTATTCGTTAAAACAAATTTAATAAGAAGTTTAATTTCAAAACAAGGAGTAATTAGAAAGAATTCTTTAGAAAAAAATTAGAGTCAAACCTTTAAAACAAAATAATGAATAAAATCATTAAAAAAATGTGAGATAAAAAAAAGAATAAAAGAATAAAAGCCAAGGGAAAGGTTCTGCGCAAAATAGGGGTCTGTGTTAGTAAAACAATAGATCCAACTTGTTTTTGTTTTTAAAATCCCAAATAAAAAAATTTAATAACTAAAGTTATAAAAAAGAAAAAAGAAAAGAAAAAAACAGAAAGAAGAACTTCTTCTTCCTCGTGAAGGTAACATAGAAACACTATTCATGACAGAAGCACCATTGAGATATCATTGTGATCGGGAGAACGAGAGGATTCCAGATATGTGATTGATTCAGATCGACGATGCACAAATTAAAAGAATCGGAACCGCGAAGTTTCAACAAAACTTTCAAACTACCTTCAAATTGGTAAGCAATGCTTCTCAGACTCTTCCTCTCTTATTTGTGTGTTGTTATTATGTTGTTGTTTATTCGGATTGAGGAAGTTGTGGATGGATTTCGGATTGAAAAATTTGAAAAATAATGAAGGAAGATTTCAAATTGGTTTTGAAACTTTGTTTTTTATTTGTGCATGGATTTTGGAGGCTCTTCAAGCTTGAATTTGAGATAGGGAAAATGTTGAATTTATAGAAGAATGAGTGTATTTGATTGTTGCGTTTTGCTTTCCTTTCTACTGCATTTTGGTTCATGAGTTATGCACATCTTTGTTGTGTGGGAATTTGAATTTTGAAGTCACGTTTTTGTTGACGAAGCGTTTTGATGGTTGGGTTTCACGTGCTGAATCGGCTTGTGTGTGGCATGAAGAAATGCCTTAAAGGCTTGTTGGGCCAGTGGCTGAAGTTTGCTGATGTTTGGGGCTTGGGCGGTGTATTGAAAGAGCAACCTTTTTCTTTTTTTGAATAAAGAAGACTTGGTAGCAGCTGATGTATATGGCAGTATAGCATAAAAATATTGGGATGATTCATGTGATTGTCAGTTGGAGTGGATGTAGTAGGCTTATGATGTAGCTTTTTTCATTTTTTTATCCTTGTTGGTTGTTATGGTGGGCCGAGTCATGGGCATTTTCTTTATATTTTTTTTTCAATTTATTTTGTATAAAAAAATGAAATGGGCTTAAGAAAAAAATTATGTTAGGTCTTGGATTAATATATGGGCTTAATTGTTGTAATTGGACTATAATGAATATGGGTTTAAGGAAAAACAAAAGATAAGAATTAATAATGGAAATTGAATATTAAAAATAAAAGTGGATGGAATAATCGGGAATTGGATTTATGAAAATGAACAAAAGGAATTGAAAAATAGAAGAAAAAAGTATAATGATGTGGATATTAAGTTTGTGGATGAAAATGGATATGAAATTGATTATTTAGCCCAAAACCAATCTTGATTTTTCTTTCACAAGTCACTCGATTAAAGTCAATCATGAACTACTGAACAACTTAAAACTGAAATGCGGCCCCCAACTTAATTATTTTTTAATCTCTAATCAAATGAACTGAATCACACAAAATTCCTATAAATCGTTCTTTGGGAAAATAAATTCACGTATGAACCACTGATGAACTAATGAATACTCAATCAAGACAATTTGGCCTGAAACCTCTTATGAATCATAGCTTGATAATCTAAAAAATTTTGCACAACACAACTTGAACTTTGAATACACATTGTCTGAGAAAGGCCATTGGCACAAATAACTTGGCGTTGAAACAATCTTTTGATAGTTTGACCAAGATTAGGTCAAACTTCCATCTGAATCAGGCCATAAACTGAACAACCACATTTGATTTGAAAACACTGCCTTGTATTTGAAAACCCTGCAACACCTCAACACAGAGAGAAAATAAGATAACTACAACATATTTTTGTATTTTGGTTAGAGATTAAAAAATAAATGTAAGTAAAATCACGGTGATCCCCTGTGAGGCATAAACCTGCGACCAAAAATGATAGACGAACCAGTGCGTGATCTTGTTTGTATGCACAATGTAGATGAGATGCGAAAAATCTTACGGTCAAAAATTAGGGTGTTACAGCTTCCCCTATTTAAGTTTCTTCAATCCAGAGATATGAAGATTGACATCTTTATTTCGACAAGATGGAAAAGACTTAAATATTTTAAAACCCATTTTTTGGCCCTGAGAGACCATAAAATGGAATGGAATGAAATGAAATGATATGATATGATATGAAACCATATGAAATGTTATGAAAACATATGGAATGTTATGAAAGCATATGAATATGTGGAGGATAAAACGACACAGGAGACAAAATAAACATTGGGGATAAGGAGCATGAAACTCCGATGGGGAAAAACAACATATCACATACTGGAGACCACAACATGGCTCAGCTGAGGCAAAGATGTCCAAGAGTGGCATTGGACAGAAGGAGTCACAACATCCAATAGTGGCATTGAATGATGTGAGAAAAGTTCTGAAAATTTCATCAAAAGCATCCAAGAATGACATAAATGACTGTACTGGGAATATCCAAGAGTGGCATCGGATAAAAAGAGAATCACAACATTCAACAGTGGCCTTGAATGGAATGAAGAAAAGTCCTTGAAAATACATTAGAAAGGATGATAACTCCACTACAGACATCTGACAGTAGCCTCGGAAGCAGAAGAATCACAACATCCAACAATAGCCTTTAATGAAGTGAGAAAAGTCCTGGAAAGTACATAAAAAACAATGATGATTTTTCTATGGACATCCGACAGTAGCCTTGGATAAAAAGGTATAATATCTGAGAAAAACATCAGGTAGGTGAAGAAAAGGTTCTGGAGAAACACCAGAACAAGGTATATATGGACAAACATCAGATAAGCACATAAACGTTATGGGAAAACATCAGAACAAGGATTTAATCATATATGGAATAACATCAAATAAAGGTTTAACATATCTAGAACAACATCAGATAGAGGTAAAAGTTCCAGGAAAACATCAGAACAAACAAGAACATCTGAAATAACATCAGGTAAGAAGAGACAGACAAGTATGTTGATAGGTGCCAAGTAAGTTGGACTTTGATCACATGGTAAGATGTTGAAAACAAAAGGACCTCGAGAAATTCATATGAGGACTAAAACACTCATAGTATGCAAACGTATATGAAAATGGGGACTAAAACACCCAAAAAAATGCATATAAGGACTAAAACACTCATTATGCAAGCATATACTAAAATAGGGACTAACACACCCAAGAAAATAATCTGAAAGAAAATGCTTGACAATCAGTTTAGACTCTTAAAGGAGTGGAAATCAACAAGTTTATACTCTTTTGGGGAGTGAAAAAAATATGGAAGACTAATTCCTCAACATAGTGATCATTGTCATTCTGCTTGTGAATTAGAGACGTTATTGTTGAACATATCTCTGTCACACCGGTAAATTGTATTAAGTTGAAATTATTTCGAGAAAAGTATGAAGAACTGCTTGGGGATTCTTGAAGAAAGTTGCCCCAGATTGATTGACAAATGAAGATAAATTGATCATGGCCTCAATTCTGACCACTGTTGGGGGAAAATTGATCAAATCTTTGAGGTGACTGTCAAGAGAATAAACTGATAATGACTTCAGTTCTTGAAATAAATGTTTGAGAAGATAAAATAATCATGGCTTCATCTCTTGAAATGAATGTTGAGAAGATAAACTCAGTATGAAACTTGAAGGAGAAATCTTCTAATTAACCAAATTTGAGAACAATTTGCATTGAGCAACGAAATATTGAACAACATGATTTGGAAAGAACTTGCCCATGATAGGATCACTGACTAAGTTTCACAATTTTTTGAAAATTCCTTTGATGAGGAAAGTTGGTTTGCAAGTAAAAGTGTTTGTACAAACCTGGTAATTTCAATGCGAAGTTCATGCAAATTTTGAAATCAAAAATCAGTTTTTGGAATGAAATTTATTGATGTAAAGTAAGTGAAAAACATTGTCAAAACACGACGATTGAGACAAAAATGAAAGATAAAGCAAAGGTAAGAAACAAATGATTGACAACAAACTTGGGAGTCAGTTTACACAACCTTGTTGCAGTATACTTTTCAAAAGAAACCTGAATTTAATTAGGTGTTTTAAAGGATGTAACATGGTCTGGTTCACATTTTATGAAAAAAAGGATATAGGCTAAAGGTTTATTTGTACCTATCTCGATCTCTGTGATGACCTCTAGTCCTAAATTCAATTGATTCAATCTATGTATTCAAGTTCCAAGAGATTTGGGATTGCACATATGAAGATAGTTCATAAGCCAAAAGATTTTGAGATAGCAGTCACCTGTCCTTTTTGTTATTTCTAGTGAGGACTTAGATCAACTCATCCTGTTTTTTTGTTAAGGATCTTGACCACCTCTTTATTGATCTTTCTTTTTATTATCTCTAACTTTTTTCTGAATTGTGTCATTTGAACTTACAGTCAGCGGGATGCCCCAGTTTTTGCTTAAGTCTCCTTCATAGGTTTTGACTTAGCGGGTCTTGATTTTTTAATCATTTTTTTCAATATCACTTTTTTTGAAAAATAATGATTGTCTAGTTTAATGGTTACGGTGAACCATCACTGGCTTTTAAATTGAAAGACATCTTCGACACTTCTTTGATGTGTGCAAGGGAAAACTTGAGATTGCAACCTTTATTGAAAGGTGTCTTGAATAATTATCTTATATTTGAATGCACATTTGAATTAATTGAGAAACTACCCATCCCCATGTTAAAATTGCAGGTTTTTTCGAATAGAAAGAAACTTCAACTTCAAGGATAAAAGGGGTTAACAAGGGATTAACTTCCTTATTTCTCCAGTGTTTGAGAGTTGGAACAATGCCTATATATCATCAGCCAAGTCTCAATTGAAAGCATACCAACAACAATTATGGGTATCTCATTTTTATCATTCTCCCTCCAATCATTGTAAAAGTTTGAGAAAAGAAAATGAATAAGAAATATAAAGCATATAGATGCTAACAGTGAATGAAATTGAATCAAAACATCGCAATGTGCATTTCATTAAAATCAACATGAAAGTACAAACAAAGCTTAAAAGAAAACAAGTTAATACAATTGAAGAAAATTGCAAACAGAAAGAAACAATGGCCTAGTGATCCATTAGCAACAAGGATGAGTTGTCCTATCTGAAATTATGGCCTTAAAGATAATATAACTGTTGAAGTTGTCTGGAAAGTTCACTTCTCATGCTTGGGCAGAGGATTTGTGGCAGTATTAGGATTAATATCATGAAAAGAAAGGATTTTGTTCCTGATAAGTGTCATACCCTAAATTTTGACCATAAATTTTTGAATTTCGCATTCATCTGACGCATTTTTATCAATTTATTTGATAGTCAGTCATTTTCGCATTTTTGTCCATTTATCATAAATCATGCATTTCTTTATTTTTGTTTTTATTTTATTTTACTTATTATTCGATCTTACCATTTTAATAACATTTTGTTATCTCTTTTTTGGAATAAATCTTTAGAATTTAATTAGAATGTTATCTCTTTTCTTCTAAGTTTTAATTTTTATTTTTTAGATAATTATATTATACATTTTAAAGTTGATTTTTTAGTTTAATTTTATTTTAGCCAAATTTTAATTCGAATTAATATTAATCTTATTGACTTTTGTTTAGATTCCATTTTAACTACTTATTTACTTTATTTTTAGATAATTTAATTTAGTTTTTTTATTTTTTTCATTATTTATTATTATTTCAGTATTACTATTTAAGTTTATAGTCTTTTAGTTAACCTTTTTTTTTAGATTATTTTCCAATTTAGTTTGATAATTCATTTATTTATTTATGTTTTAAATTGTAATTATTTTATTTTTGTTTAATCTTTTGTTTATTTTATTATCATTTAATTTTTAAGTAACTAGTCCAATCTCAATTGGTCTTATTACTTTGTTACTAGACAAACTGATTTCACAGCTGTCTCATCCTATGCCTGCTCCTGCTGTGCCTATTTTGCTGTCACAAACCTGCCCAAAGCAACATACCAGCCGGTATCTTTCACCAAAGGGATACCAAGTCAAGTCCTGCAGGAGCTGCTATAAAGAAAACAAACACAGAAGAGGGGGACCCTTCGGCTTTTCCTCAACAACCCTCCTTCATCACAGATGAGGACCTGAACTCTAAAAAAAAAGGAGAACAACCTGGAAAAAGAGAGGGGGTCAATACCATAAACTGGAAACCGGACTTCTCACCAACTTTTTTTCAGGATCCTCTCTCACCCTTCCCAGCAAAACAGACGGAAACCATAACCACACATTAACACACCAAAGCCTTAAAATCTGAGAAAAAACAATCTCTCACCCTAACCTCAATCCGCAAGCCATCAACCATCACAAAAAGTCCCTCATTTCCCCCAGACCTTTCACAATACGCTCATCAAAATAACCTCATCATCTTCCGTTAATCCTTGAACTCAGAAACTCAGAACACAAAAATAGAATAGAAGAAGGGATTGAAATGAACAAACCAAACTGAGTTTGTCCTTCAGACCGAGTTTATTCCGGCTCACCCTTCAAACTGAACCATATCATTCACCACCGTCAACACAGAATCTTTTCTTCAACCGGCCTTCTCCTTCTCACCAAAACAACCCTTCAACAAAAAAACAATATCAAAACCAAAAACAGAACCAAAGCTGCTCCCTGAGGAACCACCGCCATTTACCACCACACTTTCCCCTCCATCTCAACCACTCAAACTCAACCATCCACTGAAAAACACAGAAAGAAGACCAACCCAGAACCGCATCAATACTGAACCCCTGTCTCCGTCCAAAACACGCAGCCAACAAAACCTTTCCACCCTCCCGCGAAATCGAACCAAACACCTCATACCTCCTTCATCCGCATTCAACTATTTCAACGCCAGCCATCACAACTCCCTTTACGAAAATCGACGAAAAAACTGTGAAAGCTAACAATACCGTTTTTTTCGAAAACCACTTCAATCCGAAAGCCATCCGCCATCGACAACATAATCACCATTGCTCCTCCATAACCGACGAAAACCCTAACCACCCTCAAAACCAATCGCCGAAACTGAGACGGTGAGAGAAACGGAAACGCGAAGAGAGATTCCGCGAGTGAGACAGACCAAGAAACAGAGTGAGGCGCGAAGAACTGAAGCGGATGCGGAGAGCATGAGATCCGAGAGTCGCGTCCGCTTTCGTCGGTGAACGTTTGAGACTTTGATTTTTTTTTCTTTTTTGCAGAAGGAGAGCGTCGTCGTTTGTTCATCAAAGAAGCCGCCGCTGGAAAGAGAGGAAGAGACGGAGAACTACGTTGAGAGGTTTGTGAGTGCGTGAGAAGCGGAGTTGGAGAGAAATCGTCGCCATCATTGCGGGGGTTTGAGCTTCTTCGCGAAATCTCTTCTGGAGAGGCAGGAGAAGTTTTTGTTCTGCGAAAAAGAGACGTACAGTTTTATTTATTTATTTATTTTTTATGATTTTTCCTTTAAACTAGTTAAGAACTTGTTTTTTGTTGTGTTGTCTTTTTGAAAACCCTTCACATTAACTTGGGCTTAAGATCTAGGCCCAGCGCCTGAGATCTCTTAACCCACCATTGGATCCAGCGTTTTTTGCACCTCCTGTTAGTTTTTTTTTCTAACTTTTGGGTTCATGTTATTTTTTTATTGGTTAATATTAGATCTTATTATTTATTCATTTATGTTTTTTAGGTTAATTTTCTTGCATAAATTTAAAGTGCATCTTTTTTGTGAGACTTTTAGTTAGATCTAACTATTTTGGTTTTAATTTTTTTTTTAATTAATCTTGGCTTTGTTTTCTATTAATCTTTGTTTGTATATAATTAAATTTTAATTGAACTCTCTGGACTTTAATTGAGTTCTAGTTGATCCTTTTGTTAGTTTTTTGTTGATTTCCTTGTTAGAACTTTGTTTGAGCTAACCATGCGGACTCATGACATTGGACACTGGGGACTTAATGGTGAAGTTTCTGATGAGTATTCTTGAATTTTGTTTTGGAAAGTATTCTCGATTCCTTTGGTACACATTGAAGAGGCAACGGACCCACTCCGTTAGGTACCTCTAAAATTCAATGTTATCTCTTTTGCGCCTCACTGTAGTCTTGATGCCGCATTCGCATTTATTCGTTTATCCGTATATCACCATTGTGTCTAAACCCAAAAAAAAAACGTCTAAAAACAATTATCATTTATCTAATTAATTTACGAAAACAGAGCTCCGGAGTCTAGCATTCCGCACGTTCTGGATTGAATCACAAATGGGCTAGCCCCACGCGTTGGTTCAATCACCATTCGTATAAAAATAATTCAATTCATCTTAATTAATTTATGGAAAAAAGGAACTCCGGAGTCTAGCATTCCGCACGTTCTGGATTGAATCGCAAATGAGCTAGCCTCACGCGTTGGTTCAATCACCATTCGTACAAAAACAATTCAATTCATCTTAATTAATTTACGGAAAAAAGGAACTCCGGAGTCTAGCATTCCGCACGTTCTGGATTGAACCGCAAATGGGCTAGCCCCACGCGTTGGTTTAATCACCGTTCGTATAAAAAAATATTCAAACTATCTTATAAATTAATTTACGAAAACAGAACTCCGGAGTCTAGCATTCCGCACGTTCTGGATTGAACCGCAATTGGGCTAGCCCCATGCGATGGTTCAATCACCATTCGTATTCAAAACAATTCAACAATCTTAAGGGATCAGACATGATTCATCTCCATAGGAAAGTTGTTCCTCCTATCCCGACAAACACAAACAAAAATCTTACAAAACAATTACTTTCAAAGGAAGAATGTGGCATTGCTTGTCGATCTTATATCCAAGTTTAAAGCTTCTTTCGATTTTATTTATTCTCAAAGAAAGAACGTGGCATTGCTTGTCGATCTTATATCCAAGTTTAAAGCTTCTTTCGACTTCTCATTTCTCAAACGTTTGTGGTGGAATAGGTGATATACTTCTCTTAAAGATGACGACTTGTCTCTTTCTTTCAAAATACAAATTAAAACTTACCAACCAATTCAAATCATTTTCATGATTAATTAGCGAGTAACTGAACTCCGGAGTCTCGCACTCCGCACGTTCTGGATTGAACCGCAAATGGGCTAGCCCCACGCGTGGTTCATTCGCCCTCTCGTTTAAAACATCTTTAACAAAGATCAAACATCTTTTCTCAAAATGAACATTGTTTAGATCATTCTATCTCTTAAACAAGCTAGCGCTACAGCCTCCTATCGTGAGCAGATAAGCCAATGCTTAGCAGTAGAATGCATTTTCAAACAATCGTTCAATTAAAAAACACAAATCGTAGTAGCACGAACTACGAAGCTCTGACTTTCCCATTGCACAAGGGAATACGTAGGCACGGGGATTTTAATCCTTCGCGAGCATAATAATAAAAAAAACTCAATCTTTTCTACGTCATAAAACACAATAATAAAAAACTTAACATTTCTCCACAACAAATAATAACTAAAACATTTCCTTAAAAGCAATCTTAATCATTAAAAGAAGACAATAATGACAAGTTAACATTTAAAGCGCAAACTAGACTAAGAGGTTCCCGTTGAGTACAACGGACGTGAGGGGTGCCTAATACCTTCCCCTTGCGTAATTGACTCCCGAACTTAGATTAGTGGTTTCGTTGACCATTCTTATCCTTTATTTAGGTTGTGTCTATATCTTCCTTTTCTCTCGTAGAATAAATAGAATTAGGTGGCGACTCTGTTGTTTGTTTTAGGATCGTATTTTTCGAGGTACGACAATAAGCTCTCGAATTCTAGCCTTCAGTGCAAATCAGTGTTCTAAGTCATGATCAGTTCCACCTTGATGAAACTCACAATGAAGATCCGCTTTATAGCCAGCTGGAAGAGGATCTGGAACAGGAAGCGGAGTCCTAGTAATAATACAAACATTTTAAATCAAATAAGGATATAACTCAGTATAAGTCATCAGGATAGGACCATAATATGTCTTATTGAGATACTAATTTGGTCTAGCAATAGGACGAGGAGCTTGAGCCCGAGCTTGAACTAGTTGAGCCTTAACAACAGGAGAAACTGCAACTACATATGGTTAAACATATCGTTGTTGCTTGCGATAAGGTTTCCTTTCTTTTGAAACAACATAAGCATCACCATCTCTTTTCTTTTGAAAGTTCCCATGAGACTTTCTTGCAGCATTAGAAGCTTCAGTATTGGTAATCTTACCTTTATTGATACCTTCTTCTAGTCTTTCTCCAACAGTGACTAGGTCACCAAAACCAGATGAAACACTTACTACCATATTCTCCCAAAAGAATGGTTGAAGAGTGTCCATGAACAAACCATTTAATTCCTTTTCGGCCAAAGGTGGCTCCACTTGAGCAGCTAGCTCACTCCAGCGTTGAGCGTACTCTTTGAATGTTTCTTTCTCTTTCTGAGACATGTTTTAAAGTTGAAGACGGTCAAGTGCCATGTCCACTTGGTACTCATACTATTTTACGTAATCATAATATAAATCCTTCCAGCTCTGGGTATAGTTCTTCTCAAGTCCCATGTACCATTTCATTGAAGCACCACTCAAGCTATCTTGGAAACATTAAATAAGAAGTTTGTCGTTCTTGGCACGTGCATCCATTTTGTGGAAATACATCAACAAATGGATTTTTGGGCAAGTGTGCCCTTTGTATTTCTCAAACTCAGAAACTTTGAACTTATCAGGCATAACCAAGTCAGAAACCAAACACATGTCTATTGCAGCAGCAACAAAGACATATTTTCCTTCTAAAACCCTTACCATCTTCTCAAAAGTCAAGCATTTTTATCTAAATTCATCAATGTATCCAGGTTCACCTTGACTTTCAATTTGTGGACCAACAACATGGTATAAAAAATGAGAGTTATGATAAGTAGCTTGAGCAGCAGTGTGCACAACAGATTGAGGTTCGACAAATGATGGAGTTGAAAAGACTCGCAAAACAAATGGAGCAACCACTGAAGTAGTTATGGAGATTGGCACGTAATCCATAGGTAACCCAAATTCTAGCCAAGTAGAAGCTGGTTGCTGAATCACAGAAGGGTCAACAACAACAGTTGAAACTTCAGAAATCGCAGTTCTTTGAGGTGGTTCACCTCGAGTAATCAGAACTTGCATCATTTTAGTGAGCCTGGTCATACTGGTCTTCAACTCATCAATTTCCATTTTGACTTCCATGTTATGTTGTTATTGGTTTTCCATTCTCAATCTGATAGCAGCTCTAGTTCTGTATTTGTGTTGAGGAAATAACTTGACGAATGACAGATAACTGAAGAAGGAAACAACTGGGATGAGTTCCCATACAACTAGAATGAATGCAAGAATATACGAGAATGCAATGACATGCAATGTTCACTTACATTTTGAGGGAAACAACTCGATTATTGCAAACATGGTCAACATCGAGAACACAATCATTAGAAATATTGACCAAAAGGATATTTGCTTTGTTCAATATTTGCAATAATCTAAATTGTTTTCCTTGAGAAATGGTTGTGATAATGCATATGATGAATGTATGAATGCAACAACCACATACAAGATTACGTAAAGCACACAGGTTCAAAGGTTCAGATCACAAGCATGGAGTAAAGGGATAAGAACCAACCCACAAAGGTATGTACTAAGGTTTGTCTTCATTGTACCTGCAGAAAACCAGAGGGTTTTAACATAGATTTTTGGAGTTAGCAACCATCCTTCGGATGATACGTTGGACTACTCCCCAATCGATAATTTCCTCAAGAAGACCTCGTTCGAGTGTAGTATCGAGTGACAACCACCTCAGGTTTACACCTGGATAGCTTCCGCACTACGTTCCTAAAATGGCTTGGATAGGTTAAGGGTTCTACGATCCTCAGTATGATAATCTCGTATCAAAAAAGTAATGTCATGATACGAATATTCGCCATGACATCAGTAATCTGAAGGAGCCTAACTGAGCGGAGATTATTGAATTAATATCGCATTAGACTACTTCGCAGTGTATCTCCTCGAATATCATCGTCATATCATAAGTTCACTCAGATCCAGGTATAGGATATATCTCACTCACAGAGGATCACCGAACCAAAACAGAACAAGAAATAACAAACAAATCAAACCAAAGCAGAAAATAAATCAAAGTAGGTTGAACTCGCTAAGAGATTACTCCCAAGCAGAGTCACCATTTTTCTGTAGCGGTAAAATCATGAGTGTAAGCTATCGGTTAACTTAACTCAAGGTAAACAGAGTTTCCACCGCGCTTTTGTTTTATTCCAAGAGGAAAAGGAAAAAGAGCGAATAAATCTTGATGAATCTAAAAGCAAAAATCTAAAAGAATCAAGCAGAGAACGAGTAAGGGGTTTGGTTATAAATTAGGAAGGTTTTAAGCATCCAAAATGTCTGTGGTACTCCACGGGAGCCTTTTGAAAAATTTATTGCTTTTGGTATGAAAATGGTTTGATAGAAGAGATTGAAGAGATAAGAAGATAAATGTTTTTCAAGATTTTTGTGTTTGACGAGACTCGTGTCTCATGCCTACGTACCCACAATGTGAAATGTAAGATCAAAACCTCGTAGTTCGTGGTACAAATAGTGAAAATGGTGTGTTAAATTGATTTCAAAATGAAAAGGCAAGTAGTCATTCTTTAGAGAATAATTCCGCTAGAAAGAATGAAACATATCTAAACATATAAAAATGGTTAAAAGGAAAAGTGCACGAGGGCACAAAAAGGATTGGATGAGTTTTGTATCTTTTAAAGTGTTTTTGAAAAAAGTGTCAATATGCTTATGTAGTTTACCATTTATTGAAAAATGAAAGAAAAGGTAAAATTACTTGACCTAAGTCAAGGTTTGTTTATGAAAGTGGTTATAGTTTAAAAACAAAGAAAGTTTTGAAAATAGAGAGAAGTTTTGAAAATTAAAGAAGTGAGAGGAGATGAAGAGGCTATCCTAAGACTTAAAGTAAAAGCTAAAGTAAGGACGATCTAACCGCATGACGAGCACTCTTCAAAGCATAAGCAACAAAAGGACTCCATCCTCATAAACAAGTGAGCCAAATAAAGGCTAATGTCTCAATACCATAATAACTCGAGTAAAGGGGATGATCCTAAAATCTAAGTCCAAAACTCCAAGTCCAATGCAAAGAATAGTAACCATAGTCCAAGATAAAGATCACAAGTCTTTTAGATTAATAAATTTGTGTCCAAATGGACAAAGAAAAAAAACAAGGATATATGAACGTAAGCATAAACAATATGATGAATGATAAAACAGAATAAAAGCATAATAAAAGGAGATAAGGGAGCAAGAGATAAAAATAAAAAGGATAAGGTGCGGGAAAGAATTAAAATGTCAATGTAGTAATAGTATTAATGATATGTACACAATAATAGTATGGTGAACTTAATCATCTACAACCAAAGTAACTGATTCCACTTAGTATCTTACACTATAGTGATTAATCGAGACGATTAGATCCAAATTCAATAAAACTTGAAAGAAGATTGGGATACCCAAAGCAACTACGCATCAAGCTTCAAAAGTCGTGGATCTTAACGTAAATGACCAATCACTTTGGGATTACGCGACCAACACGAGGTCCGTTCAACGAAAGTGCAAGTATCCAATTGGATTTATTCCAAAATAGGGACGTATTTAGGTCTATATTAAGTAATCTCCGAGTAATTTACAAAGTAATTACCCTACAAATGAGGCCGACTAATACCAATTAAGGTAAACGATATTTGTGTTAATACATGTTAGAGAGACGATATAGTGGATCATCCTCCGAAAAAATGTCACACGAAAAGAAAAAGTGGTAACGGTATAATCTTAATCGAGATTTCACATTGATTTATCAAAGGCAACCTATCACAATTTCAAAGTATGGAGAATGATCCAAATGACCATTTATCTATAGATTTGAAATAATGAAGATTAAACATCTTTGAAAATCAATAATCGTCGAATCAGCAATCTCATCGACCAAAAGAAAAGAGATGAAAGAAAGTGGATCTAACATGTATGATCCACACAACCAACAAATCAAAATAAAATCGCTAAGAAAATGGATGAAAACCACAAGAAAAGAAATAAAAAATTTCTAAAGGTTTTTTTTTGTTAATTTTTTTTAATAAGAAGTTTAATATCAAAACAAAGAGTAATCAGAAAGAATTCTTTAGAAAAACAAATTTAGAACCAAACCTTTAAAACAAAATAATGAATAAAATCATAAAAAAATAAAAATAAGAATAAAAGCCAAGGAAGAGGTGTTGCGCAGGATAGGGGTCTGTGTTAGTAAAACAATAGATCCAATTTGTTTTTGTTTTAAAAAGTCCAAATAAAAAAATTTAATAACTAAAGTTATAAAAAAAAGTAAAAAAGGAAGAAACACTATTCATCCTTTGTTTTTCTTCCTCATGAAGGTAATGCAGAAACACTATTCATGGCGGAAGCTAGTGCTTCGTAGCTCCGTCCAATCGAAGCGACAGAGCTCCATTGAGTATCGTTATGATCGGGAGAACGAGATGATTTCAAATATGTGATTGATTCAAACTAATGATGCACAAAGTAAATGAATCGGAACCGCGAAGTTTCGACGAAACTTTCAAACTACCTTCAAATTGGTAAGTAATGCTTCTCAAACTCTTCCTCTCTTATTTGTGTGTTGTTATTGTGTTTTTGTTGATTCATATTGAGGAAGTTATGGATGAATTTCGGATTGAAAAAATTGAAAAAAAATGAAGGAAGATTTCAAATTGGTTTTAAGACTTTGTTTTTATTTGTGCTGGGATTTTGGAGACTCTTCAAGCTTGAATTTGAGAGAGGGAAAGGGTTGAATTTATAGAAGAATGAGTGTATTTGATTATTGTGTTTCACTTTCCTTTCTATTGTGTTCTGGTTCCTGAATTATGCACATCTTTGTTGCGCGGGAATTTAAACTTTGAAGTCACGTTTTCGTTGCTGAAGGGTTTTGATGGTTAGGGTTCACGTTTTAAATCGGCTTGTGCGTGGCATGAAGAAATGCCTTGAAGGCTTGTTGAGTCATTGGTTGAAGTTTTTTTATGTTTGCGGCTTGGGCGGTGTATTAAAGTAGCATCCTTTTTCTTTTTTTCTTGAATAAAGAAGACTTGGTAGCAGCTGATGTACTTTGTAGTATAACATAAAAATCTTGGGATGATTCATGTGATTGTCCGTTGGAGTGGCTGTAGTAGGATTATGATGTAGCTTTTTTTCATTTTTTCCCTTGTTGGTTGTTATGGTGGGCTGAGTCACGGGCCTTTTCTTTATATATATTTTTTTCTAATTTATTTTGTATAAAAAAAATGAAATGGGCTTAAGAAAAAAAGATGTTGGGTATTGGATTAATATATGGGTTTAATTGTTGTAATTGGACAATAATGAATATGCGTTTAAGAAAAAAGAAAGAAAAGAAAAATATATGAATTAATAATGGAAATTGAATATTAAAAATAAAAATGGATGGAATAATCAGGAATTGAATTTATGAAAAAGAACAAAAAAAATTGAAAAATAGAAGAAGAAAAAAAGGATAATGATGTGGATATTTAGTTTATGGATGAAAATAGATATGAAATTGATTATTTAGCCCAAAACCAGTCTTAATTTTTCTTTCACAAACCACTCGATTAAAGCCAATCATGAACTACTGAACAACTTGAAACTGAAATACGGCCCCTAACTTAATTATTTTTGAATCTCTGATCAAATGAACCGAATCACACCAAATTCGTCTGAATCGTTCTCTGGGAAAATAAATCAACAGATGAACCACTGATGAACTGATGAATACTCAATCAAGACAATTTTTCCCGAAACTTCTTATGAATCACAACTTGATAATCTAAAAAAGTCTCCACAACATAACTTGAACTTTGAATACGCATTGTCTTAGAAAAGGCCACTGACACAAATAACTTGCCGTTGAAACAATATTTTGATAGTTTGACCAAAATTAGATCAAACTTCCATCTGAATCAGGCCATGAACTGAACAACCACATTTGATTTGGAAACACTGCATTTTATTTGAAAACCTTGCAACACCTGAACATAGAGAGAGAAGAAGTGAACTGCAACATTTTTTGTATTTTAGTTAGAGATCAAAAAATAAAGGTAAGTAAAAGCACGGTGATCACCTGTGAGGCATAAACCAGCGACCAAAAAGGATAGACAAACCAGTGCGTGATCTTGTTTGTATGCACAATGCAGATGAGATGCGAAAAATCTTAGGGTAAAAAATTAGGATGTTACACTCACCTTTAAGTTTTTGATTATTGTAAACATTTTCGAGTTTTTGTATAAATTTGTAGAAATTGATGATTAGGTATTGAAATACATATTTTACGCATGTTTGGTAATTAATACATTATGAAAAATGTGTTTCATAGTTAAAAGTAATGATCATTGCATTAATTTTGGGGTCTTAGTAGTCTGCATTAGCGCCATTGACGAAAATGAAAGTTGTAGGAAAATTCAAAGATGTATCTCCGTATTTTTTCAATGTTTGGATTCCCAAGAACTGGAGATGCATCTCTATATTTTTTTAGTTTGCTTTTTTTTTTTTTACTTTTCTTACTTGTAGGGTTACTTGTAGTAATTGTTTGTCACTTTTGTGGTTTACTTATATACATTATGCCTGATATAAACGACATGTTGAGACACGACATGATTTCATAACATGCATCTGTCGAGAGGTAAAAAATATAGGTTTTGTAGGCTCATGTACCCTCTAGACCGATTGATGCGGAAGAGATAAATGTCACCTAGTGATGCATCACTTACTCCATATTATTGTAGGAGACAAGTTTCACCTACTCAGGTAGTAGAGGTACCTGAGTCACCGAAGGTACCTCTATCACTATAGGCACCACTAACACCCCAAGCACCCGAGGGACCTCAGGCTGATGAGGCAGTAGAGGTATTGGAGAAGGCTCGTTAGAGTTGTCACTCCTGCCTATTTACCCTGACCATACTACCAAACATGTCGGGGACGGAGATGTAAAATTAGTTGGATTCATTATTTTTAAATTATGTATATTATTATATTACAAGTTTTTTACGATGATTTATTTTTTGTGCAGGACCGTAATCCTCTGAAATGCATTAACCATGGATAGAAGAATATTGGCTTACATCAGCCTACTGATGAGTGGTTTCAGGATACTTTACAACTATCTAGGATGAATGACTTATGCAATACCAGTTATGTTACAATGAACCACGAGATGCATAATGCATTTATAGAGAGATGACATACTGAAACCTCATCATTTCATCTACCACTTGGTGAGATGTCTATCACACTCGACAATGTGCCATGTCTGTTGCATCTTCCGATTAGGGGGAAGCTTTTAGATCATGGGAGGATTAACATATATTAGGCACTTGAGTTGACAGTATACTATATCGGAGTTGACCTAGACGCTGCCTTGAGGGAGTTTGAAGTCATCAAAGGGGCTCATGCTAGGTTTCGATTCCTGGATAAGGTGTATACAGATGTGTTGGTTATAATAGAGCGGGCTATTTGTGATGAGTAACACGTAGGGGCAACATAGAGTGTATGTTATAAGAGTATACTTATTATATTTGGTTGGCACTACCATTTTGTGGACAAGAGTTCCACTTATGTGGATGTCCTCTACCTACGATACTTTGATGACTTTGAGCGGATCCATGAGTACATCTAGCGGGGCACTTGTTTGGTTTACTTGTACTCTAATTTATTTAAGGATTGTAGGCGGAAGACGAAGCATATGACATTTATCATCACACTTTTGACGGTATTATTGGTCTTGTAGTGTTTGTGTGTCATTTTCATTACATTGTTTCAACGCCTTTACTAATGATTTATGTGTTCCATCACTTTTCAGGCTTGGATCCACCAACACTTCCCACACATCTCTGATTGGTCGTGTGTACCGACTTATACTAAGGATATATCGTATGCTTCTACATTTGCCTTACTCATAGGGAACTAGGCGATAAAGCCTTTTCAAGTGTATCTTGATCGCTTGGTAGCAAATGATATGCACTTTAACATCTATGTCATGATGACTTATTTTGACTTCAAATTTATATGTCATTTTTTTGCATATCGATTGTATGGTTTAATACTTATGACATAACAAGAGCCTTAACATTTATAAATCGTCATTTTCATCTGAGTAACCATAAAATTAACTTGTATTGTTTTTACTGCTTACGAAAATGAATCTTTACATCAATAAATATTTAATATGAATCTTTCAAAAATGAATGTAAGATATATATTTTAAAATATTTCAAAAATGTATCTCCAAAATCTAATGACATTTTAGATTTTTCATACCATATTTTTTCATTCCATAGAGTGAACAGAATATCCCCTAAAATAAAGTGCTTCTGTGATAAATTTTTTAGCTAATTATAATCAATTATTAATTTGAATGTAAAATATATCTTGAATTTACTAAAGTTTTCATTTTAATATCAGTAAGGAAATTCATTTAACTATCCTTATTGATGTGTTTAATTAGATTAAAAGTTTAGTAAAAATAATAATAATAACTAGTTTAAAAGTATTTAATTTATCATACCAGCGACTAAGGTTTGCACTTGAAAATAAAATTATCATAATAAAATTTAGTTTTAATAAATGCTTTTTAATTTGTAGATAAAATAACTAAATTAATATTAATTATATATTAATATACATAAATTATTATTATTTAATTATATATTAATATAAATAAATTATTGATATTATAAATTAATAATTTAAAAAAATATATATTTTCTAATTCATAACAATAAAGATATTTTCAAAATTATTTTATGAAGTTGTAATCCGTGACAATAAAGAAAAATTATAAAGAAATTAGAATAGTGTTTAATAAATAGTAAGGATAATTATCCTCACATTTTAGTTATTATAAAATAACAACAACACGTCCTTTCACGATATGCACTAATTTTTCCTAAATTTATATTATCATTAAAATTAATACAATTTAATAAAATTGAATGTTAATATTTTTGACTTTCAAATAATTAATTAGAGTTTATGGTGTGGTGTGCACAACGCGTAAAGGCGGTGTCTTTTGCCTGGACGACGGGCCCGAATCAATAAATAAAGATATAGTATCATGATTGGTTTGTGCCTTTGTGGTGTGCTTCCTTCACAATAATTGAAATGAAACCAACCTGTCAATTTGAACATTCTGCATCACAACTTACAGGCGAAGAAATCAAGTACATGTTAAAGGTACATATATAGTATGTACTATTTATATAAAATAAAGTTAAATGCTTTTCTTTTCCTTTTTTATTTTATCTTTTATTTATTATAAATCTTTTTAACAAATAATTACAGATTTCAAATTTATTTTTAAATAAAAATAATTTTTCTCTCACTCGGTGATTGTGATTTTTAATATGGTCAGAAAGAATGAGAATACGAGAGAGTAATTATTGAAGGTGAAAATGATAGATTATTCGTTAATGAGATATCTAGAAAAACTAATTTTCAGAAAAAACTAATATATGTAAAGCAGTCTTCGATTACGCCAAAGTTGTAACCGGTTACACGTTGCTTATGTTTAATATTGCCAAAGAGGTGTAACCGATTACAATGTTGTCTCGTTTGAATTATACTTTTTCACTTAAAACATCACTTTAATTTATGTGCTCCAAATCTTCTATGTTAGTAAGTTTCTTCAATCTCTTGAATACTTCAATCAACACTCATTTGGTCAACAAATCAGTTATTTGGTCTTCAGTTCTACAATACCCCAACTTCAATCTTCCTTCACTAACAAGCTATCTTAAGCAGTGAAACTTCGTCTCAATATGTTTACTTCTCCCATGTTCAATGGATTCTTAGAAAGATTCATAGTAGAAACGTTATCAACCATGTGTGTTACAACTTCACCATCTCCGTTGCACAACTCCTTCAACTATTTCATCAACCATACGGCTTGGCACGCATACGACGAAGTTGCAATATACTCTGCCTCACAAGAAGAGAGTGTCATTATCGGTTCCTTCTTCGAACAACATAAGATTGGTGTTTCTATGAACACAAAGATGTATCCACCTGTGGATTTTCTATCATCTTTATCTCCATACTAGTTGGAATCGGTATATCCGAGTAAATTGTACTTTTCTGCCATTATTCGTTGTGGGAAACAAAATTTCGCATCCAATAGAACCTTTGACATATCTTAAAATCCTTTTGACTATTGTGAAGTGAGACACATTCAATCTCTCCAGGAATCTGCTCACAATTTCGACACTAAAGGCCAAATTTGGTCTCGTATTACACAAGTAATGTAAGGATCTAATCAGACTCAAATACTGAGTTGAATTAACATCATACTCATGCTCATTCTTTGACAGATGCGACCTTGTTTCAATAAGAGTGATGGCAACATTACAATGTTCAATTTCAAATTTCTTCAAAATCTCAAGAGCATACCTTCTTTAGTGCAGGAGCAGTCTTTTCTTGGCCTTGTAAAATTCAATGCCAAGGAAGTATGTCATAAGGCCAAGGCCGGTCATCTCAAATCCCTTCATAAACTCGCCATTGAACTTAGAAATGCACCTTTCATCGTTGTCTGTAATCAACAAATTATCCACATAGAGACAAAGAATTATCATCCTTTCGTTTGCATCCTTCACCACATACATACCATCTTCGGATACACATTTGTTAAAGACCAACTCTTTCAAGAAACCATTTATCATCTTGTTCCATGCTCTTTGAGCTTGTTTCATACTATACAACACCTTATTCAACATATAGAACTTTGATTCATGATTTTTCACAATGAAACTCGGGGGGTTGCTCCACATATACCTTCTCTTCCAACTGTTCATTCAAAAATGCATATATGACGTCCATTTGATAAATGGACCAATTGTTGTTGTTTGTAATCCCAACAACCAAGCAAATGATCTTAACTCTTGCTACCAGTGTGAATACTTCCTCGAAGTTTATTCCCTACTTTTGTGGAAATTCCTTAGCTACCAATCTATCTTTTTGCTTCACAACCTCTCCTTTAGCATTTTCTTTGACCTTGTACACCCATCTCACGCCTATAGGCCTTTTTCCTTAAGGAAAGTCAAATAGCTCCCAAATTTTGTTTTTTCTCAACCAGTTACAGGTTGTTGCACTTCCTTTATTTCGTTAAAAACAACATCCATGCTAATCATGGTTCTCCTGTTTGATACATCATATAACTTGTAACCACCGGTAGAGTGATACCCTACAAGTATCATCAATTATCCCTTGTCATCAAGCTTCTTTCTAAGTTGATATGGCACATGACGATATGCCACCGAACCAAACACTCTCAAGTGACTCATATTCAATTTAAATATAGACAAAGAATCTTCCGGTGTGACATTTTCCAACTTCTTTGTAGGGCATCTGTTCAGCAAATAAGTGGTTGTAGAGACGATTTCTCCCTAGAATTATTTCGGCAAGTTATTTCCCCTTAGCATGCTCCTTACCATGTTCTTCCTCTCGGCAACACCATTTTGATGCGGTGTGTAAGGATTTAACCTCATGTATGAGTCCCTTTTGATCACAAAACTTCCCTAAAATCATGAGACATATTCGCCTCAACCATTCATTTTGAGAATTTTCATTTTGTGACCATTTTTTCCTTTCAACCATGTACTTTAACTTCTTAAACACCTTCAGTACCTCATATTTTCTCTTGAGAAAGGAGAGGTATTGATTGCGACTTTACGTGTTTGGTCGGAATGATACTGCAAGCATACATGGTATCGCGTAGTTTTAAAAGATTGTCGAACCCACAGGGATTGAGTCAGAAGGGAGTGTCCTATAATTGCGGTGTAAGGCTAAAGCTGAAGGTTGTCACGGGTAAAAGTAATAAAGAAATAATTAAGAAAGGAGTTTTAACACAAATAGAGGAAACGAGATTGTAGAATGATTTATGGGGGTCCTTAGGGACTCTATAGGATATGAGGCTGAAATGAATGTTGAAGTTGTTCTGACGGAAATACCAATCTAAAGGCTTGATCTCACACTCTCGCTCTATTGACCAAGCCACGCCCGATAATCCCACGATTTTTCTCTCGCTCGCACGGTAATTAAATGGCACTCTTTGAAAACGGGTAAGACCGAAAAGAATACCTAAAGCGCTCTCGTTGTGTTTAGGTTCCAGTGTTCTGTGCCTACTATCTGACGCGTACCTCAAACTTTCGCTCTGTTGGACTCGTCTTAGTGCATTTCTTATTGTCGTGACTAAATGTTGTTAAGCAGCCTCTCGCCGTCGCGGCTAGGCTGCCTAAATTTGACTTAGACAACAAAACCAGAAATTCAAGCATGTGAAAAGTTTCGGTTATCCTACTAAGTCCCGTCGAGACGACGATCCTCAATCTACGGGCTCATACAAATCTAGCCTATCATGGTTGATTTTAATGTTAACATATTCATGTCACTGAATTTAGAAATAAACATATTAACTTGATTTTAGTAAAATTTTGTTTTAAGGTTTTTATGAAAAGTTTATGACATGAACATACAATATGCAGTAAATAAACATACAAAGTAAAATTAAATAAAGCAATAAATTATAACCTGAAAATAAATGAAAACTAAACTTATATTAATATGAAAGGATCCAATACAACAACGGAAATGGAAAATAAATGATACAAATGGTGTGATAATCACTCAGTGTGAGCAATTATCACTATGACTATGTAATCAAGTGGTTCGGTAGAATTTCGGCAGAGCTTTCGCAGGGTATTGATCTCATACAAAAATGCAGGCCTGAAGGGTCCTATTTATAGAGACATGCTTGGCTCCAAAACGGTTACTTGATTTCAATTAAAAAACGAGCGAAAATTGGTGTGAACTGCTTCTGGAACTGCTCCCGCAATGCATGGCGAACGCCATATGCCAATAACGAACTCCATTGGGTTGCTAACAAAAAATCTGACACTTAAGAAAAATGGGTAACGCCATTCGGTCCCTTTGAGGGAATGGAGAACGCCATTCACCCAGAGGAGGCATAAAGCTGCATTTTCTTCCTTTCTCAGCTGCTTTGCCATAATTTCTTGCTCTTTTCTTTGATCCAACTTATTTAGGTCCTGAAAACACAAAGCAAATAAAACATAAGTGAAATGGTACGAAATGCAACGAAGACTCGATAAAAATATGACTAAACATGCATGAAATGAGTCGAAATAACCTATACGAAATCGAGTCATCGGGTATCGTATGCTCAAGTTTGTTTTCCTCCTCCCACATGTTTTCTCCTTATGTCCAAAATGAAAAGTAGTTTTTTCTTCTTTCTTGTTAGAGACGTTCAGAGTATTCTGTGAAAGGGTCAGTCCAAACACGTGAGAGAGAATAAAGGTGAAACGCGTTATTGATGCTCATTGGAGGAGTCATCGGATCCCCCTCTTTTAATCATTTTCCTTTCTTTTTTATTTAAGTCTTAATTCTGATTTTATTTGATTGATTGGTAAACATATGGATAACAAATGTGGACCATTGATTATCTCAATTCAAATCAAAGGCCATGATTAAATCATAGAAGCATACATTGTTAAAGAATTTAAAAATACCTAGAATGCCCCTTCTAGATGTTTTAATTGATTAAAATCAATTTAAGTCCATTAAAACAAATAAAATTCACATCTCTTAAAATAACCACAATAAAATTAAAAGGCAAAATAACACTAAAGGTCCTTTAAGTTATTTTAAATTACCAAATTAGTCCTTTAAATTTTTTTTGTAACGATTAGGTCCTTTAAGTTTAAAATCATTTGCATAGTTACCTTTTTTTAAAGTTCCATTACAAAAATACAGATGTGGCAAAAACGGAGTTGAGGTGACCTTTAACTCAGATGATGTGTCATTTTATTTTATATTTATTTTTTAATTCTATGTGAATTTTAGTTTTAATTTTTTTTTTTAAATTTAAATTTTTTTCTTTTAAATTTTTAATTTATTTATTTTATTTGTACATCAGTCAAGATTAAAAATATATGTAATATGATTGTTATTTTTTTAAGCATAAAAAAACAAGTCATATTAATAAAGTTTTTGTATCCAAGCGTACTCATTATAGGTACATTATGATAGATGATACATAATATAAATTTTAATTTTAATTGTCATCGTTGGTGACGACGACAGCAGGGCTTACAGCGGTGGTGGCGGTGACGACGACAGTAGCTTCAGCGGCAACAGAAGCAGATGGTGGATAGGGAGGGTGTGCAGAGTGGCAGTTTCCAGTTTCCGACACACTCTGGAAGAATGTTGCCTCTTCCACCAGCATCCAGCATCATGAACATGGAAGTGAAGATGAGCATAACAATGAAGATGAATTTTGTCATAGTTGGTGGTATTTAAATAGTATGTGGTATTGTCATTGTATGGGACGTGAGTGTTACAAATTAAAGTATAATTGATATATTCTTTTACACTATTTTAACACTTAAACATTTACATGTATTTTAATTTGTTTGTCTTTCACATGCTTGAGTGTTTCTTCTAATATTAGTAAGTATCCAATGGTGCATGTATGTTTTATCTGTTTCTAGGATAAGAATGTGGGTAGTTATTGTAGGATGTGTGGATATGGTATAGAACATGTTCATGTCATGTCATAGAATGTCAATAGACATCCTAAATTAATACACTCTCAGTGCATACTCTACATATGATTAGGTACTAGTAGTTCCTTCAGTAAAATTATAGTATTAGTAAGATTGCTTATGTTGACTTTTATAACTTGTTTAACATTTACTTTTTTGGCTGATACATTAGATTATTTAATATTTATTCTGTGTTATGCATTAAAAACTAGAGAACACATTTAAATGAAGCATATGTGATAATAGATTTCAATCTATTTCAATTTTTACTCAAATATACAAATACACAATGAAAATCGTTATGGTACCTGGGAAAAAAAGTCCTGATATTTTAGGTGCCTCATGATGCTTTTAATCATTTAAATATTTACCATAATTAAATTTATTTATTTATTTTAGAAAATCAAAGTTCACAATAAAGATTTTTAAATAGTTGCATCGTTTCACAATGAATGTTGGTGGTTCTGTTGATGTTGTTAATTTACACTGTCAAAGTGAATGCTCCTTTTGGTGTTGATGTCAGTGTTTCACCTAACAAACTTGTTTTCAGCAGTGAAAACAAAACTCAAGCTTGAGGTCACATTTGCTAGAATTGGATGTGGTGGTTCTCAGAGTTTTGGGCCATTGGAATGGAGTGATGGAGTTCATATTGTGAGGAGCCCAATTGCTGCTAGATGGAGCAATGGATTCGCATTAGCATCCTTTTGATTTTCACTATGTAACAATAATGTGTTTTTCCATACAAGATTAAGGTAACTATAGTTTTGCATATTATCGTGTCCATCTAATATGCACCAGTATGGCAGCATTGCACCAACATCACTACAATGAAATTGGGTGAACATGACAACATCTATTTTGGTGAATTAAAAAATAGATATTTTTTTTTTTATAATTGAACAAGATCACACGTGTATAACATATCATCAGGGCCGACCCAACATATCTCGAGGCCTAAGGCGAAATTTAAAATTAAATATTTTTAATATAATAAAAATATTTTCTTAAAAATTAATATATTTTAAATTTTTAGGATGTAAAAGCATTAAATTATCATAATTAATTTTATTTAACATTTTATTTTTAATTGATAGTAAAATTAATTAATCTAAACATTCTTCTCACTATTTAAAAAATTTTAATTGAAAAACAACGTTAAATTAAAAAATATATATAATTTCTCCTATTTCTTAAAAACTAAAAAAAAAATCATAAATGTGATATCTAAATTAATAAATCAAAGAATACAATTCTAAATCGGTGTTATTATTATATATTTTAAAATATGTTATTATTTAATTGACATATTAAATAATTTAAAAAATATTTTTAAAAATTAATTTATTAAAACTAAATAAATATAAAAATAAAATTTGAAGCCCTAGGCGATAACCTTGGTGACCTACCCTTAGGGCCGACCCTGCATATCACACGGTATTAGACGATGAATGAGGCCAGTATAAAACAACATCATCAATTATTTAATATTTAAAATAGTGTAAAATAACGCATCAATTTATTTTAATTTGTAACACTCTTATCCATATGTTTTTAAAATATAACAATCTGGTTTTTTTAGTCTTGACTGGTGTGCAAATAAATAAATAAAAAATTTATAAAAAAAATCTAGAAAAAATATTTAAAAAATTCCATAAAAATAAAAAACAAATAAATAAAATCCACGTGGAATAAAAATAAAAAATAAAATAAAATGACACATCATCACTGTTAACTGCCACCTAAGCTCTGTCAATGCCACATATATATTTTCTAATTGAAGTTTTAAAAAAGGTTAACGATGTAAAAAATTTAAAACTTAAAGGACCCAAATGTTAAAAAAAATCTTAAAGGACTAAAGTGGTACTTTTAAATAACTTTAAGAGTGTGTTTGGATGATGTAATTGAGAAATTTTAAGGAATTCAAAATTCTAGGTAATTCAAATGATTCAATTAGAATTCATTCAATTTTAAATTCTTTTGTTTGGATAGACTATTAAAATGATTCATTAAAAAAATGGACAATTTTCATAAGTTTTAAATTATTTTGGTCAAATCTAAAATATGAAAAATATGGACTAATTTGCAATTTTTGAAAATTTAAAGGACCAATTTGTAAAATTTAAAAATTATTATAGATTTATTTGCAATATTTTTGAAAATTTTGGGGGTGAATTTGAAATTTTCGTAAAATATGAGGATCTTCTTGCAAAATTTGAAAAAAGTAATAATAAACAATTTAACATTCATATTATATAGAGTGATGAATCAATTTGAAATTCTCTACTTTTTGGTGTCATTTTAAATTTTTTAAATTTAACATGAATAAAATATTCCACAAATTTACATTATTTTAACAATTCTCCATATTTTTTATCCAAACAATGGATTTTGGTCAAGTCATTTCAAATTCCCTCAAAAAATTATTTTCCCTCATTAAAATGCTCCATCCAAACACACCCTTAAAGGACTAAAACATGTATTTTGCCAAATTAAAATGAAAACATGTATATTTCTATTTAATTTTTCTGAATCTTTTGACAAAAGAATTAAAAAAAAAGGACTCAAAATGAACAAAAAAAGTGCACAAAAATGCTCGAAAAATTAAAATGAATCCACTAAAATGATCAACTCGAAGTATACTTCTCGAAAACATATAGAGTTTGATCAAATTTTGAAGTAAAAAATGACTGGTTAAATAGGCTCACACTGATCAAGATCGACTGAAAAAGTAGTCGAAAAATAAAATGAGCATGTCAGGTTAAACTACTTGAAACGTAGATTAATAACAATGACACATGCAAGCTTGATCTTTAAATTTTTCACTTGATAATGTTACATATATTTGAGAATTGATCCAACTGGTTTGTTTATAAATGCGGAATTTTTTTCTGGTTGACATTTTAAGCACCATGTGGAACGAAATGCATGTTGTGATGAGTAAATGATGTAGATGTCTTATGAAGCACTGATTTACTGACTGAGGAATTATGAATAGACAATCAAATACAAATGAATCACTCTTGGATAATTTGCCCCTAATTCTCAATAACAATAAAAATCCTACAAAGATCAGATGACAATAATACTTTTGATTGTCATCCTTTGGACCTCTGAAACATGATACAATGGGATGGACGATGCACTGAGATTGAAAAGACAAGCCTTTTAACTTCTTGATCAACAGATGACTGAATGAATGTCATCAAGTCAAGATAAATTGCCCGAACTCCTAATTTTTTTATCTAAAATTAAAAAACTCGGTAAATTTTAGGGTATGACAAAAAGATTTGCATTTTTTTATGATGTGGAGTACAAGAATTTACTTGATTTTTGCATTCATAGTAATAAAATAGGTCATCGTGTGGACAATTGTAGGTTTACAAAGAAAGTGGATGTCTCAAATGGAATAGAAAAATATAGTAACAAGATTAATCATGAACTTACCAGGTTTTTCTGCTAAAGACTAAGACATTTCCAAATAAGGGAAATTTTATTCTTAAAATCCTTTGTAACAATGTGCTAGAAATGATCCATGTGGTTAAAGGAAATAACATGGTTGAGCAGCCTGAACCAATTAAAAATCAAAAGGAGAAAGTCATGGACTTGGAATTTCTTAAGACCCATGTATTTATGAATGATGACTTCGTTGATATCAACTCATGGGATGTTGAGATTGTTGATGAAACTCGGTCTTATGAAATAAATGATAATATTGAAAATGCCAACGACCCTAAAATCAAACAAAACATGAAATTTCTTCATGACTCATGGGCTAACATTATTGATAATGTACAACCTAATGGCCTATTGGATGATGTGATTGACTCCGAGATGGAATAAGAATAGTTTCAAATGGCCACGTACAAATCCTAAAAAGAATAAATTGAGGCAAAAGACATGGGCAAAAAGCATGTTTGCAACTAGGTTAAAACTGGTATTATCAAGCCTTCTTTATGAAGTACTTATTTTAGAGTTCAATAAGCCTCGTGTTGATGTAGTACAACAAAAGTAAGTATTTGTGTTTATAATCTCCACAAGGACTATTGCGATATTTAAAATTCATTCAATAAATATCCATAATTTTAATCAAAGTATTTGAAAAAATTTGTTTGTTTGATAACTAATTTAAAGTAACAGTAAATTAAAATAATATTTTTAACAAATTAAATTGAGTTTTCTAAGGATAGATTTCATTATCCTATCATCGTACATCCTCTTGATCAGTTATATGTATGTGTGTGAATATGTATGCATATTTGTATGTGTATGTGTATATGTGTGTTCCGTTTAGGAACCAGAAATAGATGCAGCTGGAGAACCGATGATCTTAAACGATGACTCTGGTCTCATTTATAGTGGTGTGGAATGGAACTGCATGGTTAGCACTCCAACTTCCACGCCAGTTCAAGATTCAAAATAAATATAGCGAAAATGGATATCAAATGTTGTACCTTGTTCTTATCATGTTAATTGTTTTTATACTTTAGGTCAAGTGTAGTGGATTTGAGATATGTAAGTAGAGATTGCACCTAAGAGAGGGATGAATTAGGTACTTTGATCCATTTTTGGTTTATTGAAATTATGATTTTAACTTTCTGGTTTGGTGATGATTTAGAAAGAGGTAAAGTGCAGATATGTAATGTACACATTGATGTATCCTGATTCCCCTCACAATTTGATAGTACATCCAAACCCCTTACGCGGTATGAGATTTCACTAAGTGTTTAGAACTTATTACAAGCCTATCATTACCATTATACACAAGTTCCTAACTCAATCAATAAGGATAATCCTCTTATGATCTTTACAAAGTGAAATAAGAGAACAATCATCTCTTTTTCACTCTCTTACTTCCAACAATCCTGGACAACAATGTATTCACACTAATCTAAATTTTATATACAAGATGATGAAGTTAGATAAAATGTATCAATTACTAGAATTCATTTTCTCTATCAAGTAAGCAATTCAAAATATGTTGTATAAGTGCTAAGAACTAATGTTAAAAGTTTAAATGATGCAATGAAGATTTATGCAATAAGTTTCACACAAATTTTTTTATCACAAAACACTTGTGTGAAAGTTTGAGAGAGTAATGATTTTGAATTGCAATGAAAGAGGAAAGTATTCAAAATCTGATAAGTATGGTATTTATAGTACCTCAATACCTTTTTGTATGTACATGCAATTATGGAAAAGATATCATGCTTGAGGGATGAAAAAATAAATTTTTTAAAATCAAATTTTGAATGAAAAATGTCACTGCTTCAGTGGTAATCGGTTACCAAAAATGGTGTAACCAGTTACACCTGAAGCGGTATAAAAAAATTAAAAAATTTGTGTGTGTAACCGACTATTAGAAATGGTGTAACCGGTAACACCTGACATTGCCAAACTAATTATGCAAAGTTACGTTCATGTAATTGGTTACCAAGAATGGTGTAACCGGTTACACCTGAATTGAAATTGAAAAATACCTCAAAAATTAGTATCAACCAAGTTCCAAAAGATTTAAAAAAAATGTATGCATATGGGAAATGATCAACAAGATTTTTCTCTAGCACTTAAGTATTAACATAATGAAATTGCAACTTGTACCTCAAAAGTACGTGATCAAACATAAAATCCCAAAGCTAGTTTTTCATGATATTGAACACTTGATGCTTTAGCTTTGACCATGAGACTTTTTCCATTCTTTGGCTATGACCATTGTATTCTAATTTGTCTTCATCAAAACCAATAATTGGAGAAGCTTGACTTCACTAGATAAAGTGGACCTTGGTCAATTGGACCTTTGTCCGGTCCAGAACAGTCCCCTTTAAGGATTTGTTGGGCACTGAAGGAGCAGGGGAAATCCTTAAATATCATTGACTGGATTCTATGTTGTGGTCTGATGTGAAATGGAACTGAAATGCTTGGAATCTATTTTTTGAAAAGGTAATGGGGAACATGCACTTTTAATGCAGTTCCATCATTGAAACACTTATTCATCCTTTTTCTGACATGTGCAATGATGTGACCAGCTAGGGTATGACATAATTTACATAGTATTTGAGTTCACTCGAGTTGGCATGTATCCACGAGTGTAAATCTAGTTGTTGATCTTATAATTTCTTTCCATAATTGGTCTTGATCTTTCAACTGTTGTTGCTTATAAAATAATGAGTTAAGTACTTAGAAGCAGACAATTACTTTCTAGAAAAACATATTTGTTCCTCCTTCCTTAAGATTATCACTAGAAGCAATTCAGTTTCCCTTTAAATTTTTTGCCTTCTTTCATTACTCCTGGTTCACAAGTCTCCCATAATTATGTATCCTTGTAACTCAAACTTTACCTTAAGTATTTCCTTTTTCTAGTCAAAATAAGTGATAATATTGTTGATTTTGGGGGTGATTATGAAGTTGAAACATCAACTACTTCTGAAATGGGGGCATCCCCTAATCATTATATTCATTCTCTTAGTATTGATCTTATAAGATCAAAAATCATAACCTTATCTAAAGATTTTGCGTCAGAAATGGTATTTGGGAATTCCATTGAAGAAGAAATTTATTTTGTTGGGTCGTTAGACTCCCTTATATTAAATGTTGGAGGAAGAATAAGTTGAGCCTAGGTCCCTATGCGCCTCATATCTTTTCAAAATAGGAGGTACGAGGCAACTTGCAAATGAGGGAACATGCTAGAGATTTCATTCAACTTTGTTTGTAGAATGAAGGTTGTAATCCTAGTGACACTGATGTGTTGGACCACTTAAGTCTTTGAAGACGGTCAGGTGTATCAGAATATGCCTAGGTATATGAAAAAATAGCAGAAACTTTCTCAACTCTTAGCACCAAGTCTAACATAGATGCAACTGGCATTGTGGTCGGAGACTCTTTGGAGTGGTTGGTCCTTCCCGTGTTAGGGGGAAAAAGACTATGAAATTCTTTTAATGATTGCATGGTCTTGTTTTATGAATCAGTGCCAAATTTGAGATAGTCGTCCTAAAATATTTAAAAGTTGCTCATTCCAAGCCAATGTTTTAAAAACCAGACTGGACCGACCGGTCGAACAAGGAACCGGTCTGGTTCAAATATTGGATCACTCATGTCATTGAACCGGTGTGGACCGGTAAAAATTGGTGTAAACCGGAAAAACCGACGATTTTCATAAACCGGGGGTTTAATTACATTTTTTTACAAAATTAATTTTTATTTTTTTTAATTAAAAAAATAAATTAAAAAATGAAATAAAAATAAAAATAAAAATTAAAATTAAAATATAAAATGAAATAAAATATAAAATTAAAATTAAAAAATAAAAAATAAAACAAAGTAATGATATCATTGAGGAGTAAACTGTTGCGGATGCGGTTGATTTCACTACAGATTATTTTAATATTAAAGAATGAGATTCCAACATTGATAAACATTGGAGTTATATTGCTATAAATATTTAATTAAATCATGTTGCAATTAGACTTTGTAATTTTATACTATTTTGTTATGTATGATACCTTTGTTTAAATTTTGAATTTAGATTATGAACTTGTGAATTTATGATATGATATTTAAAAAAAAATTAAGTGTTAGTTATATTTTGTAGAGACTGAATCATGTGATTCAACCAATTTTATATCTATATAGTTTTTTTATAAAGACCGATCTATTTAACTGAGTTATCTGGTTTAATCTGGTTTGATCATGCGGTTCGACCAGTAACTCAATGGTTCAACAAATAAACCAGTGGTCCAGTACCCTCATCGGTTTGATGACCGGTCCGGTTTTTAAAACATTGTTCCCAACTTCATCTAAGGTCGTGTGCATACATATGGGTCTTCCGACTGTGTGTCGAGTACAAATCCTGAAAGCCTCTCTTAGCTTTTTTTTATCTTTTTTATCCAAGGTGTACTTCCATGGATAACTTTCATAACATGGGGCTTATATATATAAACTTGGTCAACCATTGGTTTGATCCCTTTACTCTAGATTGGGGAGACTTCTTGGGATGTTTTTGTCGATAAAACCTTTCATCCTAACATCCCAATTTGTCTTTTATTATCTTCTTGTCGATTCTCCTTGCTCCTATTGAGTTTTGTACCAAATGTATTGATCCAAACTCCATTTTAACCGGTCTTCTCACTTCTTTTGTACCAATCCATGTTCTCTTTCTCTGGACGAGGTGATGATGAATGAGGAAATGCAATCTTGGTTTAAAGGGCTTGGCTATGAGGATGGGTTCAGCCCTGGTGATGTGCTTTTACCAATGTGGGTAAAATGATAATTGATACTCATACTATCTTGAGTGTAGTTAGCAAAGAGGAGATAAGGAAGATTTTTGGTGAGAACGAAGTCTTCGTGCCTTTTTTACATGCGTGATTGCATTTTGAAGATAACACGGACAAAGTAAGCAAGTTAAAGTTGTTTCACAACCTAAGAAATGCCCAAGGTATTCAAATTGTGGTGAATACTGGGACTTTTGCCTCTGGCGACAAATGTTCATGTTTCGGTTTCTTATCCTCCCCCGATTATAGAGGCTTACTTATGCTTTCAACGTGGATCATCTTGTGAACATTGCGGCCACTTTAAAAGTGGGAGGCCATACTTGCCTCCTATTTAGATGAAGAGAGCTCGGAATGAGGAATGAAACTCTCCTCAAACTGAGTGTTCTCCAAAATAGATCCAAGTTGTTGAGGGATGTGCTTCCGGGAAGATATCTCCCTTTGTTAAGATACCAGATGTTTTATCTTCCTGAATTCCCCGCTCTCATGAGGAGGCACCTATTATTGTTCTGATGTCAGGTGTATCCTTCGTCCATAGGAATATTCAATCACTTTAGGATTTATGTTGATTATTTTTTATGAATTCTAACACACGTGCACACACACACACACGCGCGCGTGCGCACATGCGTGTACTAACACATGTTGGTGGAGAGTTTGGAGATTAAATGGTCTAGAAGGGGGTTGAATAAACATATCCCTTTATGTTATTTTAAAGTACCAAGTTAGTCCTTTAAGTTTTTTTGTAACGATCAGGTCCTTTAAGTTATTTTAAATTAATAAGTTAGTCCATTAAGTTTGTTTTGTAACGATTTGATCCTTTTTTGTTTAAATCTTTGTTACAATAAATTGCAAACTCATATACCATTTGAATTGGTTTTTCGTATTGATCATGAATATGTAATTAGTTATGCGTTTGATTGTGTATTTTGATCGGATTGATGATTTTTCATTATGTATTTTGTCTTTTTTACCTGATTCTCATGAACCATAACTTGTTTGAAAAACTTGATTCCATATTTATGATCAGCCCGAAAAACCAGTTCAAATGGTATATGAGTTTGTATCAGAGATTTAAAAAAAGGATTAAATCGTTACAAAACAAACTTAAGGGACTAACTTTTTAATTTAAAATAACTTAATGACCTGATCGTTACAAAAAAAACTTAAAGGACCTAAGTGGTACTATTAAATAACTTAAAGGACTAAAACATGTATTTTACCTTAAAAGTATTTATTTTATAAAATCAGAGTTTAATAAAATATTGTGCAAATGGTAGGTATACGCTAAAACATAGCAGATGATTTGGAAAACAATATGTTTCAATGTCTATCAAAACTATATGAGACAATAAAATCTGAAGGTGAGAAAAATACACAAGGGTGTTGAATTCTGTTATCCAACTTATGTTTCTTTTGAACAGAGTTCAGATTCTAAACAATATATTTAGATTCTGATAAGAATGATGTAACGAAATAATAATCAGAAGCAAGTAAATGAAAAATGAACACGCAAAATTTATCTTGTTTTAGTCCCCTTGCAGCACAAGAGAATTTCCACTATAATTAATCAATGATTACAATTGCTTATGCCCTCAAGCATAAGACTTTCCTTTGCTTAGGCCTATAACCTAAGACTTGCTTGCTTAATCAGCACCTGATCAAGGCTTCCTATTTAGATCCTCAGATCCTAAGACTTCATGTTTATACCCTCAAGTACAATACTTCCTGCTCAGACTCACAACCTATGAGTTTCTTGCTTAAATTACACGGATTCAAGACTTCCTGCTTATACCCTTAACTTCCTTGCTCAGATTCCACGAATCTAAGACTTCCATACTTAAACCGCTTGTATTCAAGAATTTCTGCTTATACCCTCGAGTACACGACTTTCATGCTTAGATTCCACGAATTCAATACTTCCTTGCTTAAACACCTCAGATTCAAGACTTTCCTGCTTAATCAATAATTTGATCAAGGCTTCAATGCTCAAGCACATAGCAAAATAATTACTTAGCTCAAGCTCATAGTAAGAGACTTTGATGCTCAAGCACATAACAAGAGACTCTCTTTCTAAACTACTAAACAACTTGTTTAGCAGAATAAATAACAAGGCGTACTTGATATACAATCAGAGGTACATGGCAATAACTATAACAAAGACCATATCACTTAAGATTTATAATATATTCAATTTTTAAGAAATCTTAAGGCTTTGTACAATTTACAACAAATAACAGAAATTATGTATACTCAATGTTGTTGTTGATCTTGTTATTCTTCCATTTTGATAGAAGCGTAAAACACTCCTTTTTCTAATTGGCCCTCTTTCTTTTTTCCTTGTTTTTTCTTTAAATTAAATCTTCAACTAATTAAATATCATATACAAAAGAATAGCATTGGAATACATAGCTTGCACAAGTGTCTTTATTATTCCATAGTACTAAGAGAAGTTGAAGATAGATACACAAAAAGATCTTTATCCACTGTGTATCACGTTTAACCATAATATCTTCCATGTGAATTGTACTATAGATCCGTTGAGAGTGGATATATATATATATAATTCATGTTAACTCTCCTTAAGCCACGTGAACATAAACTCTAGCTGACAAACTGATTTGACATTGTAGTTTGCTTTATGTAGTACAAATCACTTGGCTTTGTCTATGGTTTTGAATGATCACCAGAAGACGGTAAATTTAATAAGCGTAAAGATAATATATTTCTCTTTTGATGTTGATACATTCAACTTCAGAGTCTATGCAATCCTATATCATCAGGCTTCACTTAATAATGTCCTTCAGTTCTGAACCATCAGAAGCCAAAAACTCAACTTCACTGAAATGTTTTCTCTTAATAGATTCTGAATAGATTCTCTTTAAGCTTTGGAACCTCCATACTTAGAACACACATTACATAACACCATTGTTCTTTCAATACTTTATTATCATCAAAAACTAAAGGATATATGTCATGAACAAATCTTGTTCTAACAAAATCAACACAACTGAGATAGATGAAGTTATTTTAATAAGCAACACAACAATGATCATAACTCTATTTTCACACTTAGTTCAAAATTGATTTAGATCAAATGGTTGTTCAATATAAAAATAAGAGTCTTTACAAATCTAGTCAGGGATAAAATAATTAATGAACTAGATACATCACAAATCTAAACTTATAGATAAATCACTATAAGAAAGGTAAGGATCTATATATCATGATATTCTAAAATATAGACAAATTAAAACATACAATATTATGCAAAAATATATAAGAGGTTGAAAGAAGAAAAATCTACATCATATTTATACTAGTTCAACTCATTCATCCTCATGAGAGCTTAATTCACTATTCAAAGGTTTCACAATTGGAAAATATAGGTTATTCCACTAATTGCAAAGTTAATATACTAGTATTTTCGGTACAATGGATAATCAACAATCTGAATATTACAAACCAACTATTTTAGCCAACACATATTTGAATTGACTTTTCCTTCTGTTTGATGCATAACACTCAAACTACAAACATTCAAGATATTCAATGATCTTGATCCAACAATTTTACTAGACACAAAAATCTCGCTCTAAGCTTCCTCTATGCATTGATATTTATTTAACCCAATTGGTTTTTTGTCTTATAGTTTTTTCTACACAAGAATGATTGGACAACTTCCAATTTTGTTCTGCTGCTATTTTTACTCAGTCCCACTGAAATATTCCATGTTGTCCAGAGAAACTTTTCTCTTGTTGGATGTCAAAATGAGATACCAAAGACATAAAACTATTATTTTTCCTGATAAACACAACAAAAGTTCACACAAAAACATTAGGAAAATGAGTTTTTCTCAAGACTTATGAAAATATGACTTTATTCTCCCTAGAAGAATCTCATTATGAGACTTATTTTTCATCTTGATATCAATCATATCAATTAATATTTATCAACTACTTTTGAAATATATGAAACAAATTATTTATATAGGTGTTAGAGGTTAGACACAAAAAAGTGTAGAAAACAACAAATAATTTGAGGCAAAATATGAGGTTATTATTTGAATAAATAACAAGAATTACTTGAATCAAGGCAGTAGAATGAGGAAGTTATCATTTTGATTTAATCATGGTTTGTATTCATAATTCGTGTCAAGCAAAAGTGTGATTAGAATCATAGTTGTTTTTGAAAAATATTTAATTGTCATGATTCAAATAAAAAGTCCTTGTGATTCGACTCAAGGAATGTTGTGATTCTAATCATAAATATACTTGATTTGAATCAACTTGATAGGTGTAAAATTGAGATTTCAATTTTATGTTTAATTCAAGTCAATACTATGTGTGATTCAAAACAAGCTTCAAAATACCATATTTTAACTTTATGTGTAATTCAAGATACACTAAACATATTGACTTTAATCAACTTGCTAAATTAAAAAAAAAACATTATTATGAGTTCAAACACTAATAATATAAATGTGAGGGTCTCCTTTGGTACAATTATAATCAAATAAGTGAATATTAAACACAAATTACAAATAGAGATAAATCATGTTATAGGCAGATCAAATTTAACATAACATCAAAATAAAAGATGATACCGACTACAATTTCAACACACAGACGCACACACACACAAGAATATATTACTTAGTATTGAGTTGTGTCAATATTTGAATACAATCTAACTTAAAATGTTTTTTTTTATAAATATGGTGTTCACTTCAAAATATTATTGGTTGTTTATAGTTTATTCTTACTACTTTCATGTTGCGTCATATGAAGACATGTGATGATTCAAATTTTTATGTGTTATAACTTATTTTAAATGAGATATTTAGTTCTCAAATAATCATATACATCACATACATTTGAGATGCTTAGGATTATTTTATTATATATAAAAATAATTTTTCAAGTTTAGTAATGAACACACTATGTGCTTCATCTTTTAGTTGTTACTTTATTTTAGTGTGCATAAGTAGCAAGTATGATAATAGTATTGTTGTGAATAGGATACCTTAGAAAACAAAGTATAATAGGTTTCTCAAGAAACCCACAAGGATTAGGGTTTAGGGTTACCAAAGATAACAACAAGGATTGGTTATAAACTGATATTCTTTCATTTCTCTTAAAACAAGATTACAAGTATACAAGAATAACAAATAACCTCTCTCACTTTTGAATTAGGGTTTCATCTTCCTATTCTCCCTTATACAAAATATGAGAGACTAGTATGCTATTTATAATAAAACTAACATACTAACCTAATGGGATTTTTAACAATCACCCATTACAAGCTAACTTAGGGTACAAGCTAACTTAAATAATTGGATCCATAACACAAGGTCCAATTAAACAATAACATGTGAACAGACTTCGACGACATGATATTCATACTAGGGTTTGTTCCAATATTCCACAAATCTCCACCTTGGAACACACCATATACCAACAAGAAACAAACTAGCTTTCTTCATGCAGCTTTATCAACTGCATACAGTGGAAAAACTTGCAACTGGGCAACGTCATGGTGATTATATCAGTAGTATTATGATTTGTTGAAACCTTCAGCACTTGGACTTCTCCACGCTCGAATATCCCTCTGAAAAAATGCAACCTCACATCAATGTGCTTGGTTCGCTCATCATAGGTTGAGTTCTTCGACAGGTGCATTGCACTTTGACTATCACCTTTAATAGGGATACTTCGACCTTGAAGTTTCAGCTTCTTTGTAAAACATTCAAGCTATAATGCTTCCTTTACAGCTTCAGTTAGAGCAATATATTCCGCTTCAGTGGTTGATAAGGCAATAACCTTCTTAAGTGTTACTTTCCAACTAATTGTTATGCCAAACATAGTGAAAACATATCCAGAAATATATTTTTAGAATCCATACAACCTGCATAATCAGAGTCGACATGTCTTTCGATTGTTGATTTATCATCTTCACCCAAGGCTCCACCATGAATTAGGAGTCTATTCAGAGACCCACTTATGTACCTTAAAATCCACTTCAATGTTTGGCAGTGAGCCTTTCCTGGATTTGACATTTACCTGCTTAGAAGACTTACCGCATATGCTATGTCGGGTCTAGGGTAGACCATAGCATACATCAAAGAACCTACTATATTAGCATATGGAATGCTATTCATATAAGCTCTTTCGACATCAGTACTGGGACACTGATCTATACTTAGCTTTAATTGAGGGTTTGTTGGAGTCACAACTGGCTTTGAATTCAACATACCAACCTTATCAAGAATCTTCTTCAAGTATGCCTCTTGAGATAAGCATAATCTCGATTGCTTTCTATCTCTCCGGATGTCAATCCCAAGAATCCTGGACGTAACTCACAGATCCTTCATATTGAACTCTTTATTGAGTTCAGCCTTCATCCTCATTACATCTTCAACATTGTTGTTTTCTATAAGAATATCATCCACATAAAGCAACAAAATAACAAATGAATTACTAGGTCAAAATCTGAAGTAAACACAGTGGTCGAACTAACTTCTAATGAAACTTATGCATGTCGTGAACTTGTAAAATCTCCTATTCCAGTGTCGAGGAGATTGTTTCAGCCCATATAAAGATCTCTTCCATTTGCACACATACTTTTCTTTCCCCTCTTCGACATACCCTTCAGGTTGCCTCATCAGGATTGTTTCATCAAGATCACCATACGCAGTTTTCACATCCATCTGTTCCAGTTCAAGGTCGAATTGTGCCACCATGGCAAGCAACATTTGAATGGACATGTGCTTCACAACAGGAGAGAACACATCATTGAATTCGAAACCTTATTTCTTAGTGAACCCCCTTATAACTAACCTTGACTTGTATCTCTTTGACGTCACTCCTTCGATTCCTTCCTTAACTTTGAAAATCCATTTACATCTGACTAACCTGGCTCCAGCAGGTTTCTTGATCAGTTCCCAAGTGTTGTTATCATGAAGAGATTTTATCTCATCATCCATGGCGTTTAGCCATTCAGTCTTATTTTGAATCCTCATAACTTCCTTATAGTCTCTAGGTTATTCGTCTAGAACCTCACTCGCAGAGATTAAGGAATAAGCTATAAGATCTGCATACCCAAGTATCTTAGGTGGCTTGATGACTCTTCTTGACCCGTCTCTTGCCAGCAGGTAGTCATTATCAGTCCCCCCATCTTCGACAGCAATTTCTGCTTCTTCGACTTCATCTGGGTGATGCAATTCAGCATCATTATGCTCCACCTCAATAGGAATTTCTCCCTGTTCCAGATCTTCGACAACATCATCAGTTTTCTTGAAAGCCATCTCAACTTCATTGAAAACTACATCTCAACTAGTGATACACCTCATGTGACCTGGCTCTAGGCACCATAGCCTATAAGCTTTGACTCCTTAATGATATCTCATGAACATGCATTTCAGAGCTCTAGGTTCGACCTTGTCTTGCCTAATGTGAGCATAGGCTACACAACCAAATACTCTCAGTTTGTCAAGATATGGTGGATGTCCCGACCAAACTTCTTCAGGTGTCTTTTTATCTAACACAGTCGAAGGACATCTGTTTATCAGATATGTTGTTGTTGAAACAGCCTCAGCCCAAAACACCTTCTTCAATCCAGCACTAACCAACATGCCTCTAACCCTTTCGAGGATTGTTCGATTGAATCTCAAACCTAGACCATTTTTCTGAGGAGTACCTGTTACAGTCTTATGCCTTGCAATCCCAGACTCGACACAGTAACTGTCGAAATCTTTTTTGCAGAATTCATAACCATTATCAGTTCTCAATCTCTTGACCTTTCTTCCAGTTTGAGCTTTGTCCAGAACCTTCCAACTCTTGAAATTCTTAAAAGTTTCATCCTTTTTCTTCTGAATGAATACCCATAACTTTCTGGAATAGTCATCAACTATGGATAGAAAATATCTTGTACCTGAATGTGAAGGATTCCTTGCAGTCCCCCAAAGATTAGCATGGTTGTAATCAAGGGATCCATGTGTTCTTTGTTTAGCTTTGTTAAACTTCACCCTATAGGATTTACCAAATACACAAGGTTCACAAAACCCCAAATTCTTGACTTTGTCACCACCTAGCAGGTTCAGTTTCCCCGGTTCGACCAGACATCTCTCGCTGACATGGCCCAATCTCATGTGCCTTAATTTTGTCTTCGACAACAGTTTTATGGATGCAACATTTGTCGAACCACTTACAACTTCAACCTCAAGGGTACCATTACCATTATCATTACCTCCATGATCTTTCAGGCGTTCAGGGCACACCTTTCGAATGTGACCCTCCTTCTTATAATGATAGCAACGAACACCAGATGCTTCACCACTATAAGATTCCTGCTGACTTTTGCCCTTCTTCTTGTCGAACTTACCATCCTTTCGCAAGTATTTCGCCTTAACAGCCAAACCTCCACCAACCGTTGAAGGTTTATGCTCCTTTTGTTCATTCAAGTCCTTAGAGTACAAGGAATATTGAACATCTTCAAAGGCCAGGGACTCTCTTCCATACAAGAGGGTTTCTTTCAAGTGAGCATATGTTTTGGGCAAAGCGCATAACAGCAACAACGCTTGATCTTCGTCATCGATCTTCACATCAATATTTTCAAGATCAAGAATCAGCTTGTTGAACATATCCAACTGCTCAGCCAACATTTTGTCTTCACTCATCTTGAATGAATACAAGACTTGCTTCAGGTAGAGTCGATTCACCAACGATTTGGTCATGCACAAACCTTCAAGTTTCAACCATAACCTTGATGATGTCGTCTCCTTTGATACCTGTCGAAGAACCTTATCACCAAGGCTCAACAATATTACGCTGTGTGCTTTCTCAATCATGGCCTTCTTTTCATCTGTCGTCAACGCAACATTAATGGTCATCTCTCCCTTCAATGCTTCCAAAAAACCTTGTTGAAACAATAGGGCTTTCATCTGCAAGCGCCACATACCGAAATTATTCACTCTGGGGAACTTTTCAATCTCATACTTTATTGAAGGCATCTTCTCCATGCTCACCGCACCAATTTGTTGTGAATAGTATAACTTAGAAAACAAAGTATAATAGGTATCTCAAGAAACCCGCAAGGATTAGGGTTTAGGGTTACCAAAGATAACAACAAGGATTGGTTATAAACTGTTATTCATTCCTTTCTCTTAAAACAAGATTACAAGTATACAAGAATAACAAATAACCTCACTCACTTTTGAATTATGGTTTTATCTTCCTATTTTTCCTTATACAAAATATGAGAGACTAATATGTTATTTATAATAAAACTAACATACTAACCTAATGGGATTTTTAACAATTACTCATTACAAGCTAACTTAGGGTACAACTTAACTTAAACAATTGGATCCATAACACAATGTTCAATTAAATAATAACATGTAAGCAGACTTCAACGACATGCTATTCGTATTAGGATTTGTTCCAATATTCCACAAGTATCATAACACTTACTAGTGGGATGATGTTAATTTGGAGTGGGAATTGGAATGATTATTGACATTAAATGTGCAATAAATATACACAAGTAAGAACTAGTTTGGAAGTGAATTTGAAAAGATTCATTTTAGTCCCACATAGGAGGGAACACAAATATTAGTAGTATATATATTCCAACTTGGACAATTGGGATTGGGCCCCAAGGGGAACCTAATTTTGTGAAAGGAGTGAGGACACACCCATGAGTCATCTAGACACACGCGCGCGCGCCACCGTCTGTCTGTCCGACCGGCCGGCTCGACTCGTTTCGGTTCGGTCTAGATGAATTAATTTTTTGAACCCGAATTTAATTATCATTAATTAATTATTTTGGTAGAAAATTAAATATATTTATTTAATTATTATGTAGAAAATTAATTAATATTAAATATTAATTAATTACTAAATGGTCCTTTAACCTAAATTTTGACTTGTTATACACTCCAAGTTCTGACTAATTGTGTAACCGCCAAATTGACTGGGCAGGTTCCACTCTCCCACTTTCTTCTCCATGTTTTCCTCCCACAATTTTCTCCACTCACAATTATTCGCTGTCTATAAATACTAGTCTTCAATTCATTTGTGAGTGCACCGAATTTCGTATTCACTCCTCTCTCTTTACTCATTTCATATAAAATTTCTTATTTCTTGACTGGCTTTTTTCTGCCATTAACAACTGGATTAATTCCAGATACTGCGAAGGTGTATTTCTAGATCGATTTATCAGATTGCAACTGATAAATCATACTTTTGAACGGGTTGTTTTATTCTGGAGACGTCGTCGCAAACTCGACTGCTTTGCATACTTTTGGTAGTACGACGAAACGTCTTAAAGAAAGCGCCCTGGTACGCGTCTCGTCCCGATAATTTCTCTGTGCCATTTTTTTAAACCGGAAACAGCAATTTAAGACGTTTTCATAACTGCCATGGCAACTGAGGAAATTATTGGTACTACTGCGGCCGTTTCTGTCTCTGACAAACCGATTAAGTTTAAGGGATCCAATTTCAAACGTTGGCAGGCTAAGATGAAATTTTTCTTAACACTGAAAAAGGTTGCCCATGTTTTGACTGAGGATATCCGGTTGTCCATTCTGGATCTGCTGACTACCTAATGGCAAGTCACTTGCAGAATCGGACGGGACTTCCCAAACACCTGAATCAGATGCTGCAAAAGCTAAGGCTGCAACATATGACTTACAGCTCAGGAAAGAAATCGCCTTATGGCATGAGAATGATTATCTGTGCAAAAATCACATTTTGAACGGTCTTACTGATGACCTGTACGACTACTACAGTAGTTACAAGACTGCTAAACAGCTTTGGGAGGCCCTGCAAAAGAAATATGATACTGAAGAAGCAGGTGCAAAGAAATGTGTTGTCAGCCATTATTTGAACTACAAGATGGTGGATGAAAAGTATGTGGAAGCTCAAAGCCACGAAATTACGAAAATTGTCCATGAAATCATTACAGAAGGTATGCCCCTCAATGAACAATTTCAAATTGCTGTTATCATTGACAAACTGCCCCCTGGTTGGAAAGATTTCAAAATTTACTTCGCCATAAAACAAAAGAATTTTCAATCGAGAGTCTGATTACTCGCCTCCGAATTGAAGAGGAAGCTCGGAAACAAGATCAGAAAGATGAAGTCTTAGTTGTTTCTAACAACAAAAGGAGATTTAGTGCGGTTCTGAAGCCTACGGGCAAACCTTTAAAGAATCAGAACCGCAATGTTGCGAACCGAATTAAGAATGGGAATCCCTCTAGGGCCCCATCTGCTCTATTTGCTAGGCAACAACCTACACCTCAATGAAATGATTCTCCGGTTTTCTCTTGCTACAATTGTGGAAAAACGGGTCATATGGCAAAAAATGTAAGAGCAGGCCTAAACCTGCTGCTGGCTCAAATGCTCAGGTTAACCTGACTGATGAGCAATTCATTGCTATGATCATTGAAGTCAACATGGTTGGTGGAAGTGATGGTTGGTGGATAGACACTAGCGCCACTCGTCATGTCTGCTATGATCGTGTTATGTTCAAGACATACATGATTGCTGAAGATAATAAAGTGTTGTTGGGAGATGCTCACACCACTAACGTTGCTGGAATTGGAGATGTAGAGCTGAAGATCACCTTAGGAAGGACTTTGATCTTGAAGGACGTCATGCACGTTCCTGAAATTAGGAAGAATCTTGTTTCTAGTTTTCTTTTGAATAAGGTTGTGTTTAGTCAAACTATAAGGGCAGATTTGTACACCATCACTAAGAATGGTATTTTTTGTCGGGAAAGGGTACGCCACTGATGGCATGTTTAAGTTGAATGTTGAATTGAATAAAATTTCTCCTTTTGTTTACTCCTTGTGTGATTTTAATATTTGGCATGGTAGACTTTGTCACGTTAATAAGCGAATTATTTCTAATGCAAGCAACTTAGGCCTAATCCCTAAATTAAATGTCAATGATTCTAATAAATGTGAATTTTGTAGTCAGGCTAAAATAACAAAGACCTCGCATAAATCAAATATAAAAGAATCTAATCCCCCAAATCTTATACATTCTGATATATGTGAATTAGATGGAAGTTTAACTAATGAAGAATAAAAGTGAAGCGATTGACATGTTTAAGATGTATGTAACTGAAATTGAGAATCAATTTAACAAGAAGATTAAGAGACTTCGTAGTGATAGGGGAACTGAATATGACTCTAGTTTATTTAATGACTTTTATATTGAACATGGCATTGTACATGAAACGACTGCTCCATACTCTCCTGAAATGAATGGTAAAGCAGAAAGAAAGAATAGAACTCTTACTGAACTTGTTGTTGCAATTATGTTGAATTCTGGTGCCGCACCTCATTGGTGGGGGGAAATTTTATTCTCTGTTTGCTATGTCCTGAATAGAGTTCCCAAGTCAAAAAGTAAGACCGCACCTTATGAGATATTAAAGAAAATACAACCAAATTTGTCTTATTTGAAAACTTGGGGTTGTCTGGCTTATGTCAGGATTCCGGATCCGAAACGAGTTAAACTCGCTAGTAGAGCCTATGAATGTGTATTCATTGGGTATGCAGCAAATAGTAAGGCATACATGTTTTATGATATAAATGCCAAAGTGATCATAGAATCAAACGATGTTGAATTCTATGAAGACAAATTTCCTTTCAAATCGAGAAATAGTGGGGGCACCCAATCGAGTCACATTCTTGTGATAAAAAGTACTGAAAGCAGCGACAATGTAGAAACAGAACTTCGAAAAAGTAAAAGAGCAAGAGTTGTTAAAGACTATGGGCCCGATTATGCAGCTTATAATGTTGAAGAAGATCCAATAAATCTTCAAGAAGCACTATCATCTTTGGATGCAGATTTATGGCAAGAAGCTATTAATGATGAGATAGATTCTCTAGAGTCTAACAAGACCTGGCACTTAGTAGACTTACCTTCTAGTTGCAAACCAATTGGTTGTAAATGGGTTTTGAAAAAGAAACTAAAGCCTGATGGAACTATTGATAAATACAAGGCTCGCCTTGTAGCCAAGGGTTTTAGGCAAAAAGAAAATATAGATTTCTTCGACACATTTTCTCCCGTCACTAGAATTACATCCATTAGGGTACTCATTTCAATAGTTGTTGTCACACCCTAAATTTTGACCGAGCTTTTTCGAATTTTATTCATCTGGCGCATTTTTATCGAATTATTTGATAGTCAGTCATTTTTGCATTATAATCAATTAATCATTAATCATGCAGTTCTATTTATTTTACTTTTAATGTCATATTTTATTCTTGATTTTTTTTTAGAATTACTTATTTCGCTTTAAGAATAGGAGTTTAGATTATATTAGATATTTTAGAATTAGTTTTAATTTAAATTTTATTTTGGTTCAATTTTAATTTAGAATTTTTTTTATATAAGTTAATTTAGATTTAGTTTAATTTCAATTTCAATTTATTTAGTTTAACTTCAATTTATTTAATTCAATATAATTTATTTTTTGATAATCATTTTCAATTTTTTTTCTTTTTTATTATTATTATTATTATTATTATTATTATTATTAGTTTTATTATTATTATTATTTATTTTTATTATTACTACTTTTCTTTTGTTTTTCTTCATATTCAAAAAAGGAAAAATAGCATGTGGGGTCCACTACAATGTAGTACAAACACTTCACATGGATTGCCAACTTGGAATTATCAATGGCCAAGAATCATTCTCATAAAGTCACATGGATTGCCAACTTGGACTTATCAATGACCAAGAATTATTCTCACACTTCACATGGATTGCAACTTGTACTTATCAATGACCAAAAATTATGCTCATAAAGTCACATGGATTGCCACATCAACACTCCTACCTCATTCACACTATAAATAAGATCTATCTTTCTCTCATTTGAGACTAACAAGATCACCCTTATATTCTCAAAATCTAGCACATTCATTACATATTTTTCAAAGTCAAAATTCTTTTTTTTTACTTACACAATACCCATAAACATTCACCATCTTCACCACAACAACAACCTCCGTCAAAACACATTCACTTTCTTCTACACAACAAGTTCAACATTTGCTAGCCTTGAAGTTTATGAGTATCATTCATCATTTTCTTTTTATATTTTAGTTTGTTATCTATTTAAATTATTAAAAAAATTCCTTATTAGTTTAAGTTATTAGATTGACTTAGTTTCTTCCTTTCAAAATATAGTTTTGTTTAATTTATTTATTAATGTTAGAAGTAAAGTATATATGTGATTAAGACTTAAAAATATAAAAAATATTATTGTGTAGTAAGTTATTTAAATTTAGTTTTTAAGTTTAGTCGTAATTTTGTTTAGTTGTTGATAAACTAAAAATTCAAAAAGATGTGTCTTTGCTTTTCAATTTCGTTTTGATTTTTATTTGGGCCGATGATATGACAAAGCCGCGATAAATCGTTTCCGATTAATCGTGACCGATATGAGGTCATCTTGTTTATTTTATTTTATTTATTCTAATTTCACAATTTTATTTCATTTTATTTAGGATATTTATTTATTTTATTGATTTCTCGCACCTTTTATGTCATATTAATTTCTAACGGTTCGATTAAATCGTACACCGCACACACGCTTTCTCTTGGGCAAATTACAACGAGACCCTTTATTTCATCGCATTCTCGTATAAAATTATTATTGTATCCCTCTCCCGCTTTTGTACGCAATTTATCTTTCCGCATTTATTTTACCGGTTTCGATTTAGCATTATTAGGAACATTTAGGAATTAGGATTAGAATCCACGAAATCAATTAATAAATATTTCTTTCTCGCCTACATTTTGGCACACACGTAAGTCGGTCACTATGTGACTGCCGTCTGCACGACTTTTACGCATCTTAATTAATTTAACAAGGAATAGAGCTCCGGAGTCTAGCACTCCGCACGTTCTGAAACGAGCCACACCTGGGCTAGCCCCACGCGTAGTGTTTCGTTTACTCCTTCGTTATTTAAAATACGTTAATTCTAAAACGTCTAAAAAATATATCCAACTTATTTTATAAATTTAAATACGAAAACAGAGCTCCGGAGTCTAGCATTCCGCACGTTCTGGATTGGATCGTTCCTAGGCTAGCCCCACGCGACGCGGTTCAATCACCGTTCGTATATCAAAATATCTCAATCATTTTACAAATTAATTAACGAAAGAATAGAGCTCCGGAGTCTAGCATTCCGCATGTTCTAGAGTGAATCTCTTCTGGGCTAGCCCCACGCGACGTGGTTCATTCACTCTTTCATATCTTAAAACAATTTAAAATTTACCAACCAATTCATCATTTTCATAATTAATCAGCGAAAAAACATAACTCTGGAGTCTAGCACTCCGCACGTTTTGGAATGAAACGCTCCTGGGCTAACCCCACGCGACGTGGTTCATTCGCCCTTTCGTTTAAAACATCTTAACAAAAGTCAAACACTTTTCTCTAAAAACAAACATTGTTTAAATCATTATATCTCGCAAACAAGCTAGCGCTTTAACCTCCACCGCGAGTATAAGCCAACACTTAGCAGTAGAAAGCATTTCAAACAATCTTTCAATTAAAAATCACAAACCGTAGTCGCACGAACTACGGAGCTCTGACTTTCCCATTGCACAAGGGAATACGTAGGCACGGGGATTTTAATCCTTCGCGAGCACCCTAATAAAAAATTTAATTATTTCTCTGTTTAAATCAATAAATAAAAATTAACCATTTTTCTCCATAATAATAATTTAAAACTTTAACAAACATATTAACAGACATTTAGAAGACAAAGACTTAAGATCAAACATTTAATCGCGTAGTTAGCTAAGAGGTTCCCGTTGAGTACAACGGACGTGAGGGGTGCTAATACCTTCCCCTTGCGTAACCGACTCCCGAACTTAGAATTTGGTTTCGTTGACCATTTCTTATACTTTATTAGGTTGTGTCTATATCTCCCTTTTCTTTAATTAGAATAAATAGAATTAGGTGGCGACTCTGTTGTTTTCTTTCCGCGTCCAATCGCGAGGATCATATTTTTCGAGGTACGACAGTTGTTAGCTATAAGTTATTAGTACACCAAATGGATGTTAAAACAACTTTTTTAAACGGTGACTTAGAAGACGAAATCTATATGGAACAACCAGAAGGTTTTGTGATCCAAGGACAAGAAAACAAGGTCTGTAAGTTAGATAAGTCTTTGTATGGACTAAAACAAGCTCCTAAACAATGGCATGAAATGTTTGATAACTTAATGATTATTAATGGGTATATAGTGAATGAAAGTTACAAATGTATTTATTACAAATCTGATAATCGCATTTGTACTATCATATGTGTATATGTAGACGATCTACTCATATTTGGATCAAACATTCAGGTCATTAATGATATGAAATCATTGTTGTGCAATAACTTTGATATGAAAGACCTCAGAGAAGCAAGTGTGATCCTGGGTATCAAGATCACGAGATCTGACCAAGGAATTTCTTTGGATCAATCTCATTATATGGAGAAGATCTTAAAGAAATATTAATACTTCGACTGTAAACCTGCGTGCACACCTTATGATCCAAGTGTGAAACTGTTTAAGAACACTGGAGAAAGTGTCAGACAAACAGAATATGCGAGCATCATTAGCAGTCTTAGGTGTGCCACTGATTGTACTAGACCCGACATTACATATGTTGTAGGATTGTTGTGCAGATTTACAAGTAAGCCGATTAACGAGTATTGGCAAGCTATTGAGCGAGTCATGAGGTACCTTAAAAGGACTATGGACCTCGGCCTACACTATCATAAATTTCCCGCTGTACTAGAAGGGTATAATGATGCAGATTGGAACACCTTATCGGATGATTCCAAAGCTACTAGTGGCTATATATTTAGTATAGCTAGAGGAGTTATATCTTGGAAATCAAAGAAACAGACCATCCTGGCTTAATCCACAATGGTCTATGAAATGATAGCACTAACTACAGCTAGCGAAGAAGCAAGTTGGTTAAGATGCTTGCTAGCTGAGATTCCTTTATGGGAAAAACCTATGCCAGCTATGTTGATCCACTGCGATAGTACCGCGGCCATTGCAAAAGTTGAGAACCGTTATTATAATGGTAAAAGACGTCAAATTAGAAGAAAGCACAACATCTTTAGAGATTGTATATCTAAAGAAGTTGTGAGAGTGGATCATGTGCGCACTGATGAAAACTTAGCAGATCCTTTGACGAAAGAATTAGCTAGAGAGAAATTCCATAATACATCCAAGAAGATGGTACTAATGCCTATAAATAAATGATTTACTCATGATGGTAATCTAACCTAAATGACTGGAGATCCCAAGAACTAAGTTCAATGGGTAATAACAAGTTGTGAGTAATATGAAATGACCATGCAAGTGAAGCATGAATCCTGAAGTAATAAGAGGATGAGATAATAGAAACTCTTAATGAGATCTATACTCTGTATGAGGGAGTACCTAGGCTACAAGAGTACTCTTGATAGACTCACCTATGTGACTGTGGAACTGAGGCCGGTTCCTATGGAATTTCGAGGCAAAATTCCTAGAGCCTTCACTAAACCGGGATAAACGTGTTGGGCCATCAAAGCACGGGCTATTAGAATACACCTTACGAAAAGGTTGTGTGCGAGACTGATGTCTGAGATAGAGTTCAAGACAAAAGTGTCACTCTTGTTGAATCAAAATCCTACTTGCTACGCTAAGGTTCAAGTCGTAGACACCTTTGCTTATGCATAATCTTAGAAACTTCTAAAACCACCTTTTAAATTCAAGTGGGGGATTATTGGTATGATGTTAATTTGGAGTGGGAATTGGAATGATTATTAACATTAAATGTGCAATAAATATACATAAGTAAGAACTAGTTTGGAAGTGAATTTGAAAAGATTCATTTTAGTCTCACATAGGAGGGAACACAAATATTAGTAGTGTATATATATTCCAACTTGGACAATTGGGATTGGGCCCCAAGGGGCACCCAATTTTGTGAAAGGAGTGAGGACACACCCATGAGTCATCTAGACACACGTGCGCCACCTCCGCCATCCGACCGGCCTGCTCGGCTCGTTTCAGTTGGGTCTAGATGAATTAATTTTTTGAACCCGAATTTAATTATCATTAATTAATTATTTCGGTAGAAAATTAAATATATTTATTTAATTATTATGTAGAAAATTAATTAATATTAAATATTAATTAATTATTAAATGGCCTTTTAACCTAAATTTTGACTTGTTATACACTCCAAGTTCTGACCAATTGTGTAACCGCCATATTGACTGGGCCGGTTCCACTCTCCCACTTTCTTCTCCACGTTTTCCTCCCACGATTTTCTCCACTCACAATTATTCGCTGCCTATAAATACTGGTCTTCAATTCATTTGTGAGTACACCGAATTTCGTATTCACTCCTCTCTCTTTATTCACTTCATCTAAAATTTCTTATTTCTGGACTGGCTTTTTTCTGCTTAACGACTGGATTAATTTCAGATACTGCGAATGTGTATTTCTAGATCGATTTATCAGATTGCAACTGATAAATCGTACTTTCGAATGGGTTGTTTTATCCTGGAGACGTCTTCGCAAACTCGACTGTTTTGCATACTTTTGACAGTACGACGAAACGTCTTAAAGAAAACGATTATATTTCTTGAACTAAAGTTAATAGACGATTACAAAAACCAAGACCCAAAGAAAGGAAAATTATGAAGTTGCAGAAACCTTTATAAATAAATATGCAATTGCAATGAGATTTAGATTTGAAATAGAGAAAGAAAAATGTGTAATAAGGAAGAATCAGATTCAAAGTCCATGTCTTTCCCGTTAATTCTTAAGCAATAAAATGTTGGCAGACAATGTCATCTTAGATCATTTGTTGTTGACAAATTGTAAGTGGTTAAAATCTCATTCTTAGGTTTATTATTTACATTTTATTGCTTAAGAATGTGTAATTTAGATTGCATTTACTTTGCTCAGCATGAGCTAAACTTCTATTATTAGATAATATGAAATGTATTAATGCGACCGTATAACTTAGACATAAGTTTTATAATAAATAAATACATACTTTTATATTGTAGACATACTGTAACACACTTTCTATCCACAATCAATAATTAATCATATTATTTAATAAATCAGAGTTCGACATGAAAGGGCATCACATTTTCAACATAACATCATATAATAATAACAAATATATGTGTCATGTCTCGTAACACGGGTTGTATCTTTAATTCATAATAACAACAAAATTTCAATTATTCACAGCTGATCATTATTCAACATCTTAATCAACAAGATAAAAATGATTCAAATATAAATCAAACATCATCCTCAAGTGTTAAAACAACCGAAACAACAAATATAAATCAAACGTTCCCCAGTGTTACATGACTCAGAGTAGGACACCACCTAACTCTATCCACAATGGGACGCACTCCAAGCTACCTCCGAAAATCTTCTACTAAGCTTCCGAATCTGCAGGATGGCATAATAGACCATCACAAACGACTGGCAGGGTGAGTAATCCAAATTCAATAAAAATAGTACAAAGTTGAATCATAAGAACAATTAATCAAACAACCACTACAACAACTCACCCATATATAATCATCAACAAATACACATCATCAAACAAACTATGCAATTATGTTATGCCACATAGAATGAAATGCAACCTCATAAATGCATGTGGTATCAGTTTCAACATGTGATGGACACTGACCATCTACCTTCCACAAGGGAGCACAACATAATCAATAACACCTCAATCCGCACAATGGGATTGAAGCCTCAAATCAACATGGGGAATGCCATGAATGCAAGATACACAAAACAACATCATCATCATCATTATTCATCAATATGTGTATCGACATTCATCATTCATTATCATCATCATCATCATCATAATTTCATCTATACTATTATTTCATCATGTCATCATTCGCACTACTTATTCATCATTATTATCTCATATCATCACTATTACTATTAAGCCTAACATACTTAATATATAATAATTCTTCCAGCAATACCATAGCAACATGGCACGAAAGATTAGACATCAAACTCAGCAACAAAAGAAATATGATTTTCTGGAAATTACAATACTCGCTAAGCGAGGGGAACAACTCGCTAAGCGGCGAACTCCCTGACTCTTCTCGCTAAGCAAGCTCCAGCTCGCTAAGCGAGAAACACGATTCGCAGAATAAACCTTGTGATTCTGCAGAAACCCGGACCCAACCAAGACACCTCTAAACTGCACCAGACATCTGTAAAATAGTAGAAACATCAAATTACTACATTATCATCATGAATTTACCATTATTAACAAAATACGACAACTAATTAACACTAATCTACCAACAATCATCCCAAATACTTAGGTTTCCATTCTAAAACCCCTAATTCTCATAACATGTCCCTATACTATGATTATTGAACAAGAATTCTCCTCATACCTTGATTATTGAAGCTTTCTCTTCCTCTTTGATCACAACCCCTCTTAGTCTCCTTGTTCTTCAGTGCAACCTTCATCTCTTTCCAGAAAACACGATTGTAAGAACTCTTTGATCGTAACCTCTATTTCATCAACTACTCAAAAGACAACCTTGCCCCTTAGACCTTCAAACTCTTTTATTCTATTTTCTTAATAATAATATTATAACAATTTCCAACATTATTATATCATAAAATAATTCTTTTATTCTCCACAAAACACCACTTACTTCCACTTATTCATAAATAATTACTTAATAAATTAAATTATGAAATTGGGATGTTACAACTCTTCCCCACTTTAGGAATTTTCGTCCTCGAAAATCTTACCTGAAGTAAATAGAGTCGGATACAACTCCTTCATCTGATCTTCATGTTCCCTCCTCCAACTTTCACCTGCTGGTCCACCTCACAATACCTTTACTAAGACAATCTTTTTTCCTCTTAATTGTTTTATTTCTCGGCCATCTATCCTCAATGGTAAAACTCCAACATTCAGATTATCCCTTACCTGAATATCATCCATCTGAATCACATACGATGGATCTCACACATACTTCCTTAACTGCGACACAAGGAAAACATCATGCAAATTCGCAAGCGACGGTGGCAACACAATCCGATATGCTACCTTTCTGATTCTTTGCGAAATCTGATATGGTCCAACAAAACGCGGAGTAAGCTTCCTAGACTTCAAGGCTCTTCCGACACCTGTTACTGGAGTAACCCTCAAGAATACATGATCTCCCTCTTGAAACTCAAGTGCTTTCCTTCTTTTGTCATGGTAACTCTTTTGGAGACTTTGAGAAGCCTTCATTCTTTCACGTATCATCTTAATCTTCTTAGTCGTCTCTTGCACGATTTTAGGTCCAAGTACAACACTTTCGCCTGACTCATACCAACACAATAGAGTCTGACATCTTGTACCATACAATGCTTCATACGGTGTCATTCCAATACTAGCATGATAAATATTGTTATATGTAAACTCGATCAACGACAAATGACTATCCCAAGATCCTCCTTGATCCAACACACAAGCCCTCAATAAATCCTCCAAAGATTGAATAGTTCTCTCAGTCTGGCCATCTGTCTGCGGATGATAAGCAGAGCTCATCCTCAATTTAGTACCCAAAGCATCTTGTAAACTCTTCCAAAATCTCGAAGTAAACCGCGGATCGCTGTTTGATACGATACTCGACGGTATCCCATGCAACTTCACAATTTCCTCAATATACAGCTCAGCTAGTTTCTGCATATAATGATTAATCTTGATCGGCAAGAAATGGTCTGACTTAGTCAATCTATCTACGATTACCCAAATAGAATCATTTCCCTTAGCAGTCTTCGGCAATCATGTTACAAAATCCATGGAAATGTTGTCCCACTTCCACTCTGGAATAGTCAACGGATGCATCATTCCTAATGGTTTCTGGTGTTCAATCTTTGACTTTTGACAAGTCAAACATGCATACACAAATTCAACAACATCTTTCTTCATATCGGACCACCAAAATAATTTTTTCAAATCATGGTACATCTTCGTAGCACCAGGATGAATACTTAATCGACTATGATGGTCTTCTTCTAAAATACCTTTCTTAATTCCCGGAACGTCAGGAATACACACTCTATCCCGGAATCTCATCATACCATTCTCATCAACTCAAAATTCACCTTCATTACCTTGGTTAATCAAGGCCAACTGATCAACCAACTTCAAGTCGGATTGTTTTCCTTCACGAATCTTTTCCACAAATTCATTAGTTAACTTCAACATTCCTAACTTTATACTTTCAGACGTAGCTTCACATAACAAGTTCATATCTCGGAACTGTTCAATCATTTCAAGTTCTTCACCATCATCATCGACATATGCAATGCCTTCCTACTCAAAGCATCTGCAACTACATTTGCCTTACCAGGATGGTAATTCAAATCAAAATCAAAGTCTTTCAACAATTCCAACCATCTCTTATGCCTCATATTTAGTTCCTTCTGATCAAACAAGTATTGCAAACTCTTATGATCACTGAACACCTCAAATTTCGAACCAAAGAGATAATGTCTCCATATCTTCAATACAAACACCACAACGTCTAACTCTAAGTCATGTGTAGGATAATTCCTTTCATGAACTCTCAATTTCCTGGAAGCATAAACAATCACCTTACCGTTTTGCATCAAAACTCCTCCAAGTTCCATCTTCGACGCATCACAATATACTACAAACGGTTCATTCGAATTTGGCATAATCAACACCGGAGCAGTTGTTAACTTCTTCTTCAACTCCACAAAACTCTTTTCACACGCAACATTTCACACATAGGCTTGGCTCTTTCGAGTCAACTGAGTTAAAGGTAGCGCCAACTTCGAAAAGCCCTCGATAAACTTCCTGTAGTAACCTGCTAAACCCAGAAAACTTCTAACCTCTGTAGTAGACTTAGAAGTTTCCCACTGCAACACTATATCAATTTTCGACAGATCAACAACAATCCCACCACTAGAAATTATATGCCCAAGAAAACTTACTTCCTGTAACCAGAACTCACACTTCGACAGTTTAGCATATAACTACTTTTCTCCCAACACATGTAATACAATCCTCAAATGTTTTTCGTGATCTTCCTCTGTCTTGGAATAAATCAGAATATCGTCGATAAAGACCACCACAAATTTATCCAAATATTCATGAAAGATTCTATTCATGCACTATATGAACACACAGGGTGCATTGGATACACCAAATGGCATCACCGTATACTCATAGTGACTGTACCTAGTTCTGAAAGCTATCTTCGGAATATCATCAGACTTAACATGAATCTGATGGTGAGCAGATCGCAAATCAATCTTGCTGAATACACAAGCTCCTATTAACAGATCCATCAAATCTTCGAGTCTCGGAAGTGGATACTTATTCTTGATAGTAACCTTATCCAACTATCGATAATCAAGACACAATCTCATGCTACCATCTTTCTTCTTAACCAACAGCATCAGAGCACCCCATAGAGAAACACTAGGTCGAACAAATTTCTTCTCTAACAACTCTTCTAGTTGCTTCTTCAACTCACTCAACTCTATAGAAGACATCTGATACGGAGCCATTGACACAAGACTAGTACCAGGTAATAAATCCACTACAAACTCAACTTCACGCTCTGGAGGTAAATCATTTATATCCTCTAGAAATACATCAGGGAAGTCTTGAACAACCGGTAACTTCATACTCGAAGTCTTCCCATCGACTTGCAACGATGCAAACATTGCAAACATCTGAGCCTCGTCTTCTAATAATTCCTCTACTTGTCTAACCGCCAAGAACAACAACTCACCATGATCACCAATTTCAGAAAATTCAACAATTTTCGCATAGCAATTGATATGCACAAAATTGAACTCCAACCAGTTCATTCCAAGAATAACATCAATTTGGTGCAAAGGCAAACACATTAGGTCCATCAGGAAATCCTTCTCAAAAATCGTCAAAGGACACTTCAGACAAACAAGAGTAGTAGTAACGAAACCATTAGTTAGTGTCTCTATTACCATACCACCATTCATACTAGATAACTTCAAACCCAACTTATTAGCAAATTCAAGAGAAATAAAAGAATGTGTGGCGCCAGTATCTATAATAGCAATCAACTCAACATTGCTAATAAAACAAGTACCTCATATTAGATTTTCCTTCTTAGGAGCCTCAGAACCAGTCAAAGCAAACACTCTGCCATGGGTTTGAGCAGCAGTAGCAGTCTTCATAGGCTTCTAGCATTGGGAGCTGATATGTCCTTGTTCACCGCAATTAAAGCAAGTTGGACCTTCATTTGGACAATTACCAACCCTATGGCCTCTCTTGCCACACCTATAGCATCACACCACCGGATTAGTGCAAACATCTGCCTTGTGACCAGATTCACCATAATTATGACACTTGGGAGGATTAGAATTCACTCCCCCACTTAGCTTCTTCCCCTCTGAACCCTTCTGTTTCCCCTTCTCAGTTGGAGTCACATAAGGTTTTCCTCTGAACCCTTTCTCTTTCTTCTCACTCAGCTGCTTGTAGTGATTAGATCGAGCTCGGTTATCTTTATCATAGATTCTGCTCTTATCTACTAGTTCAGCATATCTTAGGATTTGTTGACATCTAATTCCTTGCTTGATCTCCGGTCTCAACCCATTCTCGAACTTGAGACACTTCGACAATTTAGCATCAGCACGGTTATAGTGAGGATAATACTTCATCAACCTCTCAAATTTGGCAGCATACTCTGCTACCATCATATTCCCTTGTTTCAGCTCAAGGAATTCTACTTTCATCTTACCATGAGCATCTTCTGGGAAATACTTTCCCAGAAACTCCTTTCTGAACACTGCCCAAGTCATTGCAGTACCAACATCCTCTAAACGCTGACAGGTATTATTCCACCAGTCTTTAGCCTCTTCAGACAACATATGTGTATCAAACTGCACCTTCTGTGCATCGGTACATGCCATCACTCTAAAGATCTTCTCAATAGCCTTGAGCCACATCTGAGCATTAAGCGGTTCATGATCACCTCAAACACCGGCGGATTGTTACCCTGGAACATCTCCAAAGCACGAAATTCATCATGTTCGTTGTTCCAAGCAGTAGCCTCTGCTAAAGCCGCAACAGCTTCCGCAAGCGCATGTGTGTTGTTTCCAGCCATTATGCACAACACTCACACATAAGATGAGAATAATCGTTAAAAATAAAGACCGACATAGGCTAACAACAACGACACACGACCTGACGGACCGACCTGCTCTGATACCACTAATGTAACATTATTTCTACCCACAAACAATAATTAATCATATTATTTAATAAATCAGAGTACAACATGAAAGGGTATCACATTTTCAACATAACATCATAATAACAACAAATATATGTGTCTTGTCCTGTAACACGAGTTATATCTTTAATTCATAATAACAACAAAATTCCAAGTATTCGCAGCGGATAACTATTCAATATCTTAATCAACAAGATAAAAATTATTCAAATATAAATCAAACATCATCCTCAAGTGTTAAAACAATCAAAACAAAAAATATAAGCCAAACATTCCCCAGTGTTACATGACTCGAAGAAGGACACCACCTAACTCTATACACAATGGGACACACTTTAAGCTACCTCCGAAAATCTTCCACTAAGCTTCAGAATCTGCAGGATGGCATAATAGACCATCACAAACGGCAGGCAGGGTGAGTAATTCAAATTCAATAAAAATAGTACAAAGCTGAATCATAAGAACAATTAATCATACATCCATTACAATAACTCACCCACTTATAATCATCAACAAATACACATCTTCAAACAAACTATGCAATCATGATATGCCACATAGAATGAAATGCAACTTCATAAATGCATGTGATATCGGTTTCAACATGTGATGGACACTGGTCATCTACCCTCCACAAAGGAGCACAACATAATCAACAACACCTCAATCCGCACAATGGGATTGAAGCCTCAAATCAATATGGGGAATTCCATGAATGCAAGATACACAAAACAACATCATCATCATTATTCATCAATACGTGTATCAACATTCATCATTCATCATAATTTCATATATACTATTCTTTCATCATGTCATCATTCTAACTACTTATTCATCATTGTTATCTTATATTATCACTATTACTATTAAGCCTAGCATACTTAACATATAATAATTCTTCCAGCAATAACATAACAACATGGCACGAAAGATTAGACATCAAACTCAACAACAGAATAAACATGATTTTCTTGAAATTAAAATGCTCTCTAAGCGAGGGGGACAACTCGCTAAGAGGCGAACTCCCTGACTCTTCTCGCTAAGCGAGCTCCAGCTCGCTAAGCGAGAAGCGCAATTCACAGAATTAACTCTGTGATTCTGCAGAAACCTAGACCCAACCAAAACACCTCTAAACCGCACCAGACATCCTTTAAATAGCATAAACATCAAATTACTACATCATAATGAATTTACCATTATTAACAACATACGACAACTAATTAACATTAATCTACCAACAATCATCTCAATTACTTAGGTTTCCATTCTAAAACCCCTAATTCGCATAACACATCCCTATATTATGATTATTGAACAAGAATGCTCCCCATACCTTGATTATTGAAGCTTTCTCTTCCTCTTTGATCACAACCCCTCTTAGTCTCCTTGTTCTTCAGAGCAGCCTTCACCTTTTTTCCAGAAAACACGATTGTGAGAACTCTTTGATCGTAACCTCTATTTCATAAACTACTCAAAAGACAACCTTGCTCATTAGACCTTCAAACTCTTTTATTCTATTTTCTTAATAACAATATTATAATAATTTCCAACATTATTATATCATAAAATAATTCTTTTATTCTCCACAAAACACCACTTACTTTCACTTATTCATAAATAATTACTTAATAAATTAAATTATGAAATTGGGATGTTACACATATACCATAAGATTGAGTTATAATCTCATATTACACGCCACTTCACATCATATTCATGTATTAAATGAATTAGATGAAGTCGCTCAATATATTATTGTCATGTTAATACAATGTATTAATTTCATATCATATTCATACATCAAATTAATTAGATAAAGCCATTGAATAGATCATTGTCATGTTAAGCCACTTTATTAATTTCATATTCTTAACTTATGAAGTCATTGAATAGATCATTGTCCAATGTTTATTTCTGACTATTAGATGAAATCATTGAATAGATCATTCTCCCATATGTTAATCCACTATATTAATTTCATATTTTTAACTATTTAAGTTATTGTTAATCCACTATATTAATTTCATCTTTTTTAACTAGTTATTTTATTGTTTTTGACCATGTGACAATAAATTTCATTACCATTGTTCATGCTTAGTTTACAAACTCTTCTAAAAAAATCATCATCTTTGAAATCAATTTTTTTAATTTCTTTTTGTATACTATGGACTTCTTTTACACCATGTGATTTTTCACATATAGCCCTTGATTTCGAAGAAATATCTTTGGACACACGAAAATTCAACTGAACGTTAAAATACTCTGAAGATATATCTCTAGACGCACCAAAACTTAAATGAACGTTGAAACATTTCAGAGATATATCTCCAAAATATTTTGGAGGTTATCATCACGCCAGACTTTTCTACTCTCCACACTTTTATATTTTTGTTGTGAATTGGATACCTTAGAAACAAAGAAAATATTTTGGAGGTTATCATCACGCCAGACTTTTCTACTCTCCACACTTTTATATTTTTGTTGTGAATTGGATACCTTAGAAACAAAGTATAATATGTTTCTTTGTGATTAAGAAACCCACAAGGGTTAGAGTTTAGGGTTACCAAAATAACAACAAGGATTGGTTATAAATTGCTATTCTTTTCTTTCTGTTCAACAAGATTACAAATATACAAGAATAACAAATAACCTCTCTCACTTTTGAATTAGGGTTTTATCTTCCTATTTTCCCTTACTATGAAAGATGAGAGACTAATATGTTATTTATAAGAAAATTAACATACTAACCTAATGGGCTTTTTAACAATTACCCATTGCAAGCTAACTTAGGGTACAAGCTAACTTAAACAATTAGATCCATAACACAAGGCCCAATTTGACAACAGCATGTGAGTGGACTTCGACGGCATGCTAAACCTAGAGTTCGTTCCAATATCTCACAATTTTCATTCACAAAACTCTTCTACTCTCTCATCCCCAAATTTCTCCAACGTCAACAAATTATATTTCATCTGTCCGAGACCCAAGTAATCATCACTCATCGTCCATTTTATCATTCAACGTCTTCCAAATCATAAATTTCGGGTAAGTTTTTTGAGTTTTCGGTAAATATTTGAGTTTTGTTGTAAACGAGTTAGAACTCATTGTTAGGTGTCAAAATGTTTAGAAATCAGATGAAACATAATTTAGAGTAAGTGCGTGTATTTTTGTTGGCTCAAATGGACTATTAGAGCTATATTTTTCACTCTCTGAGTAGCAGAGGACGCCATTGTCGCGACTTCTGAGTTTTAGAAATTTATGGAGATACATCTCCGGAAAAAATCAATGTTTCATTACTTAGGATATTCCAAAGATACATCACCCGAATTTTCCCATAGATATATCCATGGAAATTCCTCAGTTAGTTTTTTATTTTTATTTTTATTCTATAATTTTCTTGTTCGTGTTATTGTTCTTTTGTGTAAACTCATTATATGGTCAATTTTATCTTGTAGACATAATGGATGACAGAGCCGACCGATTGAGACTTTGAGGGGTTTCCCAGCACACATCTATTCGACGGAAGTAGATTTAGTTGGTTTTGGAGGTAGCAGGTACCTCTAGTCAGGGAAAGGTGTGGATTGCTGGGGCGCAGTCTACTACTGAGGCTCAGTTCACTCCTGGGACTCGACATTCACCTCAGAATACCTCATCCATATCTCATACCATTTCCCTTCTTCTTTTTCCCACAGGAGACAAGATGCATCAGATGACGTGTCACTTCCCTCAACCTCCCGCAGGCCTCGGGATGCACCTGTGTCACCTACTATTGATCTGGTGTCACCTCCTAAGGGTGAGGTTGGTGATGAACCTGATACACCGGTGCCACCCCCTAAGGATGAGGTTGTTGAGGCCAAGCCAGAGACTTTATGAGGGGTCCATCTGATATGTCCTTACTTCCTCTGTATCCAGATCACACTGCCAAACTATCTGGGACAGAGAGGTAATATTAGTTTAATTATTTATTTATTTTTTTTACATTAATTTAAATTGCTGACATTGATTAATTTTAATAGAGATAATTACTAACATTGATTATTTCTGGAAATTTGCAAGTGTATGATCCCTAGAAGTTTCTTAACCATGGACGAAAGATTTTAGCTTTGCATCAGCCAGATGAACACTGGTTTCATACGGTTCTGACCGCTTCTGGGTTTAGTGACTTATGCTTGACTGGTTACACTCTAGTCAACCACGAGATGCTTAATGCATTCGTGGACATCTTATTTTCATCTCTCACATGATGAGATGTCTATCACCCTGGACGATGTCTCATCTTTGTTGCATCTTCTGATTAAGAGGGGATTCCTTCATCATGGTAGGATGAGTAGATACGAGGCGGATAATATGATGGTGGAACATCTAGGGATTGATCCATGGAGGGTATTTGAGGAGATGGATAGGACCAGGGATGATCATGTTAGGTTTTTGTTCCTGAAGATGTTATTTGATGATAAGCTCATTGTTGCAAAGCAAGATGATGGTGATGCCGAGCAGGTGGCCTTACACGGGACACATGCTTTGAGGGCATGTTTTATATTTTAATTGGAACTGTGATTTTTGTGGCCACGAGTGCCACCTATACTGACGTTGCATACCTTTGATACTTCTTGAATCTCACACGGATCCATGAATACAACTGGGGGGCGACTTGCCTAACCAATCTGTATTCGAAGTTAAGAGATGGATGTCAGTGGACGACGAAGCAGGTCATATGCAGCATGACACTACTAGTGATAATAATTTTTTATCCTTGAATGTTTTTTTTCTTTTTCATTTCATATTTGCGATCATTTTTAATCCCTGAATGCTTTTTATTTTCATTTTATGCTTGGATCCTTCAGCACTTCCCGCGCATCATTGACTGGGCGAGTTGAGATGGGTACACCAAAGAGATGCCATGTGTCTGTGCTTTTATCCTACTGAGAGGGAATTAAGAGGTCGAGCCTTTCAAAGTCTATCTTGATCGCTTGGTTGCTGAGGACATCCACTTTAATTGTTACGTGGATCACCGTCAGAGACGACCTTTTGATGACATATCGCTATACTCTGGATGATTGGCCTGCGAATAGCGTATCACTGCTCCTCATTTGCCCGAACGCGTCATGCGGAAGTTCGGGTACACCCAGACCATCCCCAGATACCATGTTGTCTCTACTTCCTCTGCATTTACTCGTATACAGATTGACGAGATGTCTATTGTTTATCATAATTATCTGGTACCGGATGCGATTCGGAATACCATAGCGCCGAACGACTGGATCTACATCGACTAATACATCAGGTGGTTTATCACGGCCTCACATCCATACATGGTGCCGACTACTCCAAAAGATTCTCCTAGACCAACTCATCAGGAGATTCTAGAGGAGGGGCAGACTGAAATTGATCACACTAATGATGTTTTGCCTAAGTGTCGTTGCATAGTATAGATGGTGCAAGCAGACATTGAAGAGTGTATCTTTCCTAAGGGATTTGCTGACAGGTAAGTACTGGATGACATTATTGTGGAGACATCGGATACATTTTTTGTACATACATCGCGTGAAGATGGAAGGGATTGATGACCGAAGAGGCAGACCAGGAAAAAAAGATAGAGGAGGTAAAGAAGAGGTTGTCAGGCACACCTAGTAGTTTTATGTGTTTATTTTAGTGCAATATTATAGTTTGTACGTTTTTCCTACTACATTATGGATATCGTATCGTATGACATTTTATTACTATATTATTTTAGATGTCTGTTATTTTATTCAAGATCGTGGGTCATAATTCATCTGCAAATAAATACACAAGGAGTTTTAAAATAAATAAAAACTCTGTTTTGATACACTTCGGAGATGTATCTCTGAAAAATCCTTATAGATGCATCTCCGAAAATATTCAAATGAAAATAGACTATAGAAGATAAGTTGTGACTGTTTAAAGTTTAAATAGTTCTGAAAGATATATCTCTAAAATATTATTAGCGTTTATTAGGGTACATCCGAAGATATATCTCTAAAAACTTTAAATATAAAGGAAAATCCACGTGGTGCTTAAGAAATACATAAAGTGCGGGAAAAGAAAACCTCGATTTTTTTTCTCTCTTATTACTAGCTTGACTATGTATACTTCTAAAAAAAATTACCCATGCAAAAACCTAACTAGAAGTATAGTGCAAAAGAAAAGACAATTAAAGTGAAATTTTCATTAAAAACTAAAGTGAAGTCTTGGAAAAAAAAATTATTAGGTGGGGTGAGCTTCAAAGACAGCCAAGGTGAATCACAATTATTTACCGAATGGTTTAGCTAGGTATATGAATCACATTTATTTGCTACAAGATTTATCTTGGTTTGTCTATTTATGAGATACAAATATAAATAGATCCCACTAATTTAAAATATCTTATTGATAAATCTTATTAATTCATCATTATTTAGGATAGATAGATAGACACAAATGTTTAATAGGTCCCACTAATTCAAAAAGTATATCTTATTGATAAATCTTATTAATTTATCATTTGCACCTACCTACTCTAATAATGAATAGCAAATAGCGCAAATTTAGATTCCATTTTAAGCGCACAAACATATTACCCTTAACCTAACATGATAACCTCGATAAAACTACCTCCACTACTACCCTACCTTTCGGCAAACCACCCAACACATGTGCATATTTGGATATCAAGTGTAGTAACAAAACATAATATATTTCATTTAACCATTACCTAAACGGTGCATAGGTACTACGGTGAAAAGGGTGTACACACCAAGAGTAAGGGCAAAAAAATTGAGTTATATGGACACATACATCCTAAATGGATTTGGGCAAGGATGTACTAGTCAAAACCAGTAAAATACAAAGCAAACAATCATTTTGCTTCTCCCTCATGCTGCATAAACGGCCACTTGGAACTACAGATGTCACGCGAAGAACTGCCATCGTTGTCTTTTGAATTGATATCTGCACTATGTTTCACTAAGTATTCAGCTATGGCTTCTCTCTCGCATGTTACTGCATAGTGCAGAGGAGTTTGTCCATCATTATCCTTCAAAATAGAAAACATAAGATCAGAAAACAGCAAATCTGAGTTTGACTTGGTGTCAATAGTTAGAATATGCAGAGAATCATATTCAACTTATGAAAGTGAGGAATAATAGAAAAATCCAATTAAGGTTCCATCCTGTATTCATACTCAAGAGTTACAGTGAAGCCAATAGAACATAAGAAAAGCTAGTGAAGAACTGCATAAGTAACATATAAGAATACCTTGGCATTTACATCAGCATTCCTGCTGAGCAGAAGCTCTGTTACATCAAGGTGGCCACGGTCCACAGCCCAGTGTAATGGTGTCCGGCCCTCACTGTCTGAGTACATTTAAGAAGATGTATGTAGTTAAAGAAAAGGAAAAGCAATAATAATATTCTAGAGCAAATAATTATTTGATAACCCTATGTAGCATGAGACAGAAAAATCAATCACAATAAGAATGCATAATAAATTTATAGGATTTCAACGGTCATGAACACTTTTAAATACAATCCAAATATAGTTTGACGTAATGACGAGTCTTTATGATATCTACATACAAAAACTTCCAAACTAATGATAAAAGAACTTCCAAATTAAATGGATAAAAGAACTTCCAAATTAAATGATAAAAGTACTTCCAAATTACTAGAGATCTTAGACTACAAGATTCATTATCTCACGCCACATTAGCAATTCAACTTTTTACTATGAACTTAACTTCATTTATAAATTTAACTTACAAATAATTTCTAACAAAATCAACCGTTTCTTAAGGGAAAATATCGTTGAAGACATGAAAATATATGGTCTGATTATAAATACTCAAAATTTCCCATTTTTAAAGCGCCGATAGTGAATCAGGGATGTAGTCCTCCCTAAGTACAAAGGTGCAAGAGAGATCGAGTGGGAGTGAAAAGCTAAAATGGAAATTTGATGCACTGCAAAACAGATTCTTCACTTTAGCTAATTTTTTTATAACTGAAATGAAACAGAAAGCATGACCAACAAGATCAAATCCTTTTAATGTAAATTCAAATCCTTTTAATGTGATTATTGATGAAATGAAGATCCATGCTTGGTGGTGAATTAAAGAAAAGGCGAAGGGCTTTGACTGTAATTTTTGTAATTTTTAAGTTCTCTTTTTGGTGCATGTCGTGTGCCGGATTAGAGGTGTTTTGCGTTAATATATTTATATTTTTTGGCTGTTTAAAAAATGCCAATTCAGTTATAAATCAACTTTCTATCTTCAAATAGGCATTTAAGCCAGTTAATGAGGTTTTTTGAGAAAGACATGGCACCTAACATGGATGTTAAACAATTCCAAGACACTTGAGCACACGCATATGCAGCTAAAATTCAAGTCTATGATGTCATACTGAAGTCAGTAATTTGCACCGAATAAAAGCTGTGAATGAGGGACTTTTTCTACTTTAAAGCCAAAAGACAGAAGATAAAAAATAAAAATAAAAACCTATTGATAACAAGCAGCACAGTTAAGAAGAATGCACACATTTGGAAAAGCAAATATCTAAATAGCTAACCCTTCAAATTCACTGAAACTCCATTTTCAACACACTTGAGTAGATTAGTCATATCTCCCTCTCGAGCAAATCCATGAATGGCATCCATTTTCCTGTAAAGGAAGTTAATGAAACATCAATATATATCAATATTCTGTTCTCCCAAGAAACTGTAGCTTTTTGAAGAAGAATCATACGAATAGGTGAAAATTCGTGGTTGGGGTAAAAAAAAAGTAATATAATAGAAGGAGGACGATAGACACGGCTATAAAATAGGTTAACTATGAAATAGGTTAACGAGAGGATGTGCATTAGTTTTATCAAGCACGCTTGGCATCTCCAAAGTGATCTCTTGGTTCAGAGGGTAAAGTAAGAATTCTGAGCAATGTTGATATTTTAACATACCCATAATTTGTTATGCGTGTAAACTTAGTAAAATGTACTCACAAACATTTTAGAATGTCCTACTTTACCCTCTAAAGTAAATCACTCATTTTAGAGGAGCCAAATATGGTCAAGCAAAGGACTCTCCAAAGGAGTAAACCGAAGATTTTATGCTATCAAATCCTACCCCCTATCATGAAAAAACTTAGAAACTTTAGAGTTGACAAAACAAGAAACTAATACAAACACATTTATGAAAATCAGTCACACAACTCCATAAAAAAATTATTGAATTAATCAAATTACAGAAGGTTATCTTAATCCCTTGAACCCAAAAACAATATTATCCTTGCTCTGTTAAAATAAGGATTTTATTTGTAAAGTTTCAAATCGACGAGGCCTATCATCACTTTGAGTGTATCCTAATCTAAACCTAGGATATAACAAGACAAAATTAGGGGAAACAACTAAATTTTAGTCAGGGTGAAAAAACTGAAAAATAACACTTTAAGTTGAGAAAAAATAAAGAAATAAAAAACTATGAACCAAGCAGTCTCACGAAAAGCAGCAAAATGATTGTTCATGTAATCTAAATGCAGTCTGTTTTTTTTAAATAATAATAAATCATAGATGATAAAGGTATAATATATATCGACCCAAAATAAGAGAGAGGAACTGTGGAGGATCACATCAGAGCCTTCAGAGTAAATACTGCGAGCAGAGACAAGATTAAAGAAGAGAGGAGCCTTTGTACGTGGGGCAAGGATTACTCACTCCAGATAGATCCTTAGACCTCTTAAGTACCAAAAAATGGCAGAGGGACCTTTTTACATGGAACGGAAATTTGCTCCAGATAAATTCATAAACCTTCTAAGTACCAAAAAAGGTTAAAGAATCAAAACTATTAGAATTACCAATTTAAGACATCCCCTCCATTCTAATTACTGGAAAACATCAAGAACATCAAGGCAAATACATTTAATTCATAACAAATTAGTAACACATGGCCATATACAGTAGATATTCTAATTACTGGAAAAACATAGAGAAAACATCAAGGCAATTTTATGTGGCTGTCTACAGTAGATATTCTAATTACTGGAAAAACATAGAGAAAACATCAAGGTAATTTAATACATAACAAATTAGTAACGTGTGGCCATCTACAGTAGATATTCTAATCGGAGGAAAAACATTGAGAAACCATCAAGGCGATTGATTACATTTGATTCATAGCAAACCAGTAATGTGTGGCATCTAAAGTAGATATATGCATATTATGCATAAAAACTGATATAAAGTAGATATATGCATATTATGCACAAAAACTGATATATAGTTTGAGTTTAACAAAATCTTACGAGTCACTGCTGCATTCCTCTTCATAAACAAAAGAGCTGAATACTGGTCCCATTGGTCCCCGGGCCTCTGAACTAGGGCCCCCGCTATCGCCGGTTTTGCTTCTCTGTCACATACACAACAAGGATTAGGTAGTTAGAGACTGGATAAAAACAACACAGAGAGACACACATAACCAATGTAAGCAATAAACATACTACTTTCATTTCAAATCTAATGAAAGAATCAGTGATTCAACCATTTAGAACACAAGAACCGGTTCATTAGCTCACCAAAGGTGCACCATCAAGCCAAGTAGGATATAGCTCTGACACTACGTCAATATACTTCTGCATTGCATCTTCCGGAGGCATAGCACCCAATTTCTGCCACGCTTGCCTACAAAGGGTTGGAGAGATAATATCATCACATACGAATTTAAAAAATATTCCCTACATCATTAAGCTCCCAAATTTGAAGTTACCAACATAATTACATTTAAAATAAGCTCAAAAACAGTGGATCCCACATTTCAGTTTGCTATTTGAACATAGCCAGAAAAAACCATTGTAATTAAAACTCATAAACCAGCACAAACATAAGATTCCAATTCCAAATATATGTTATCAACACTTTCCTTTAGTTATGTCGCTTACTGTTAAAACTTTTCCTTTATTTTGTCGTCTACAAGATTCACACATTCACACAGAACAGAACAGTTTGAGAGAAAGCAAATGCTATAAGAAAGAAGAATTCATACCATTTGGAACGAGCGGTCATTTTGAGGGGAGAAGGCTGCGGCGTACTACACGGACCTTCAGTGGCAATCTTATACAACCCATAAAGCTGAAGCTGAATATCATTAGAAACCTTCTGAGAAAGCCGATCAGCGGCAGCAGCAGCAACAAAAGCAGTAGCAGCGCTAAAAGCTTCATCCAATTCAGTACTCTCGACACCTTCCCAATCATCGTCATAGTCATCATCACCACCGTCAACGCTTTCGTTTCTGACGCTACCTTGCTCGGCCATGACCGACTCACGTTCGGCAGCTTCGGAACGGTGTCCGATATCGGAAACGACGTCGTCGTTTTTAGAACCATCGTCGTTGTGTTCTGTGGCGGCGATGTTAGTGTTGCGGGTGATGGTGAGATTGTCGTTGTTGAATGAAACGACGATGGATATGAGTTTAGCGAGAAAGTAAGAGAAAATGAGACCGAGGAAAATGGATTGGAGAAGAGATTGCCAATCATGCCACTCACCACCCATGGTTGTGAATGAAATGAAACTGAAAGTGAAACCCTAGAAAAATATTGGGAATGAAATATGAATGAAAAAAAGACCTAGGTTTTATGGAAATTAAGTGTGTGAAACTAAAACCAAAACCAAAACCCTGTTTATGTTGTTAATGAGAGGAGAGTTAAAGGGTTGGGAGGAAATAAGAGAGATTGTGAATGGAATTTGGATCAAGAAGTGATGCAAGACAGAATTGCTCTGGTATTGCTGGCGCCTGAGGTAGTTATCTGGTGTGGGTTCTAGAGAAACGCCATCAACACGTGGAAGGAAGCGTTGATAAACTTTAGATTTATTGTTGATCAGCGGTGATGTCACGGAAAGTTTGTTTCGTTCAACATTTATTATTCTCGAAAAATCCACCAACTTATTAGGAGTATATCCGTTCCAATTATCTCTGATAATATAATAAAAATAAATCAATTCATCATAAAATATTGAGTACTATTTAAAAATAATAATTATAACGTAGAAAAATCAAAATTTTAATATTAAATAATAAAAAAACTCAGTGTTTTTAAACCGGATCGGTCGAACTGGAAATCAGTTAGATAATCGGTATGATTCAAATGTTGGATCGTTTATGTCACTGAACCAATACGAACTGGTAAAAACCGATGTCAATTGGAAAAACCGAAAAAATCAAATTTAAAATAAAATAAAAATATAAAATGAAATAAAAATTTAAAATAAAATTAAAAAATAAAAAATAAAACAAAGTAATGATATTATTGACGAGGAAACTATTAAGGCGATTTGATGAGGTCAACGATGGAACATTTTTATCTGGGACACACCTTTGTGAGAGACATTATATAGTGTTCAATTTTCCCTTTTCTAATCAATATGGGACTTCTTCCTCACACTTGATTCTCAACACTCCCCCTCAAGTGTGAGTCTATACACAATGCTCTCCCTCAAGTGGAAGCTCTCTCTTCCACATACACTTATATCACCCACACCTGCGGGAAGTGTTTCGATACAAATAAGTCGATCCTTTCACTCGAAATCAAAGGCTCGTGATACCACTATTGGAGCGAATCAGGGGGTCGACGAGGGAAAACTTTTATTTGGGACACACCTTTGTGAGAGACATACCACATATCCACCTAAAACCTTAAGGTGATAGGTGTGTGGGTTCTCTCACTTATATAGTGTTCAATCTTCCCTTTCATCGCTTCTTTTTTTTGCCTTGATCCCTAAAGTCGACAATCCAATCTCTTTGGACGATTTTAGACCCATTATCCTCATAGAAAGTATGTATAGGATTCTTTCCAAATTACTTGCTTCTCGTTTAAAGTTGGTGATGGATAAGCTTGTCTCTAAGTGTCAATCCGCTTTTATTTCTAATAGAAATATGTTGGATGGAGTGCTTGTTGTTAACGAGGTGTTAGATTTTTCCAAGATATATAAGAAAAGTTGCATGGTAGTTAAGGTTGATTTTGAGAAGGCTTACGATTATGTGTCGTGGGATTTCCTTAGATACTTGCTTAAGAGGATGGGTTTTGGTTCTAGGTGCCAAAAGTGGATTAAGGCTTTAGTTTTCAATAGCTCAATGTCTATTCTTATTAATGGTAGTCCGACTAGAGACTTTTCGGTTTCTAGAGGACTAAGACAAGGGGATCCGCTTTCTCATTTTCTTTTCTTGTTGGTAGCGGAGGGTTTGACGGGTATGGTAAAGAAGGCTTCTTCTTTAGGAGACTTTAAGGGGTTTCGGTTGAACGAGCATATTCACATTGATATTCTTCAATTTGCCGATGACACAATTTTATTGGGAGATGCTTCTTGGAATAATCTTTGGGCATTGAAGGCTATCCTTCGGGGTTTTGAATTAATCTTCGGTTTGCAGGTTAACTTGAATAAAAGTAAGCTCCTTGGTGTTAACTTGGATTCGACCTTTACTCAAGAGGCGACTTCTTTTCTCAAGTGTGAAATTGGGTCTTCATCTTTTTCTTTTCTTGGTATTCCGATTGGAATTAATCCAAGGCACGGTGATGTTTGGAGGTCTTTGTTGTCTAAGTTTAGAAGGATACTTGGTGGTTGGACTAACTGTCATCTCTCGATTGGAGGAATGGTGGTGCTCTTAAATGTCATTCTCTCTTCCATGCTGATTTTCCTCTTCTCGTTTTACAAGGCTCCTAAATCAATTATTAAGGAAATTATATTAATTCAAAGATCTTTCCTTTAGGGTGGCGATGAGGTGAAGAGGAAAATTAATCGGATTAGTTGGGATAAGGTGTGCCTTCCGAAGAAAGAAGGGGGTCTCAGTGTGAAACATTGTGGGATGTTTAATCTTGCGCTTCTTAGCAAGTGGAAGTGGCGGATTTTGAATGAGGTTAATTCTTTTTAAACTAACTTTCTTTCTTGCAGGTATGGTGACATTAAAAGAGCTATGATTCATCCTCCTTCTTTTCACTATAGAAGCAAAGTGTCTCTTTGATGGAGGGACATTTGCTTCGTTGGTCAAGAGTCAAATTGGTTCACGAAGTCCTTTTCTTGCAAGCTTGGCACCAGAAATTTCTTAGATTTTAGGAATGATTGGTGGCTTGGGAGTTCTTCGTTTTCGACTCTCTTTCCAGATTTTTTTCTCTTGGTTGATGTTCGTCATGTGAAGGTATCAGACATGGGATTTTGGCATGATGATGAGTGGCGGTGGTCCCTACCGTTGTATGGTTCCCCGGATAACACTTTGGAAGCTTCTCAGAGGTTGCAATTGTTAGCTTTGTTGCAACAAACTCGGTCGGTCCCTTTTGAGGATGATAGTTTTGTGTGGTGGAGGTATCTTGCAGGTTTTACGGTTAGTAGTGCTTATACTGCCATTTCTTCTGTAGTGCTAGCCAGTTCGGTTTTGACCGACGATTTATCTTTAGCTTTGCACCGCCTTTGGAATTCTAAAATTCCTAGTAGAATTTCAATTTTTGGGTGGAGATTGATTTGGAATAGATTACCTACGAAACAGGAGTTATGGAAATGAGAGATTTGACGGGACCCCTTTCGTTGGTTTGTCCTCTATGTTTTGGTTGTGAAGAAGACTTAAATCATTTTTTATTGAGTTGTCCGATTTCAAGAAGTTGGTGGAGTTCATTTTGTGTTTGGCTCCGAGTGGACGATATTCCATCGGTTATGTCTATTTTGGATTGGCTTATTTGGTTGGACATTACTTGTAAGGAGACTTGGAAGTTGGACTTGGGTTGGTTGTTTGGTTTGGCCATGTCTTGGATTATATGGATTTGTAGGAACAATATTCTTTTTAAGGGTATTCCTTTGGCAAATGTTTATGGTTTGGGTCTTGTAAAAAAACTCTCGTAGGAATGGTTTAAAGTTTTAGGTAGACCCGGTTTGAATGTTTCTTGGCCGATGTGGTCTTTTGACCCTACGATTTATTTTATGTAGTATCGGGTGGCCTTTGTTGGTTGTTTTTATTATAATTTTCTTTTCATTGTATTTTACGGGTTAAGCACCCCTAGTGCTTTTAATATATTCCCTTTTGCTTATAAAAAAATCAATGTGAGACTTCTTCCTCACACTTGATTCTCAACAGAAATTGTTGCGGATACGGTTGATTTTACTGCCGATTATTTTAATATTAAAGAAGGAGATCCTAATATTGAAACAATTTTTTATCCTTTGAATTAAATTTGATACACATTGAAATTATTTTGTTATAAAACTATTTAATTAAATTATGTTGTACTTAGATTTTATTTGTAATTAGACTTTGTAATTTTATACTACTTTGTTATGTGTGATACATTTGTTTAAAATTTGAATTTAGATTATGAGCTTGTGAATTTATGATACGATATTTAAAAAAAAAAATTAAGTGTTAGTTATATTTTGTAAGGTTTCAATTTGAGATTTAAAATGTTGTGGTTTTTTTGGACTTTGAGTTTGTTGAAGAGGATGAAAATGATGCGTTGTGTTTTTGTTTTTTTTTTAAAATTTTTTTGTCTTATATCTTGTAGTCAGGGTTCATTTTTGTCCTTTAACAAAAAAATGACCATTTAAGTCCCTTAACTATACAAACTAAAACACATTGGTCTCTTCGGTCTACTCTATTAGTCAAAGCCTGTTAAAAAAACTATGTGGCAGTAATGTGGAATTCCATGTGGATTTGACCAACTTTTGTGATGGAGTTAGCATTAGAAAGAAAATTGTTGCTAAAAATTATTTCTGAAATTTTGAGTGTTGTTCTTAGTCATCTTACGCAAACTCACAAACATTTCCAAACCCAACATTATTCAACTAACTCGCCAAAGGAGAAAAATGTGAGTGCAACTTTCAGTTAGATGTATTTTGCATGATGTCAGAACTAGGATATTTTAGCGGCAGTGTATATTGGATTGTATCATATGATTCTCAACGTGCATCTTAGCATTAGGAAGTATAAAAGCATTTGGAAACAAGTTGGAAAAGCTCACATGCATCAAAATTGCATGAAAAATAGTTTTTGTGAAAAAATGCATTATAGGTCGGCACATACGATTATAGGCCAACCTATAGTTTTTTTGCTATAGGTAGAAATTCTCTCTCTCTCTCTCTCTCTCTCTCTCTCTCTATATATATATATATATATATATATATATATATATATATATATATATATATATATATATATATATATATATCTTTTTCCACATCTCTCTCTTTCTTTCTCTCACACACACACACATATATTTCATTTGCAAATTTTTGTGTTCATCATTTGTACGATTAATTCGTTTGGTAAATTATTTTGAAATTTGATTGAAAGCATTTTGCTGAATTGATCACAATCATTTTGATTGTGATATGATTTTAAAGATCAATGAAACTATATAAATTTTCAATATTAATGTCACTGCCACATAGTTTATTAACAAACTTTGACTAACAGAGTAGGCATAAAGGACCAATATGTTACAGTTTGTATATTGAGGGACTCAAATGATCATCTTTTAGTTAAAGGACTAAAATGAACCCTAACTACAAGATACGCGAGTAAAAAGGATATTTTGTCTTTTTTTTTATTTAATTTAATTTTTTTAATTAAAAAAGAATAATTTATACTATTAATAAAATAAATATTAATTTTAAATTATATGGATTTAAATTTTGTAAATGTGATAATGACATGTCATCACATCAAATATGTCATTAAAAATTGATTTCAAATTAGAAAAGGACTAAAATCCCAAATTAGAAAAAAAATGGACTAAGAACTTAAATTTTAAAATGAGAGAAATAAAACAAAAAATGACCAAAATTACAATTAAACTGAAAAAAATTTATGGTGAACATTCAACAAGGGATATCAATGGGGTAGGGTGACAGTGGGGGATACATTCTCATCTCAATCTCCGACCTCGAATTTACATCTCATCCCTGTCACGGGAGGATTTTTTCTCATCTCCATCCCCACGGATCCCCGTGGATCCCCACGGGTCCCCATGCTTTCTGCGGAGATCGATAAACATAAATTTTTACTTATTATTTTTAAATAAATTAATAGAAAAAATTTAAAAACGTTATTAATAAACTAATCATCTACGATAAATATATTGTTTTAACAATATTTAATCATAAGATTCATGAATACCAAATTTTCAAACTTAAAAAAATTAAAATAATCATTTAGATTTGTTTCTTTTACTAATATTACATATGTGTTTTATATTTGTTTATAAAGCAAGTTATTTAAAAAGACAAATAAACCTACATATAAATGTTAAATTATATATTAATTACGATATTATGATATTCTAGTGCGGGACAGAGACCATGTGTTCGTCATCCTCATCCTGAAAGTGTCTTCGGCTGAACTTTGTTCTCCATTCCCGTGAAGAGAAATTCCTCATCTTTAGGACCCCAAATGAATAATCTTCGCGAGGATCCCCACCAATGGGACAAGTTGACTCTATACACTCTTAACCAAAATAAATAAATACACAATAATTAAAATGACTGCCTCATGAGTTTTTTTATATAATTTTATTTACATTCTTTGTTTTTATTTTATATATAATTATTTCTCTAATTCATTCACCTGCGCACAGGTGCCCTAATGGCTGAAGGTTTGACTGGTGAAAGCAATGGCAAAGGTCCAACCCTTGACTCCAACACATTTTGGTTATTTCTTTTTTTTCTTCATCAAATTATCCATTTTCTTTGAATTTCCTTATTATTATTATTATTAAAATAATTTCTCTTTTTTCTAAAAAAATAAAACAAAACCTTTTTTTAACTTATATTTTTATAAACTTTTTTTATATAATTTATCTCTTTTAGTTTTATTATATTTTATGAATTAAAATAAAATTTATTTATATATATAATCCTAAAAAATTTCTTAAAATTTTTTTTTCATTAAAACCCTAATTCTAACCCTGATTTTTATTTTAACCCTAATCTTTTTACTAATCCTAATTTCAAAAACTTAATTAATTTATTTTTGCTTTATTTAATTATTTAAAATAATGTTCTTTATTTATTTTTATTTATTTTTTCCTTATTTGGTTGTTTAGCAAATTGTATAGGTTGTTATTTTATGTAATTTATTTTTTCTGCTCGATTATTATGTAACTGCCCCAAAGCCGTGTAATAGCGTAGGATTTATTTTCTCGCATTTTATTTATTTATTTTATTTACATGGTTAGTAATAATAGGGAGTGCAAAACCTAACTGAAAATAAATTGGACTTAGATAATTAAAAAAATAAAGATAAATACTTGAATATAATCACTCACACACGTAAGTCGATCGTCTTACGATCGCTATCTGCACCTCCTAGGGTTACCCCCCATTGGTTGCCTTCTTAAATATGGTGAAGTCCCTCGAAATGGGGGTGTCTTAAAAAGCAAAGTCCCTACAGAATAAAATCATCAGAGTCCATTCAGTTTAAAAGATCAAGTCCCTACGAGGTTGCCTACGATATAATAATCGTATCCATTCGGTAAATATAATGATAGTCCCTACGAATTGCTAAACACACCCCTTAAGTTGCCTTCATTGACCATACGATGACCCTACGCCCGTCCCTCAAATAAATCCAAGGTAATGACTATCTACTCCTTAATAGTAGGGACAATCTTACCCTTGAAAGAAAATAAAAGAACATGAAAGACTAGTCTAGGGTAGATACAACTTAGTTACTTGCTCATATTTCAAAAATACTTTTCACACCTCACTCTTTTCAAATATCTTCAAAAAAAACAAGGCTTTGTATACATCCATACGATGATCATTACAAAGTACTTAGACAAAATTTCTAAACACACACTACACTTTTCGTTTTCAAACAAATAAGTGAGCTAAGTAACTAAGAGTCCATGGATATCCATGGATATAAAGAGTGCTTACACCTTCCCTTTATATAACCTACCCCCCGAACTCAAGTCTTTAAAAATAGGTCTTTCCTGTTCTTTTATGCCCTTTCCATATGGATAAAATAAAAGTCGGTGGCGACTTTTGCTATCCGCAACATAAATAGAAAGTCAGTTCTCCCACCGTGTTACAGAACTGGCGACTCTGCTGGGGACTACTTAAAGAGGGGTTACCTTAGGAATTAGGATCACTTACTCTTTGACTTGCTTGATTTATATTTGTCTGTTGGGCTTATGTGTGAAAGATCCTAACCCGGATCTAGTGTGCCCTGGGTAAATGGCAATAGACCAAGGAAACTGTACGACGTATACCGATATGGTTGATCTGGTGGCCATAGTTTATGTGACTTCTTGGTTGGTGCTTATATTCCTTAAGTAAGTTGAGGATAATATGGAGCTGCCATATGTTGTCATTAACACTAACTACCCTTTAAAACCTTAATTGACCCATCTTGGCCTTTAGAAAGTAGTGAAATAGTCGGCTTTGGAGAAGTCTAAAGTTGGTCGATACTCGATTCTATGCTCATTGAGATCCTAATCTTGGGGGGGGGGGGTTGGTTGGCAAGTAAGTTGCCTACTGAACAACAACCCTTGTGAAGGATCAGTGATATTGAGATCCCTTAGAACATGGTTACTTTTGTAGGACAGGATGAACCAATTAAACTTCAGAGGGAGGGTACTTTCCTTTAAACCTCACGCAAGCCTCTAAACCTAGGGCTATTGTGTGACTTGCTTGTGTGTGTCACATGTTTGTGATTGAACATAACATCATAACATCATAAGCATATAATTTTCACTAACCATTTCAAGGACCAAAGGATTTATCTTTGTTCTTTGTTGCAGGTTATGGCTTCCACTCGTAGGAGCACTATCCGGATCAACTTTGTAGGGATACCTCTCAAGCTTAAGGATTTGGTTTCAAAACTTCCTAAAAGCTCCCAGTTCATCAAGAAGCATGGTCATCTACTTGACTTGGTTACCTCATGGTTTGATAAAGATATGATGAGTGTCATATTCCAGTTCTTTGATCCTAAACATCATTGCTTTACATTTCCCGATTATCACCTGGTACCTACAATGGAAGAATTCTCCAAATTATTAGGTGTGCCTATCCTTGATCAGAAACCCTTCACAGGATTGGAGAAGGAACCTAAACCTGAAGTCCTTGTTGCATCCCTACATTTGATGACGATGCTTCGGGCAGAAGATCCTCCGAGCAGGAACTGTCCAGACTGAATCTGGGTGATCTTTGTCGTTGTCGAGCAGAGATCAGGAACGAGGAGGGTGGAACGACCACGAATATGATGGGCCTCCTAGACATTGGGTCATTGAACAGTTTCATAGGCCAGAGAGGATTGGCCATACCTAGTCGTTGGTCCAGTCCATAACAGAGGGTAACATCTTTAGGCAAGAGATTCTTCGTTTTGACGGGTTTGTGTCATCACAAAGTTTTCCATCAAAAGTTTTAAGTTTAATTTCTTAGGTTTAGTTGTTATACCTTTTTGGAAACCTGGTGGTCTCATAGCTTGTTTGGGGTTGTTGTTAATATAAGAGAAATTAGAGTGATCTCGTCACCCTGGGTTATAGGTGTTGGAATACAGGTTGTTCTACTCGTTGTTATTCTCAAAATTGACATTTTCTTGGGTAGATCCTCCGACGAGGATCATTGGAAATCTTTATCAATGTTCTCATTAATTATGTATATCTCACAGTAGAGAGTGGCAGGGGCAACAAAAGCAACATGGGCAGGAGTAACAAGTGTGTAAGGTATGATGCTTAAACTATCTATCTTTTGGTAAAGGGTATCCACATGTGTGTTCATAATGTCAAACATATTAACCTCATAAAGATCACATCGGTCTTAGGGGTACACTTAGCAGAAACTTGTCACACACTTTCTCATGGGTGGTAATTTTTGGACATTTCTTCTATCAAGTTATAGGTTACATCTTGGGGATTAATCATGAGGGCTCCGTCCAAAGCTGCATCTAAGATCATCCTTGTAGAGTAAAGTAGACCGTTATAAAAGGTATGGATAATAATCTACTTCTCAAGCCCATGAAAGGGAACAATATTAACAGATCCTTATAACCCCCCCACCCACACGTTAAATAACGATTTCTCTTCAGTTTGTCTAAAATTATTAATTTCATTCCTAAATTGAACCATTTTGATTGCGGAAAGTACTGCGTAATATTAAACGCAATTGGTCTCCGACAATAGTGCCTAATACTTGACACGCCGCAAGTGCACGATTATGTGAAGTAGTAAAAATTTATTGAACCACATAGACCAATGATTTAAGTACCTAATTTCTTCCTATCGGTGTATATCTAGAGGAATCAATAATTTAAGGTTTGGCAAAAATAACTTAAATAAAAAGCAATTATATGAAAACAGCTTAATTGTAAAATCATTTAAATCACAATTTAGGCAAACATGACCTAGGTTTATGTTTCTCACTTCACTTATATTACGATATTTTCAATACAATTTATAGAAAATAGATAAATATGGGCAACACCTGCTTCGCCAGCGCGTTGCCCTATCGATGACGAATAATCCATATGCTTTCACACGATCGAATTATTAATCAAAGATTTGTTACTTTTGATTAGCTATAAAACTTTCTCAATTTCATCCAAGCACTTTCACGATATTAGACTTATTTGTTTAAAAACATATGCTTTGGTACCGACATATATCCATTCAGACTACGGTCAGTACCTGAGAATACATTACTTTCGTACAAGGATTAGAATGGATGAACTTTGGTAATAAAATAAATTTAGACAAAATACTCTTGTAATCGACTTGTGATAGATTGTACAAACGGTCGTGAGATGATCCCCATAATCCCTAATCCCTAACGGATTACTCACTATGGTGGGGGCAAACACAATAAAATCAAAGTTCACAGATGAATTCAAAATACACAATTGAATTATATAAGTAATTGCAATGAAAGCAAATAATAAAACTTGAACTGATAAGCTGCAATCCAATGCTCCAATGGAGATTTGGGTACAGAGACAAATAAAATACGTAGATATTCTTGCATAATAAAAACTGGGAACCCATAACCAACAATGAGTTTTATAGAAAAACATAAACTTGGCTCAATATCTCCTTGTTCAATAGCCATTACATAAAAATATCTTAAATCAAATCATGCCAAAGATCCAAAAACATGAGAATCAATCTAAAAAAGGAAAGAATTAAATTGTATACCACCCTCTTACTACAACCCGTAGCAACTGTTGTGTGTGGCCGTAACATGCCTCTACTTTTTCTACTAGGAACTTCAAAAGTGGAGAACCATATGCCTTTACTCATACGGTTCGTAGCAACTGTTACGGGTGGCCGTAGTAGCCCCTTAGATTTTGTAAGAGGATTTTCCGACTTTTGATGGTTTTCATGCTTTGCCCATTTTTTATCTTTTTTTCACCCCGAACACTAATTAGTCCCTGAAAATAGTAAAAACACACAACCAAAGCATAAAATACAATAAAATGGAAACAAAACAGATGAAAATGGTAAAATGCTAAGTAAAAGTGACTAGAAACAACAATACGAAAATCACTTATCAAAAATTAAGTGGAGCAACTTAAGATGTAGTGAATTTGTTATAGTTTGGATTTTTATTTATGGTACAAATAGGCTTCTAGGCCGAGAATGTATAAAATGATTATTTTTTTAGGGCTTTGAGTTTTGAATTTGGGTTTTAGGTTTTAATTTTAATTTTAATTTCGAGTTTGTTGAAGATCACCAAGGTTTCAATTTGAGTTTTAAAATGTTGTGGTTTTTTTGGACTTTGAGTTTGTTGAAGAAGATGAAAGTGACGCGTTGTGTTTTTTTTTTGGAAAAATTTCTTTTTTTTTTGTCATATATCTTGTAGTCAGGGTTCATTTTCGTCCCTTAACAAAAAGATGACCATTTAAGTCCCTTAACTATACAAACTAAAACACATTGATCTCTTCGGTCTACTCTATTAATCAAAGTCTGTTAAAAAAACTATGTGGCAGTAACGTGGAATACCATGTGGATTTGACCAACTTTTGTGATAAAGTTAACATTGGAAAGTAAATTGTCGCTAAAAATTATTTATGAAATTTTGAGTGTTATTCTTAGTCATATTACGCAAACTCACAAACATTCCCAAACCCAACATTGTTCAACTAACTCGCCAAAGGAGAAAAATGTGAGTGCAACTTTCTGTTAGATGTATTTTGCATGAAGTCAGAACTAGGATATTTTAGCGGCAATGTATATTGGATTGTATCATATGATTCTCAATGTGAATCTTAGCATTAGGAAGTATAAAAGCATTTGGAAACAAGTTGGAAAAGCTCACATGCATCAAAATTGCATGAAAAATAGTTTTTGTGAAAAAATGCATTATAGGTCGGCACATACGATTATAGGCCAACCTATAGTTTTTTTGCTATAGGTAGAAATTCTCTCTCTCTCTCTCTCTCTCTCTCTCTCTCTCTCTCTCTCTCTCTCTCTCTCTCTCTCTCTCTCTCTCTATATATATATATATATATATATATATATATATATATATATATATATATATATATATATATATATATATATATATATATATATTTATATTTATATCTTTCCATATCTCTTTCTTTCTCTCACACACATACATTTCATTTGCAAATTGTTGTGTTCATCATTTGTGCGATTAATTCGTTTGGTAAATTATTTTAAAATTTGATTGAAAGCGTTTTGCTGAATTGATCACAATCATTTTAATTGTGATATGATTTTAAAGATCAACAAAACTATATAAAATTTCAATATTAATGTCACTCCCACATAGTTTATTAACAAACTCTGACTAACATAGTAGACGTAAAAGACCAATATGTTTCAGTTTGTATATTGAGGGGACTCAAATGATCATCTTTTAGTTAAAGGACTAAAATGAACCCTAACTACATGATACGAGAGTAAAAAGAATATTTTGTCCTTTTTTAAAAATTTAATTTAATTTTTTTAATTAAAAAAGAATAATTTATACTATTAATAAAATAAATATTAATTTTAAATTATATGGATTTAAATTTTGTAAATGTGATAATGACATGTCATCACATCAAATATGTCATTAAAAATTGATTTCAAATTAGAAGAGGACTAAATTCCCAAATAAAAAAAAAGGACTAAGAACTAATTTTAAAATGAGGGAAATAAAACAAAAAAAATGATCAAACTAAAAAAAATTTATGGTGAACATTCAACAAGGGATATCAATGGGGTAGGGTGGCGGCGGGGTATACATTATCATCTCAATCTCCGACCTCGAATTTACTTCTCATCCCCATCTCGATTCCCCGTCACGGGAGGATTTTTTTCCATCCCCGTCCCCACGGATCCCCGTGGATCCTTACGTGTCCCCACACTTTCTGCGGAGATCGATAAACATAAATTTTTACTTATTATTATTAAATAAATTAATATAAAAAATTCAAAAACATTATTAATAAACTAATCATCTACGATAAATATATTGTTTTAACAATATTTAATCCCGAGATTCATGAATACCAAATTTTCAAACTTAAAAAAATTAAAATAATCATTTAGATTCGTCTCTTTTACTAATATTACATGTGTGTTTTAAATTAGTTTATAAAACAAGTTATTTAAAAAGACAAATAAACCTACATATAAATGTTAAATTATATATTAATTACGATATTATGATATTCTAGTGCGGGACAGAGACTCCACAGGACGGGTGATATGTTCGTCATCCTCATCCTCAAAGTGTTTTCGGGTGAACTTTGTTCTCCATCGCAATCCTCGCGTAAAGAAATTCCTCATCTTTGGAATCCCAAATGAATAATCCCCGCAAGGATCCCCACCAATGAGACAAGTTGACTCTATACACTCAACAATATATTTCATTTAAAATACTTAAAGTTAAAAATTAATCAACAATACTAATTTAACTAACAAAGTATTTTTTGAGAAATTAAAACATATTACCTATTTATTAAATAAGAGATCAAAGTCAAACTTTAAATTAAGTTAGGGACTCCGTTAATTAAGTCAAATTTTTAAATTTGGGTTTCATGAGTTTTAGTTTAGTTGAATTTGTGTTTTAAATTTTTTTAGTTTAATTGTTAGATAGAGTGTGAGTTTAATTTTTTAAATTTTTTTTTAAATTTTGATATGAATGTGTTCAAAGAGATGATGGATATAGGAAGAGGGAAGAAGATGAAAAAATGTGAAAAATATCAAGGACTGATAAATTTATGGTTAGATTCAATAGACTTTGATTTTCTTATCTATTTGATATTTTTTAATCAGATCTAATAATTAAATTTTGAAAAGAAAAGATTTACGATGGACGTTCAATAACATTATCTTATCTTAGACATTTAAAATTAAAAGTTAGACTAATTTGATTAACAAAATTTAATTTAAAAGATTAAACGTAACATTTATTAATTAAAAAAAATAGTAAAACTATAAATTAAATAATTAAAAGTCTAATTAAACATTCATTTTATTATTAACACGATTTACATATATGAATAATTAAGTTCATTTGATAATTAATGCAATACAGCAAGATGTTATAATTCATGAACATGTTATGAGCGAATTTTTTTTTAAAATAACAGAGTTTATAAAATAAAATTCCAAAATAACATATATTTGAAAAAATTTACCAAACTAACACAGTTTTGTAACATTTTCGCCAAATGGTTTGTTGAACATGTGAGATTGTTCACTTGTTCACCAAATGGAATGGCGAATGCATGCATGCATACAACCAATTCGCCAAACCATTTGGCGAATGCATGCAACACAAAAACCAATTCACCAATTGGAATGTTGTGCATGTGTTATGTGCTTTTCTTTCATATTCTTTTGTTATATATATATATATATATATATATATATATATATATATATATATATATATATATATATATATATATATATATATATATATATATATATATATATATATATATATAAGTATATATATATATATATATATATATATATATATATATATAAAAATA